>JAMRYI010000045.1:0-476383 GCA_029231635.1 Ditylenchus weischeri | reverse complement strand
AACAAAATACAACAATTTACTTATTGTACCATGTACTTTGTGGAAAATTCACTTCCTAGCTTTGTTGAAAAGCCGTGATTAACACGAGAACGGCTGACTGTGATGTTTGTATATATTGAGCTAACTTTTCATTCTGCGTCGATCTATGTTTTTTGTTTTCACCAAAATATAAATAAAACATGCTCAAACAAGCTATTAAAAAAATTGTTAAAAATGAGGCGTTAACACTGATTCGAGTGGATGGAAGTTTTTACATCTCGCTATTGAATTTATAAATTATTCAAAGTTTTATATTTATGTGATAGCCCTGGATCTTAGCTTCTGAATGTGATATCGTAGAGCTGTTAGCAGCTTAAAATTTTTAGTAAAAAACTAAAAAGTAGGAAGGGATCCATTTTTTGGAAATCAGAATTGTTTTAAAACCCAATGAAAAACTTTTTGCACAAGTTTTAGTTTGCAAAACGAGATATACCATGCAGAAGCTTATGAAAATCTCTACCAAAAAATATTTTGAATTGTTAATATTTGAACGAAAATTGCGCAGATAATGGCGATAAAAAGTAAAAACAAAATTATTATTATTATTCTTATGCAATTTACCTAAAATACTAATGAAGTGTTTTTTCAGCTTTTTAAGACTCAATGTTAAAAAATGTGATTTTTGAAAAAATAGAATTTTTATAAAAATGGTTTATTTTTCACAAAATTTTATTTCCAGTGAGGCAAAACTCTAATCTATGTGAAGGATCACACTCTTTCAAAACTCACATTTCTAAAAACTATTCTCTAAAAAAGGGTTTGTAGCTCTTGAACTGCGAAAATTACCAAAGGGAGAGCAAGGCAATTTTCAAATTTCAAATTCGAAAATTTCCAAAGTCAAACATTTTTCTTTAAACTTCCGCCAATTTTTTCTTTCCTTTGTGGTGGTTGGTATTCTCTACTAGGGTCAAAAGCTCAGATCCAGGCTAAATTTGATTTTCGGTTTCCACGTCCACAAGTTTAATGACTTGGACCATCAGTATCTGAGATGTACCTGAAACAAGCTCATAACCAACATTTCGAAAATTGTCATAATGAGGCTAATGAGGTGGATGGGGAGGGTACAGTTGAGTGTTGGGGCCAAATAAATAAGTACCCATCCAGGTTAAAAACGTATGACCTTTCTGACTACTGATAATGACCAGAAATCAATGATCAATGAATCCACGACTGTTGCAAGGCGACTCATTGTTGTATCGACTGCATCGAAAAGGCAGAACACCTGGAAATCTTTTGGATGCCTAAATAAAAAGCATATATAATTATATCCTCCACAAATATTGAAAATTTCTACCGGTTCCTCCCTGTAGCTATGCCCTTCCGCACATAGTCGTAGTTTATGCTTTTTCAACACGCCATTGCTCCCACCACGTTTCTGCGATTGGTCGATACCTTCAATAGCAACTTCCCGCATGTAGAGAGCCTCTTCTGCTGGTTCACGTTCTCTTCTTCGCTGAATTGCTTGCGGCTTCCATGTTTGAATGCCTGAAAATGCAAGAATTCAATCTTTCTATCTAACAGAAAATAGGGCAAATGCAGAAAGCGAAAATTTTAAGGATAACCAGGATATACTCAAATAATGATGATCTACACAATAACAGCAAAAACAGCGGCGAAAACGGCAGATTCCGCCGTTTCCGCTCCGCCTCCCAAATGCGGGAATAAATTCGATTTGCCAAAACGCGTGGATAGTTTCAACAAAACTCGTACCATGCCCGTTTATTAGAAGAAATACTGTACTTATGGTTTGTTATAAAAATTATATAAGAGAATTTAATAACAGCTAAAAAGAAATGTGACAAAGCGTTTATTATAGCACATTCTTTTTATCTTATTAATTTACGGCTCAAATTGTTTTACCCCGTCAAATTACTGATTTACCCCGTCAAATTATTTTTTTACCCCGTCAAATTTGAATTTTGAGCAAAATACTCATTTACCCCGTCAAATTACTGATTTACCCCGTCAAAATATATGCAAGTAGTGCCAAATTTTGATATGAAAATGCTGAATTTTTTCCCTTGGTCCCCCAAGCTAAATTTGTTTATTTTGTCCAATGTCTGAATGGTGTCAAATAAGACTTGAGTATGTTCAGAAAATTAGCTGGTACAGTCGAGTGCCGATATAACGGCGCCCCGATATAACGGCACCTCCGTTTTAACGACACCTTGGGAGATATTTGGCTGGCCGACAGAGTAACTCGACAAAGTTTACCCCCGATATAACGGCACCCCCGCTATAACGGCACTAAAGAGCCGGTCCCGGTGAATAAAATAAATTTAGTACAAATTTATCTCAAAATTTCTCTCGTTTAAGGAAGCGCACTGCTGTAACTCTGGAAGTAAAGAAGGCTATTATCAAAGCGGCTTCCGAAAATAACAGTCAGACGAAGCTGGCTGCACGGTTTCAAATTCCAAGGGGAACACTGCAATGAATACTAAAGTGTTATAGTCTTGCCAGTTCCTGAAAAAGACGTCGATGTTAGTCGCTGTTAGCCTCAAACGCAACAAAGGGCTAAAACAGTCTTTTATTACCTTTTTACTTCAGAAAAGAGTCGAATTAAAGATTAAACCTTAGCGAAACTCAAAGAGGGAAATACCAAATTGGTCGTCTGCCTGGTCTGCACATAATCAATCGAACGAATAAACGAGCGGAACACAAAAGCAGATGCATTAATATTAATGTCGACATACTAAAAAGATGAATTAGAAGAATTCGTTAGTGGGAACTAAGGTTGCACAGTTAATTTAGCCCTTGCTTGGTTTTTTGATTACGGTTTCTTAGCTTTGTTTCGGTCGGTTAACCGGCCTGTACCGGTTTTCGGTTATTATATTTGTCGTAAATTAACCAGACTTTTTCCGTACCTGGGTTTTGTTTTCGGTTAATCGGTCCAAAACCGGCTCAATTCGGTTAACCGACCGGGTAGATAAACCGACCGTGAACAACTCCAGTGGGTACATGTACAGAGGAACTTACACGATAAACAGCCAGAAGTGTGTGCATTTGCATAGGATCCAAGAAGAACAAAACCACTTTTCTCTCCTTTTCATCCACATCATCAACCAGAGCCTGAAAATCCTCTTTGAATTAATAAAGTTGTCAGTTTAGTAGATTAACCTAGGGTGGGTCATTTGACCAAGTGCGGTCGCGCGGTCGCGGTCTTTTTACAGAAAGTGGATTGCGGTCGCGGTCGCGGTCTTTCATAGGCTCGAGATGCGGTCGACCGCGCGGTCGTGCGGTCTTTCATGTGACTGAGATAACTCCATATAATTTCAGTCAATATGCAGCCAAATATCAATCATATTTGTTATTTGAAATAATATCTTTATTCGCCAACAGAAACAATATCAATAATGAAACTGAAGGCTTTTCAGGTTCTTGTTGAGGAAGATCAACATCTCGGCGCTTTGTGGACTTAGCCTTGAACGTTTGTAGTCAAAAACATCCCTCGCTTCAGAAAATGTACCTTCACTCGCGATGCTTGTAGCTGGAGCAGAAAGATAGCAACGTGCAATTCTCGCCAATTGGGGTGTTTGATGTGCCTAAATCAACCAAATATCTGCATTGTTCAGCCCAGCTACCCGGTTAAGGAACACGTAGTGCAACTACTGATACTCAAACTTGCGCACAAAAAGATGCGCTGACCCTAAGCATAAAAAGACGAACTTTTCGCATAAAAAGTCAAACCATCCAAATTGTTTATTGAGAAAGCTCCTATGCAATAACAACAGAAAAAACAAAAGTAAGTGAGTGTTACAAATTCTTTTTGATCTCTTTGATCCCGAACTGAACAACGTCGAAATGATTTTCTCTAAATCTAATCCATCCGATGCGAGTAGCAGGCGCATTTGTTTCCTGAAGTAGAGAATACCAACCACCACAAAGGAAAGAAAAAATTGGCGGAAGTTTAAAGAAAAATGTTTGACTTTGGAAATTTTCGAATTTGAAATTTGAAAATTGCCTTGCTCTCCATTTGGTAATTTTCGCAGTTCAAGAGCTACAAACCCTTTTTTAGAGAATATTTTTAGAAATGTGAGTTTTGAAGAGTGTGATCCTTCAAATAGACTAGAGTTTTGCCTTACTGGAAATAAAATTTGCAGATGCTCAATTTCGTAATATCCTTTTCCGTTTAGACTTAAGAATTCTAACTGAGAGCACTTGGACATTGTGTTCAAAGTCTTGTTGACAGGTATTTCCTATAAAAGGCCATTTTTATTGTATTGGTATTGACAAATGTAAAAAAATTTTTTGCCTTGGTCCCCCAAGCTGAATTGAGTGAAGGGGGTCAAGGTTAAGTGCTCCGGCCAATGTTCCATACCATCATTTGGCAGAAACGTGACTCCTCTTTCTGATCAAAAAAAGTGACTCGCGTTTTTGGCTCGCGATTTGCCTCTTTTGGCTTACAGAATACTTGCACTACTTGCATATAACCGCCCCCCCACAAATCAAGTTTTTTTAAACTCCTCAGGCGATTTTGAGTCGATATAGGGTGTTTAAAAACACTTTTAAAAAAAGTTGATTTGGGGGTATATGCAAGTAGCGTCCAAAATTTTTTGACTAAAAATGACTATACAAACTATAGTCATTATATACAGGGTGTTTCAAAATAACTCCCCCATTTTCTAAGCTAAGCATAGAGCATCTTTTTAAACCCAGCAACATGCGGAGCAGTAAAAACTAATGAGGTGTGTCGAACAATATACGATTCGGTGGTTCGGGCCCCATATACGTGGTTTGTGTACCCGCTGTTAGTACCCGCTGGTTATTGGAGCCCCATATACGTGGTTTGGATACCCGCTGGTGGTTCGGGCCCCATATACGTGGTTTGTGTACCCGCTATTAGTACCCGCTGGTTATTGGTGCCCCATATACGTGGTTTGGGTAAAACTCGATGTCAAATTTCAAATTCTTTCGAGATTATGCAAAAAGTTGTCCCAGCCAAGGTTCAAAGCAACAGGGGACCAAGGCATGTTTTTTTTTGGCGTCGGCATGAACACACGTAGATAGGGTTGTCGAATTGAACGTTATATTTTGAGAATTAGAAACGTATTTTGAGAAACGTAGAATTACGACTGTTAGATAAGAGAACGTAGATTTGAACTGCAATATTTGCGCCCGAAGATTTTAGCTGCATTTTTTGTAGTGCAAGATTTGCGACGCTATATCTTTAATGGGCGAAATCGCAGGGTTTTTCAAAAACGATCGGCAAAATCGTAATCCTTGCGATTTTTGGGACTAAACTGTCATAGCAGGACTAGCAAAAGCCTTTAAAATAAAGGAAATCGAAGATAAATCTTGCAGTACAAAAAATGCAGCACAAATCTCCAGGCGCAAAACTTACGGTTCAAATCTCAGTCTTTGGTCTAACAATCGTATTATTTACAGCGCCATTTCGGCGTCGCATATCTTGGTTTTCATATCGCAAGGCGTAAATCTTGCAGCTTATAAAGATGCAGCGTAAATCCTAAAGTACACTTCTTGCAACTCAAATCTCACAATCTTTCAAATTGCACTATTAAATCACACGATCTCGAATCTTATTGCTCGAGTCTTGCTCCGCCTGAAAATCTACATGATATTAGGTATTAGACATTAGATATTAGATATTAGACATATTAGGTATTAGAACTCACTAAAAAGTGTTTGAACCCATTTTTAGAAGAGTTGAGATACCGAACTTTGAATACCGAAAATGGGGAGTTATTTTGAAACACCCTGTATATAATGACTATAGTTTGTATAGTCATTATTAGTCAAATTTTGGACGCTACTTGATATACCCCCAAATCAACTTTTTTTAAAAGTGTTTTTAAACACCCTATATCGACTCAAAATCGCCTCTGGAGTTTAAAAACTTGATTTGTGGGGGCGGTTATATCTGAAGTATAAATTTGATATGAAAATGCTGAATTTTTCCTTGGTCCTCCAAGCTAAATTTGATTAACACCCCCTGGAAACCTGCGGCGACGAGATATTGCGGTAGGGCCAATGTCCTAGATCATTGTTTGATAAAATGCAAAATTTAAAAAAATTACACGATGGCCTATTGACCGTGTTTCTGCCCCAAAAATGAGCCTAAGGCAAAAATTTTTTTTACATTTGTCAATACCAATACAATAAAAATGGCCTTTTATAGGAAATACCTGTCAACAAGACTTTGAACACAATGTCCAAGTGCTCTCAGTTAGAATTCTTAAGTCTAAACGGAAAAGGATATTACGAAATTGAGCATCTGCAAATTTTATTTCCAGTGAGGCAAAACTCTAATCTATGTGAAGGATCACACTCTTTCAAAACTCACATTTCTAAAAACTATTCTCTAAAAAGGGTTTGTAGCTCTTGAACTGCGAAAATTACCAAATGGAGAGCAAGGCAATTTTCAAATTTCAAATTCGAAAATTTCCAAAGTCAAACATTTTTCTTTAAACTTCCGCCAATTTTTTCTTTCCTTTGTGGTGGTTGGTATTCTCTACTAGGGTCAAAAGCTCAGATCCAGGCTAAATTTGATTTTCGGTTTCCACGTCCACAAGTTTAATGACTTAGACCGTCAGTATCCGAGATGTACCTGAAACAAACTCATAACCAACATTTCGAAAATTGTCATAATGAGGCTAATGAGGTGGATGGGGAGGGTACAGTTGAGTGTTGGGGCCAAATAAATAAGTACCCATCCAGGTTAAAAACGTGGTCAAGGCTTTTTTAGAACAGCTACTAGCCCTAAATTCATATCGACAAATAATTTTATTGAAAAGTTCAGCCGTAGAAAATGACAAGAACAGTATTAACCATTTTTAATTCATTTTTTTCATTGCCAGATAGAACTTTTCAGCCTGAAACTATGCATCTGTAATTTGGCGTATAAAAATCTCAAAGCATTTACAGGAGGTCAAATCTATTGTAAAAAACATCATAGCGTCCACAGCGATTCCCCAAGATGCCAATTTTGATTTATGGAAGACGGCCCAAGGATGATGTGGTTCACCCTCACAGTCAGGATCTCTGAAATAGAATTGATGGATGCGAGGGTCACTGGCTGACGCTGGAGAAGTGCCTTTCCCGTGAATCTCATCCAATGTTTCGTACAATTTGGCACACGATAGTTTCTTTTGTGGTAAGAAGCCGATATAAGTTAGAGCCTAAAAAAGACATTTAAAAGACATATTCTGTAATTTTAAAGAAGTCTTTAAGTATCCTTGCTACCGTATTTTCTCTAATTTGCGACAAAAATGAAACTTTTTTCATTTTCAGGAAACGTTCCCAAATTTGAAACTTTTTATACATTTTGCTATCCTAAAGTATCAATTCAATGTTTCTGTACTACATTTTTAACTAAGATTTGGTTTCTGGAACCGTGGCAAACACGGGGAAAATGGGACTTAGGCTATTCTGACCAAATCTCGGAATTATTTTACTTAAAGGCTCGCCCACAATTTGAGGTGTGAAGTGCAAAGTCAACAAAATTGTTTCACGCATTTTGAAGGAGAGACAAGAGAAGTGAGTAACCAGGCCTACGCAAAGCATTTCAAGCAAAATAACTGTTTATATTTTTGGGGCGCACATTGTGGACAAGCTCCGAACATGTAATCAGCGTGTAACAATAACAAGTGTGTCGACTTGCAGACGATACTTTGAGCTTCTTTTTCGGCTTTTGGGAATAGGTTCGCATGATGCGCGCTTCTTATTCTTTGCAGCCCTCTCTGCTTTTTTTGTTCTGAGCCCGGTCACCTTGACATCTGGAACAAGCTTAGATGCTTCTGTCAAAAAATCACGGCAGCATGAAATGATTTCTATCCATAGTCGACCAGCCTTTTCATTAGCCTGTAAAAGACTATTCAAAGCCAACTTTTTCAAAAAAGACCAACATCAAACTTTTTCCACGACTCTTGTAGCTGTTTTGGACTTTTGCATACCTCTTGTTTTTGATCTTAAATAAGCACCCTGCTGAATTCTTGCAACTCTAATTGACTGTTGGAACTGAAGATTTTGAAGGAGAGACAAGAGAAGTGAGTAACCAGGGCCTATCCCACTAATTGAAAAATTTTCATTTTCCATGAAAATTGAAAATTTTTCATTTTCACTTTTCATTTTTCATTTCCTATCCCACTAATTGAAAAGTGAAAAATGAAAAATGAAAAGTGAAAAATGAAAAAGCATTTTTCATTTTACACATTTCAGTTTTTCACATTTTGTTCCAATCTTACAATGGTTCATCCAAACAAGTCTAAACATCATAACTTTATTTTCACACTTGAACAACGACATAACAAGGCCAGTCAACATCTACGACATACCATCAAAAGTATATTCTTGCTCGTTTTCTTTGGCAGCCCTCTCATCCTTGTTCGCAAAGATTCTCATTTGCGCCCAGCTCCAGCTCCTTCTCGTAGATGTAAAGTTCCTTTAGGCGATTGTCCAGTCCCAGCCCGCGCAGCTTCTCGGCCTTGATCTCCTCCTCCAGAGATTTTGGTAGTTTCCTAAAGGTAACATTTAGACTCTCATATCTAAAATTTATGAAAATTACTGCATCGTTGACGAGAAAAGACGCATTCTTGGTGGCTTCAGGCTCTACTAAATAAGGCAATGAACATTCGCGGACGCGCTTCCTGCATCACTTCATCTTCGGAACTTTCATTGGTTGAACACATCTTCTTTCTAAAAAGTGAACACCGTTAGACATGCACAGACGTATAGCTAATAAACACCGAGTTCGGCGAAGAAAAATAATACTAGATGAAGAATCAAAATATTTTGTAAAATTGTAGACGGGTACACCGGTCTACAATTTTTCATGTAAAATTGAAAAAATTTTCACTTTTCATTTTTCACTTTTCAAATGGTGAGACAGAGAATGAAAATTTTTTCATTTTTCTCTTTTCATTTTTCACTTTTCATTTTTCACTTTTCATTTTTCAATTTTCATTTTTCAATTTTTCAAATCTTAGTGAGACAGATATTTGTCATTTTTCATTTTTCACTTTTCAATTAGTGGGATGGCCCCCAGGCCTACGCAAAGCTCCATGTCGTCTAAAAGAAAAGTTTTCGACTGTTAGATCATTCTCCGTGCAATTTTTTTTACCTTTTTAGCAATGAGTGTGCCTCTGCAGCGTTGTTAGTTTTCATATCCTCCTTGTAAAAAATCCACACCAGAAATTGTTTGCTCATCCATAATGCGTAGTGGTTAATTTTGGGTACTGTCCAGTCTCGATGATTTTGTGAATGGTGGTTGGTAACATATGTCCAGAGAATTTTGTCCTGAAGGATCTTAGAAACTTGTTTGTCAGTAATAAAAAAATGTTTCAAGAGAGTCTTTCATGAATTCCCCGCTTTCCGTCTTCATATCAAGCTTGCACACATGCTTTCCTATTGCTTGGACAGTGAATTGGCGATTGTAGCCCACTAGAATCTTCTCGGCGACATCCTTCAGCTTAAGCTTGCGATGGCTAAGTTGATCTAACATCTACAACACATCTTGATTTTTCCACGAAAATATTTGTTTGCCGCTTGACATCTGCTTAACTCAAAATCAATATGTCAAAAAACCGTTCGAACTGCTTGGTCACAACTGATCTGTGAAAAGATCAAGCTGTATCCTTGTGACCAAACCGTTCGAACTGCTTGGTCACAACTGATCTGTGAAAAGATCAAGCTGTATCCTTGTGACCAAACCGTTCGAACTGCTTGGTCACAACTGATCTGTGAAAAGATCAAGCTGTATCCTTGTGACCAAACCGTTCGAACTGCTTGGTCACAACTGATCTGTGAAAAGATCAAGCTGTATGGAACTTGTTCGGAAAGAGGGCCGCATTTTTGAACAATTAAACAAAGCCTTTTTCAAACAGCTTCCACTCTCTGCTCTGCTATTGCTCGTTACGTGGAGCCTGGTTCCGTGATTATGCATGACGGGCTTGCCTCATACCAGTCGATCGATCGGATGAAAGTTGCTTACGAACATCATGAGGTTTTACACAAGTAATACTATTGTTATGTAGAATGTTATTTTGTGTGACCATTTTTATTAAGATATAACTTTGTGGATCCCGAGAATTCTGATGTATATACACAGTCCATCGAATCAGCCTGGGCGAAGTTTAAGCATGCTAATCGCAACCGGGGAGGAACGCATCGCCATCTATTCATGCTATTTCTATCTGAGTATTTGTGGAAGAAGAAGTTTGCTGGGCCTGACGCTCTTTATTGGTTGTGGAAACATGTTTGTGAAGTATTCGTGTGTGTTGATGGCGAGATTACTATTCGCCAAGTTTTTGACTGTGAATGGGAATACGATGTATTCGAAGAGTAATAAAGGTTTTTAAATGATATGGCTTGCCTAACTGGGCTTTGTTTAATTGTTCAAAAATGCGGCCCTCTTTCCGAACAAGTTCCCTGTATCCTGTTAGAAGCCCACGAAGAATGACATTAGAAATTCAATCTAAGATAAAAATTTGCTACAGAAACATCGAATTGATGCTTTGAGATAGCAAAATATATAAAAAGTTTAAAAGTTTAGCAAAAAGTTTCAAATTCGGGAAACGTCTGTACCCCCTAATTAACGCTTCCGGGAAGGAAGTCGAAAAACAAACGTCCTTCTCTAATTAACAACCAACCCTCCACCCCCGCCCCCTTAACTTTGAAACATCGATTCGTGGCCATTTTTGACCTTCTTTTTTGATTGATTTTCATTAAAAATCAACAATTTTTGCAAAAAACTTCTCCCGAAGTAATTTCTATATTCAAAATGTCTTCCTATATGCAAATCCTTTAAGATCAGGCCAAAATACTTACAGTGAGCTAAGATATTCATTAAAAAAATCCACCCCCCCTCTAATTGACTTTCCAATTAACTTCTAATTAACTTCTGGTCCCCCTGTTGTTTTTTCAAATTTTTCAAATCACATTTTTGATTATTCCTTGTATTCCATGAATTGCAAAGTCGCCAACAAGAATATCTTAGAAGCCTTCTTCGAGCGTGTCTCTATGATTCACCGGATAGATAATTATGAAACCTAAAATCATGTTTTGTTGTTTGTGATGTTTGTATTTAATAAAATCTTTTTCGTTTGACTCAAACGTGGCTAACCCTGAAAATAGTTAAATGTTTGGATGTTGAAAATTTTTGTAAAATTTTGCGAAAATAAAAAATATCAGATTTGAAAAAACAACAGGAGGGACCAAAAACGGAAACCGATTGTCCAATAGCGCCGTAAATTTCGACATACCTTGCATTTGTGCAAAGCTTCACACACCAAATATACAGAGAGCTCAACGCCTGTATGGAAATACTGAAAATAAATAATTTTTTTGGGTGGGTGTAATTTTTTAATGTTAACCTGTATTTTTGTTGTTGATTAGAGCACTAAAAAGATTAGTGACTGCTGTTTTGTTATAGCTTGAAATAGAGATATGAGTGAGATGCTCCAAATTAGCCAGTACGACAAGTTCCTTATCGGAAACATCAGGGGACAAAGAGCTAAGCTCAATGTCTAGGCACTCTAGCTTCTTGAAATTTTTGACGATAGTGCATACCATCTGAATATTTTTTTGTTATTACGTCTAGCAATAAAAAACGCTAATTTTCATATTTGACGCAAAACATGTACCTTCGCAGGAGACGATCCAGGATTGAGTATTGTTTTCAAAACGACAAGCTGCGACAATTTATCCAGGATAGCATTAAAGTACGGCAATGTATACATGTTGAGAATAATAGTTAAATATTTCAACCTAAACAATGAGTACTAGCTCGGGGCCCGCCTGTCGGCGGACCACCTCGCCTTGGTCAAGGTAAAAAATGTAACTTTTGAAAAATGATACAATTGAAAAAATTAAAAAAACAATAAAAAAAATATACTCACGCAAAACATCAAAGAGTTTCTCATGACTGGCAAACCGATTTTCCCTGGCAGACTTTCTTTCTCTTTGGCACAGTAACTTACTCCTACCAAACCTACGCACTCTCCTGCCTTATTTGCCCGCTCTTTTGTCTTGGGTAGGCGGACCATGAGAGAAAAATGAAAAAAAAACAAAATCAAGAATTAACATTTCGGACAAAAAAATCGGAAAAAGAATCACAGTGAATCTATTACTATCTTATCAAATTTCGGGCACCATCCGTTACTGTTTCGAAGAATCTTAATTTCCTCGTGAAAAGTCATTTTTGTTTACTGACGGTCTCACTTACTCACTTGCCACACCTAACCCTACTTTTGACCAATCTGTCAATTTCTCGGCACATATGTCCATTCTCCTCATGTACGTACATATATTTTTTGAGTTTTGATAAAAAAAAGAAAATTTTCGATTTTAAAAAAATTGATATCATCCTTCATAAAACTTAGTTAATAACAGTGTTCACATCTGTCGAAAATATCGTTAGCAACAATGTTTGCTTAAACTACTCACTCTCTTGGCACACCTCTTTTCTCTCCTGGTCACCCTCTTGACTCTTCAGGGGCCCTTCTCATTCCACTCATTCTCTTGACTAACCTACCTACTCGCATATATCTCTGATCAGTCTATCGGTGAGCCTGCGTAATTCAAGATACTTCTCACTTTCCATCTACACTTATGTAGTACTATATAGAAGTTTCGAACCACTAATCACTCTCTGGTACCTCTACTTACTCCCATGGCACCCCTACCTACTAACTGGGATGGCTACTCACTCCTTCGGCATGCCAAAAAAAAATCAAACACAAAAGACAAAATAATAAACAAAAAACACCTTTGAAACAAAAAATACAACTTTCCTCTTGAGACAAAAACAATAAAAATTTAAATTCAAAATAAAGTGCCAAATTTCGAATTTCTTCTAAATAACCACCTCCATAAAGCCGCAAATACCCCCGGGTTCCGGTCCTCGTATCGAACCGATCTTTTTTTTAAAAGAAAGCTGAGATTTCGGGCTACATTTTAAGAGTGGGGCAAAAATTTCCACTCACAACAGCTCGGAGATTTTGACTCTGGAACGAAAAAAACGACAATTTGCTCACTAAAACCCAAAAATTGAAACCAAAAAAAATCTCAAAACCAAAATCCACAACAGCCATTCTACTCCTGAGATCCCAAGCTTCAATTTAAAAAAAAAATTGACAAAAAAACCAAACAAAAACATATCAAACTAACCCAAAACATCAATTGTCCGCAAACAAAACATCTCTAATACTATATAGGGTTATAGCACTGACAATGCGATTATGTCTTGTTCACAATAGTCGGAGCTGGAGTTGGAATTGAAGTATTTGGACACCAAAATTTTTTCGTGCTTATCTTAATGATATTTTGCTGGAAATCAACACTTCCAAAGTAGTTCACACGTTATATTGAACGTTATATTGAACGTTATATTTTGAACATTATAGAGTTGCAAAAGATATTACATACAAACAAAATCACTTATAAAGTTAACAGAACACTGACCTGGTAAAATCCATTTTTGTCAAAAAGTTAAATGGCTTGTGATTTGAATAAATATAAGGCAATTCAAGACCCTCCAAAGCAATATTCTGCCGGACTACCACTTCCATCACTTGGGAAAACCCAATATCGTCGCCTTCACCAAGGAACTTCAGAGTAGATGGCAGATGCTCAATTTCGTAATATCCTTTTCCGTTTAGACTTAAGAATTCTAACTGAGAGCACTTGGACAGCATTGTGTTCAAAGTCTTGTTGACAGGTATTTCCTATAAAAGGCAATTTTTATGTGTAGAAATTTTTTCTTATATGCAAACTTACTCTTAATGAAATCGACAAGGACTTTAAATTGTTCCATAGTTTGAGTTTGACCACTTCTTCCATACCATATTTCTCACTCGGTAAATGCATAAGCAAGTGTTCAAGGTTTGCTGTCAAAGACAGCGCACACAAGGCTTTAGAAACACGCGAACGATAAATTTGATTGTCATCTCGGGGTGAGGGACATAAATTTGAAGCTTTTGCACAAATCGTCCACCTCGACGAAGAACATTGCCCATCTAAATAGGGATGAGATTGCAATTAGACCAAGAATTTAACGAAACTTGTCTAAAAAGACGACCGAGTTTTGTATACCAGCTCTTCTCAAAATATAGTTTCAAGCACTTTTAAGTGTGTTTTAGAGTCCAAAACGTATAGAAAACGTGATTTTAGGTGGTGGAAGGCAGTTTTGAATTCTTTGACTTCCTTTCGACTTTTCGCAGTGGAAACGCAAGGTAATTGGTACTAAAAGGTAGTTGAAAAGGCGTGGCAAGACTTGAGCAATAAGATTTGCGACAGATTATTTACAAACAACATATTTTGCGCCACACGATTTGCACATCAAGATAAGCACCACAATATTTGCGTCACAAGAATTACGACTGTTAGATAAGAGAACGTAAGATTTGAACTGCAATATTTGCGCCCGAAGATTTTCGCTGCATTTTTCTAGTGCAAGATTTGCGACGCAATATTTTTAATGGGCGAAATCGCAGGGTTTTTCAAAAAACGATCGGCAAAATCGTAATCCTTGCGATTTTTGGGACTAAACTGTCATAGCAGGACTAGCAAAAGCCTTTAAAATAAAGGAAATCGAAGATAAATCTTGCAGTACAAAAAAATGCAGCACAAATCTCCAGGCGCAAAACTTACGGTTCAAATCTCAGTCTTTGGTCTAACAATCGTATTATTTACAGCGCCATTTCGGCGTCGCATATCTTGGTTTTCATATCGCAAGGCGTAAATCTTGCAGCTTATAAAGATGCAGCGTAAATCCTAAAGTACACTTCTTGCAACTCAAATCTCACAATCTTTCAAATTGCACTATTAAATCACACGATCTCGAATCTTATTGCTCGAGTCTTGCTCCGCCTGAAAATCTACATGATATTAGGTATTAGGTATTAGACATTAGATATTAAATATTAGACATATTAGGTATTAGAACTCACTAAAAAGTGTTTGAACCCATTTTTTAGAAGAGTTGAGATACCGAACTTTAGCCAAAAAGAAACTTACATTTTCAAAACGCACGTCACACGAATAAAAGTTAAACCAACTTTTTTTCACAACCCAATTCCACTTTTTACACACTAGCTCAATTTTCAGTCGATCTGCGGGAGGAAGCCAGTTGAAAATTTTTATCTGAATTTTAAAAATAATTATTCGTTCAAGATTAAGTTTTTTTGACATACTAAAACATCTTCGTACAGACAGTCAATTGGAGCAACAATTTGCTGGTCAGGAAGAAGATCTTTCATGGCAGGATCGTCTAAAAGTTTTGACCGTTGTTGTTCCGGCGCCGGCGCTCCCCCGGCAAAAAACAGCGCCGATCCGGTGCTCGGCGCCGGCGCTGGGCCCAATAAAAAATTTTGGTTGGCGCTAGCGCTGGCGCCGTCGCTAAAGTTTTTTGACCCGGCGCTGTTTCCTAATGGCTCCTTCACGACGTAAGTGTAAATGTAAGGGGTCTTCACGATGCCAAAAACATTTACATTTACACTTACGCCTTCACGATACAAGTGTAAATGTAAACGCAAATTTCGAACTTTTATAACTGAAACAGTGTATGTTTTGAGACAAGTATTAATTTTGATTGTCAGTGATAAATTATTCTTGATTGACAAGCCACTGCAATGAATACTAAAGTGTTATAGTCTTGCCAGTTCCTGAAAAAGACGTCGATGTTAGTCGCTGTTAGCCTCAAACGCAACAAAGGGCTAAAACAGTCTTTTATTACCTTTTTACTTCAGAAAAGAGTCGAATTAAAGATTAAACCTTAGCGAAACTCAAAGAGGGAAATACCAAATTGGTCGTCTGCCTGGTCTGCACATAATCAATCGAACGAATAAACGAGCGGAACACAAAAGCAGATGCATTAATATTAATGTCGACATACTAAAAAGATGAATTAGAAGAATTCGTTAGTGGGAACTAAGGTTGCACAGTTAATTTAGCCTTGCTTGGTTTTGATTACGGTTTCTTAGCTTTGTTTCGGTCGGTTAACCGGCCTGTACCGGTTTTCGGTTATTATATTTGTCGTAAATTAACCAGACTTTTCCGTACCTGGGTTTTGTTTTCGGTTAATCGGTCCAAAACCGGCTCAATTCGGTTAACCGACCGGGTAGATAAACCGACCGTGAACAACTCCAGTGGGTACATGTACAGAGGAACTTACACGATAAACAGCCAGAAGTGTGTGCATTTGCATAGGATCCAAGAAGAACAAAACCACTTTTCTCTCCTTTTCATCCACATCATCAACCAGAGCCTGAAAATCCTCTTTGAATTAATAAAGTTGTCAGTTTAGTAGATTAACCTAGGGTGGGTCATTTGACCAAGTGCGGTCGCGCGGTCGCGGTCTTTACAGAAAGTGGATTGCGGTCGCGGTCGCGGTCTTTCATAGGCTCGAGATGCGGTCGACCGCGCGGTCGTGCGGTCTTTCATGTGGTGAGATCAATATGCAAAATTTTGGTCAAATGCATCTACAAAAGCTAAAGGAAATGCTTCACGAAAGAAAAAACTTACAAAAATTAAACTTTTTACTTTTCTGAGTCGGCGTCGACATCAGGTTCTTGTTGAGGAAGATCAACATCTCGGCGCTTTGTGGACTTAGCCTTGAACGTTTGTAGTCAAAAACATCCCTCGCTTCAGAAAATGTACCTTCACTCGCGATGCTTGTAGCTGGAGCAGAAAGATAGCAACGTGCAATTCTCGCCAATTGGGGTGTTTGATGTGCCTAAATCAACCAAATATCTGCATTGTTCAGCCCAGCTACCCGGTTAAGGAACACGTAGTGCAACTACTGATACTCAAACTTGCGCACAAAAAGATGCGCTGACCCTAAGCATAAAAAGACGAACTTTTCGCATAAAAAGTCAAACCATCCAAATTGTTTATTGAGAAAGCTCCTATGCAATAACAACAGAAAAAACAAAAGTAAGTGAGTGTTACAAATTCTTTTTGATCTCTTTGATCCCGAACTGAACAACGTCGAAATGATTTTCTCTAAATCTAATCCATCCGATGCGAGTAGCAGGCGCATTTGTTTCCTGAAGTAGAGAATACCAACCACCACAAAGGAAAGAAAAAATTGGCGGAAGTTTAAAGAAAAATGTTTGACTTTGGAAATTTTCGAATTTGAAATTTGAAAATTGCCTTGCTCTCCATTTGGTAATTTTCGCAGTTCAAGAGCTACAAACCCTTTTTTAGAGAATATTTTTTAGAAATGTGAGTTTTGAAAGAGTGTGATCCTTCAAATAGACTAGAGTTTTGCCTTACTGGAAATAAAATTTGCAGATGCTCAATTTCGTAATATCCTTTTCCGTTTAGACTTAAGAATTCTAACTGAGAGCACTTGGACATTGTGTTCAAAGTCTTGTTGACAGGTATTTCCTATAAAAGGCCATTTTTATTGTATTGGTATTGACAAATGTAAAAAAATTTTTTGCCTTGGTCCCCCAAGCTGAATTGAGTGAAGGGGGTCAAGGTTAAGTGCTCCGGCCAATGTTCCATACCATCATTTGGCAGAAACGTGACTCCTCTTTCTGATCAAAAAAAGTGACTCGCGTTTTTGGCTCGCGATTTGCCTCTTTTGGCTTACAGAATACTTGCACTACTTGCATATAACCGCCCCCCCACAAATCAAGTTTTTAAACTCCTCAGGCGATTTTGAGTCGATATAGGGTGTTTAAAAACACTTTTAAAAAAAGTTGATTTGGGGGGTATATGCAAGTAGCGTCCAAAATTTTTTGACTAAAAATGACTATACAAACTATAGTCATTATATACAGGGTGTTTCAAAATAACTCCCCCATTTTCTAAGCTAAGCATAGAGCATCTTTTTAAACCCAGCAACATGCGGAGCAGTAAAAACTAATGAGGTGTGTCGAACAATATACGATTCGGTGGTTCGGGCCCCATATACGTGGTTTGTGTACCCGCTGTTAGTACCCGCTGGTTATTGGAGCCCCATATACGTGGTTTGGATACCCGCTGGTGGTTCGGGCCCCATATACGTGGTTTGTGTACCCGCTATTAGTACCCGCTGGTTATTGGTGCCCCATATACGTGGTTTGGGTAAAACTCGATGTCAAATTTCAAATTCTTTCGAGATTATGCAAAAAGTTGTCCCAGCCAAGGTTCAAAGCAACAGGGGACCAAGGCATGTTTTTTTTTGGCGTCGGCATGAACACACGTAGATAGGGTTGTCGAATTGAACGTTATATTTTGAGAATTAGAAACGTATTTTGAGAAACGTAGAATTACGACTGTTAGATAAGAGAACGTAAGATTTGAACTGCAATATTTGCGCCCGAAGATTTTAGCTGCATTTTTTGTAGTGCAAGATTTGCGACGCTATATCTTTAATGGGCGAAATCGCAGGGTTTTTCAAAAACGATCGGCAAAATCGTAATCCTTGCGATTTTTGGGACTAAACTGTCATAGCAGGACTAGCAAAAGCCTTTAAAATAAAGGAAATCGAAGATAAATCTTGCAGTACAAAAAATGCAGCACAAATCTCCAGGCGCAAAACTTACGGTTCAAATCTCAGTCTTTGGTCTAACAATCGTATTATTTACAGCGCCATTTCGGCGTCGCATATCTTGGTTTTCATATCGCAAGGCGTAAATCTTGCAGCTTATAAAGATGCAGCGTAAATCCTAAAGTACACTTCTTGCAACTCAAATCTCACAATCTTTCAAATTGCACTATTAAATCACACGATCTCGAATCTTATTGCTCGAGTCTTGCTCCGCCTGAAAATCTACATGATATTAGGTATTAGACATTAGATATTAGATATTAGACATATTAGGTATTAGAACTCACTAAAAAGTGTTTGAACCCATTTTTTAGAAGAGTTGAGATACCGAACTTTGAGATACCGAAAATGGGGGAGTTATTTTGAAACACCCTGTATATAATGACTATAGTTTGTATAGTCATTATTAGTCAAAAAATTTTGGACGCTACTTGCATATACCCCCCAAATCAACTTTTTTTTAAAAGTGTTTTTAAACACCCTATATCGACTCAAAATCGCCTCTGGAGTTTAAAAAAACTTGATTTGTGGGGGGGGGGCGGTTATATGCAAGTATTGCCAAAATTTGATATGAAAATGCTGAATTTTTCCCTTGGTCCTCCAAGCTAAATTTGATTAACACCCCTTGGAAACCTGCGGCGACGAGATATTGCGGTAGGGCCAATGTCCTAGATCATTGTTTGATAAAATGCAAAATTTAAAAAAATTACACGATGGCCTATTGACCGTGTTTCTGCCCCAAAAATGAGCCTAAGGCAAAAATTTTTTTTACATTTGTCAATACCAATACAATAAAAATGGCCTTTTATAGGAAATACCTGTCAACAAGACTTTGAACACAATGTCCAAGTGCTCTCAGTTAGAATTCTTAAGTCTAAACGGAAAAGGATATTACGAAATTGAGCATCTGCAAATTTTATTTCCAGTGAGGCAAAACTCTAATCTATGTGAAGGATCACACTCTTTCAAAACTCACATTTCTAAAAACTATTCTCTAAAAAAGGGTTTGTAGCTCTTGAACTGCGAAAATTACCAAATGGAGAGCAAGGCAATTTTCAAATTTCAAATTCGAAAATTTCCAAAGTCAAACATTTTTCTTTAAACTTCCGCCAATTTTTTCTTTCCTTTGTGGTGGTTGGTATTCTCTACTAGGGTCAAAAGCTCAGATCCAGGCTAAATTTGATTTTCGGTTTCCACGTCCACAAGTTTAATGACTTAGACCGTCAGTATCCGAGATGTACCTGAAACAAACTCATAACCAACATTTCGAAAATTGTCATAATGAGGCTAATGAGGTGGATGGGGAGGGTACAGTTGAGTGTTGGGGCCAAATAAATAAGTACCCATCCAGGTTAAAAACGTGGTCAAGGCTTTTTTAGAACAGCTACTAGCCCTAAATTCATATCGACAAATAATTTTATTGAAAAGTTCAGCCGTAGAAAATGACAAGAACAGTATTAACCATTTTTAATTCATTTTTTCATTGCCAGATAGAACTTTTCAGCCTGAAACTATGCATCTGTAATTTGGCGTATAAAAATCTCAAAGCATTTACAGGAGGTCAAATCTATTGTAAAAGACATCATAGCGTCCACAGCGATTCCCCCAAGATGCCAATTTTGATTTATGGAAGACGGCCCATGGATGCTGTGGTTCACCCTCACAGCCAGGATCTCTGAAATAGAATTGATGGATGCGAGGGTCATTGGCGGACGCTGGAGAAGTGCCTTTCCCGTGAATCTCATCCAATGTTTCGTACAATTTGGCACACGATAGTTTCTTTTGTGGTAAGAAGCCGATATAAGTTAGAGCCTAAAAAAGACATTTAAAAGACATATTCTGTAATTTTAAAGAAGTCTTTAAGTATCCTTGCTACCGTATTTTCTCTAATTTGCGACAAAAATGAAACTTTTTTCATTTTCAGGAAACGTTTCCCAAATTTGAAACTTTTTATACATTTTGCTATCGTAAAGTATCAATTCAATGTTTCTGTACTACATTTTTAACTAAGATTTGGTTTCTGGAACCGTGGCAAACACGGGGAAAATGGGACTTAGGCTATTCTGACCAAATCTCGGAATTATTTTACTTAAAGGCTCGCCCACAATTTGAGGTGTGAAGTGCAAAGTCAACAAAATTGTTTCACGCATTTTGAAGGAGAGACAAGAGAAGTGAGTAACCAGGCCTACGCAAAGCATTTCAAGCAAAATAACTGTTTATATTTTTGGGGCGCACATTGTGGACAAGCTCCGAACATGTAATCAGCGTGTAACAATAACAAGTGTGTCGACTTGCAGACGATACTTTGAGCTTCTTTTTCGGCTTTTGGGGAATAGGTTCGCATGATGCGCGCTTCTTATTCTTTGCAGCCCTCTCTGCTTTTTTTGTTCTGAGCCCGGTCACCTTGACATCTGGAACAAGCTTAGATGCTTCTGTCAAAAAATCACGGCAGCATGAAATGATTTCTATCCATAGTCGACCAGCCTTTTCATTAGCCTGTAAAAGACTATTCAAAGCCAACTTTTTCAAAAAAGACCAACATCAAACTTTTTCCACGACTCTTGTAGCTGTTTTTGGACTTTTGCATACCTCTTGTTTTTTGATCTTAAATAAGCACCCTGCTGAATTCTTGCAACTCTAATTGACTGTTGGAACTGAAGATTTTGAAGGAGAGACAAGAGAAGTGAGTAACCAGGGGCCTATCCCACTAATTGAAAAATTTTCATTTTCCATGAAAAATTGAAAAATTTTTCATTTTTCACTTTTCATTTTTCATTTCCTATCCCACTAATTGAAAAGTGAAAAATGAAAAATGAAAAGTGAAAAATGAAAAAGCATTTTTCATTTTACACATTTCAGTTTTTCACATTTTGTTCCAATCTTACAATGGTTCATCCAAACAAGTCTAAACATCATAACTTTATTTTCACACTTGAACAACGACATAACAAGGCCAGTCAACATCTACGACATACCATCAAAAGTATATTCTTGCTCGTTTTCTTTGGCAGCCCTCTCATCCTTGTTCGCAAAGATTCTCATTTGCGCCCAGCTCCAGCTCCTTCTCGTAGATGTAAAGTTCCTTTAGGCGATTGTCCAGTCCCAGCCCGCGCAGCTTCTCGGCCTTGATCTCCTCCTCCAGAGATTTTGGTAGTTTCCTAAAGGTAACATTTAGACTCTCATATCTAAAATTTATGAAAATTACTGCATCGTTGACGAGAAAAGACGCATTCTTGGTGGCTTCAGGCTCTACTAAATAAGGCAATGAACATTCGCGGACGCGCTTCCTGCATCACTTCATCTTCGGAACTTTCATTGGTTGAACACATCTTCTTTCTAAAAAGTGAACACCGTTAGACATGCACAGACGTATAGCTAATAAACACCGAGTTCGGCGAAGAAAAATAATACTAGATGAAGAATCAAAATATTTTGTAAAATTGTAGACGGGTACACCGGTCTACAATTTTCATGTAAAATTGAAAAATTTTCACTTTTCATTTTTCACTTTTCAAATGGTGAGACAGAGAATGAAAATTTTTTCATTTTTCTCTTTTCATTTTTCACTTTTCATTTTTCACTTTTCATTTTTCAATTTTCATTTTTCAATTTTTCAAATCTTAGTGAGACAGATATTTGTCATTTTTCATTTTCACTTTTCAATTAGTGGGATGGCCCCAGGCCTACGCAAAGCTCCATGTCGTCTAAAAGAAAAGTTTTCGACTGTTAGATCATTCTCCGTGCAATTTTTTTACCTTTTAGCAATGAGTGTGCCTCTGCAGCGTTGTTAGTTTTCATATCCTCCTTGTAAAAAATCCACACCAGAAATTGTTTGCTCATCCATAATGCGTAGTGGTTAATTTTGGGTACTGTCCAGTCTCGATGATTTTGTGAATGGTGGTTGGTAACATATGTCCAGAGAATTTTGTCCTGAAGGATCTTAGAAACTTGTTTGTCAGTAATAAAAAAATGTTTCAAGAGAGTCTTTCATGAATTCCCCGCTTTCCGTCTTCATATCAAGCTTGCACACATGCTTTCCTATTGCTTGGACAGTGAATTGGCGATTGTAGCCCACTAGAATCTTCTCGGCGACATCCTTCAGCTTAAGCTTGCGATGGCTAAGTTGATCTAACATCTACAACACATCTTGATTTTTCCACGAAAATATTTGTTTGCCGCTTGACATCTGCTTAACTCAAAAATCAATATGTCAAAAAAAACCGTTCGAACTGCTTGGTCACAACTGATCTGTGAAAAGATCAAGCTGTATCCTTGTGACCAAACCGTTCGAACTGCTTGGTCACAACTGATCTGTGAAAAGATCAAGCTGTATCCTTGTGACCAAACCGTTCGAACTGCTTGGTCACAACTGATCTGTGAAAAGATCAAGCTGTATCCTTGTGACCAAACCGTTCGAACTGCTTGGTCACAACTGATCTGTGAAAAGATCAAGCTGTATGGAACTTGTTCGGAAAGAGGGCCGCATTTTTGAACAATTAAACAAAGCCTTTTTCAAACAGCTTCCACTCTCTGCTCTGCTATTGCTCGTTACGTGGAGCCTGGTTCCGTGATTATGCATGACGGGCTTGCCTCATACCAGTCGATCGATCGGATGAAAGTTGCTTACGAACATCATGAGGTTTTACACAAGTAATACTATTGTTATGTAGAATGTTATTTTGTGTGACCATTTTTATTAAGATATAACTTTGTGGATCCCGAGAATTCTGATGTATATACACAGTCCATCGAATCAGCCTGGGCGAAGTTTAAGCATGCTAATCGCAACCGGGGAGGAACGCATCGCCATCTATTCATGCTATTTCTATCTGAGTATTTGTGGAAGAAGAAGTTTGCTGGGCCTGACGCTCTTTATTGGTTGTGGAAACATGTTTGTGAAGTATTCGTGTGTGTTGATGGCGAGATTACTATTCGCCAAGTTTTTGACTGTGAATGGGAATACGATGTATTCGAAGAGTAATAAAGGTTTTTAAATGATATGGCTTGCCTAACTGGGCTTTGTTTAATTGTTCAAAAATGCGGCCCTCTTTCCGAACAAGTTCCTGTATCCTGTTAGAAGCCCACGAAGAATGACATTAGAAATTCAATCTAAGATAAAAATTTGCTACAGAAACATCGAATTGATGCTTTGAGATTGCAAAATATATAAAAAGTTTAAAAGTTTAGCAAAAAGTTTCAAATTCGGGAAACGTCTGTACCCCCTAATTAACGCTTCCGGGAAGGAAGTCGAAAAACAAACGTCCTTCTCTAATTAACAACCAACCTCCACCCCCGCCCCTTAACTTTGAAACATCGATTCGTGGCCATTTTTGACCTTCTTTTTTGATTGATTTTCATTAAAAATCAACAATTTTTGCAAAAAACTTCTCCCGAAGTAATTTCTATATTCAAAATGTCTTCCTATATGCAAATCCTTTAAGATCAGGCCAAAATACTTACAGTGAGCTAAGATATTCATTAAAAAAATCCACCCCACCTCTAATTGACTTTCCAATTAACTTCTAATTAACTTCTGGTCCCCCCTGTTGTTTTTTCAAATTTTTCAAATCACATTTTTTATTATTCCTTGTATTCCATGAATTGCAAAGTCGCCAACAAGAATATCTTAGAAGCCTTATTCGAGCGTGTCTCTATGATTCACCGGATAGATAATTATGAAACCTAAAATCATGTTTTGTTGTTTGTGATGTTTGTATTTAATAAAATCTTTTTTTCGTTTGACTCAAACGTGGCTAACCCTGAAAATAGTTAAATGTTTGGATGTTGAAAATTTTTGTAAAATTTTGCGAAAATAAAAAATATCAGATTTGAAAAAACAACAGGAGGGACCAAAAACGGAAACCGATTGTCCAATAGCGCCGTAAATTTCGACATACCTTGCATTTGTGCAAAGCTTCACACACCAAATATACAGAGAGCTCAACGCCTGTATGGAAATACTGAAAATAAATAATTTTTTTGGGTGGGTGTAATTTTTTAATGTTAACCTGTATTTTTTTGTTGTTGATTAGAGCACTAAAAAGATTAGTGACTGCTGTTTTGTTATAGCTTGAAATAGAGATATGAGTGAGATGCTCCAAATTAGCCAGTACGACAAGTTCCTTATCGGAAACATCAGGGGACAAAGAGCTAAGCTCAATGTCTAGGCACTCTAGCTTCTTGAAATTTTTGACGATAGTGCATACCATCTGAATATTTTTTTGTTATTACGTCTAGCAATAAAAAACGCTAATTTTCATATTTGACGCAAAACATGTACCTTCGCAGGAGACGATCCAGGATTGAGTATTGTTTTCAAAACGACAAGCTGCGACAATTTATCCAGGATAGCATTAAAGTACGGCAATGTATACATGTTGAGAATAATAGTTAAATATTTCAACCTAAACAATGAGTACTAGCTCGGGGGGCCCGCCTGTCGGCGGACCACCCTCGCCTTGGTCAAGGTAAAAAATGTAACTTTTGAAAAATGATACAATTGAAAAAATTAAAAAAACAATAAAAAAAATATACTCACGCAAAACATCAAAGAGTTTCTCATGACTGGCAAACCGATTTTTCCCTGGCAGACTTTCTTTCTCTTTTGGCACAGTAACTTACTCCTACCAAACCTACGCACTCTCCTGCCTTATTTGCCCGCTCTTTTGTCTTGGGTAGGCGGACCATGAGAGAAAAATGAAAAAAAAACAAAATCAAGAATTAACATTTCGGACAAAAAAATCGGAAAAAGAATCACAGTGAATCTATTACTATCTTATCAAATTTCGGGCACCATCCGTTACTGTTTCGAAGAATCTTAATTTCCTCGTGAAAAGTCATTTTTGTTTACTGACGGTCTCACTTACTCACTTGCCACACCTAACCCTACTTTTGACCAATCTGTCAATTTCTCGGCACATATGTCCATTCTCCTCATGTACGTACATATATTTTTTGAGTTTTGATAAAAAAAAGAAAATTTTCGATTTTAAAAAAATTGATATCATCCTTCATAAAACTTAGTTAATAACAGTGTTCACATCTGTCGAAAATATCGTTAGCAACAATGTTTGCTTAAACTACTCACTCTCTTGGCACACCTCTTTTCTCTCCTGGTCACCCTCTTGACTCTTCAGGGGCCCTTCTCATTCCACTCATTCTCTTGACTAACCTACCTACTCGCATATATCTCTGATCAGTCTATCGGTGAGCCTGCGTAATTCAAGATACTTCTCACTTTCCATCTACACTTATGTAGTACTATATAGAAGTTTCGAACCACTAATCACTCTCTGGTACCTCTACTTACTCCCATGGCACCCTACCTACTAACTGGGATGGCTACTCACTCCTTCGGCATGCCAAAAAATCAAACACAAAGACAAAATAATAAACAAAAACACCTTTGAAACAAAAATACAACTTTCCTCTTGAGACAAAAACAATAAAAATTTAAATTCAAAATAAAGTGCCAAATTTCGAATTTCTTCTAAATAACCACCTCCATAAAGCCGCAAATACCCCGGGTTCCGGTCCTCGTATCGAACCGATCTTTTTTAAAAGAAAGCTGAGATTTCGGGCTACATTTTAAGAGTGGGGCAAAAATTTCCACTCACAACAGCTCGGAGATTTTGACTCTGGAACGAAAAAAACGACAATTTGCTCACTAAAACCCAAAAATTGAAACCAAAAAAAATCTCAAAACCAAAATCCACAACAGCCATTCTACTCCTGAGATCCCAAGCTTCAATTTAAAAAAATTGACAAAAACCAAACAAAAACATATCAAACTAACCCAAAACATCAATTGTCCGCAAACAAAACATCTCTAATACTATATAGGGTTATAGCACTGACAATGCGATTATGTCTTGTTCACAATAGTCGGAGCTGGAGTTGGAATTGAAGTATTTGGACACCAAAATTTTTTCGTGCTTATCTTAATGATATTTTGCTGGAAATCAACACTTCCAAAGTAGTTCACACGTTATATTGAACGTTATATTGAACGTTATATTTTGAACATTATAGAGTTGCAAAAGATATTACATACAAACAAAATCACTTATAAAGTTAACAGAACACTGACCTGGTAAAATCCATTTTTGTCAAAAAGTTAAATGGCTTGTGATTTGAATAAATATAAGGCAATTCAAGACCCTCCAAAGCAATATTCTGCCGGACTACCACTTCCATCACTTGGGAAAACCCAATATCGTCGCCTTCACCAAGGAACTTCAGAGTAGATGGCAGATGCTCAATTTCGTAATATCCTTTTCCGTTTAGACTTAAGAATTCTAACTGAGAGCACTTGGACAGCATTGTGTTCAAAGTCTTGTTGACAGGTATTTCCTATAAAAGGCAATTTTTATGTGTAGAAATTTTTTCTTATATGCAAACTTACTCTTAATGAAATCGACAAGGACTTTAAATTGTTCCATAGTTTGAGTTTGACCACTTCTTCCATACCATATTCTCACTCGGTAAATGCATAAGCAAGTGTTCAAGGTTTGCTGTCAAAGACAGCGCACACAAGGCTTTAGAAACACGCGAACGATAAATTTGATTGTCATCTCCGGGGTGAGGGACATAAATTTGAAGCTTTTGCACAAATCGTCCACCTCGACGAAGAACATTGCCCATCTAAATAGGGATGAGATTGCAATTAGACCAAGAATTTAACGAAACTTGTCTAAAAAGACGACCGAGTTTTGTATACCAGCTCTTCTCAAAATATAGTTTCAAGCACTTTTAAGTGTGTTTTAGAGTCCAAAACGTATAGAAAACGTGATTTTAGGTGGTGGAAGGCAGTTTTGAATTCTTTGACTTCCTTTCGACTTTTCGCAGTGGAAACGCAAGGTAATTGGTACTAAAAGGTAGTTGAAAAGGCGTGGCAAGACTTGAGCAATAAGATTTGCGACAGATTATTTACAAACAACATATTTTGCGCCACACGATTTGCACATCAAGATAAGCACCACAATATTTGCGTCACAAGAATTACGACTGTTAGATAAGAGAACGTAAGATTTGAACTGCAATATTTGCGCCCGAAGATTTTCGCTGCATTTTTCTAGTGCAAGATTTGCGACGCAATATTTTTAATGGGCGAAATCGCAGGGTTTTTCAAAAACGATCGGCAAAATCGTAATCCTTGCGATTTTTGGGACTAAACTGTCATAGCAGGACTAGCAAAAGCCTTTAAAATAAAGGAAATCGAAGATAAATCTTGCAGTACAAAAAATGCAGCACAAATCTCCAGGCGCAAAACTTACGGTTCAAATCTCAGTCTTTGGTCTAACAATCGTATTATTTACAGCGCCATTTCGGCGTCGCATATCTTGGTTTTCATATCGCAAGGCGTAAATCTTGCAGCTTATAAAGATGCAGCGTAAATCCTAAAGTACACTTCTTGCAACTCAAATCTCACAATCTTTCAAATTGCACTATTAAATCACACGATCTCGAATCTTATTGCTCGAGTCTTGCTCCGCCTGAAAATCTACATGATATTAGGTATTAGGTATTAGACATTAGATATTAAATATTAGACATATTAGGTATTAGAACTCACTAAAAAGTGTTTGAACCCATTTTTTAGAAGAGTTGAGATACCGAACTTTAGCCAAAAAGAAACTTACATTTTCAAAACGCACGTCACACGAATAAAAGTTAAACCAACTTTTTTCACAACCCAATTCCACTTTTTACACACTAGCT
This sequence comes from Ditylenchus weischeri, assembly GCA_029231635.1. NCBI lineage: Eukaryota > Metazoa > Nematoda > Chromadorea > Rhabditida > Anguinidae > Ditylenchus > Ditylenchus weischeri. Next base: position 448,131 of record JAMRYI010000045.1, on the reverse strand, counting down.
CAATTTTCAGTCGATCTGCGGGAGGAAGCCAGTTGAAAATTTTTATCTGAATTTTAAAAATAATTATTCGTTCAAGATTAAGTTTTTTTGACATACTAAAACATCTTCGTACAGACAGTCAATTGGAGCAACAATTTGCTGGTCAGGAAGAAGATCTTTCATGGCAGGATCGTCTAAAAGTTTTGACCGTTGTTGTTCCGGCGCCGGCGCTCCCCCGGCAAAAAACAGCGCCGATCCGGTGCTCGGCGCCGGCGCTGGGCCCAATAAAAAATTTTGGTTGGCGCTAGCGCTGGCGCCGTCGCTAAAGTTTTTTGACCCGGCGCTGTTTCCTAATGGCTCCTTCACGACGTAAGTGTAAATGTAAGGGGTCTTCACGATGCCAAAAACATTTACATTTACACTTACGCCTTCACGATACAAGTGTAAATGTAAACGCAAATTTCGAACTTTTATAACTGAAACAGTGTATGTTTTGAGACAAGTATTAATTTTGATTGTCAGTGATAAATTATTCTTGATTGACAAGCCACTCTTCGTATTCACTAAGAATTTTGTTTATATGCGTGATGGAGCCGGCAAATTGCGTTCATTGTGCAAATTGTGCAAGACAGAGTAGTGGCAGCCTATAGATCTTGGCCCGGCTTAACAGGCGCAGAAGATGGAGAAGAAAGCAGCCGAAATGCAAAAGAAATCCGCAAAAAGCTTATTTAATTTTTTAATGGTGTCAGCAGTGTAGACTTTCAAGAGAATATGATTTAATTATAGAATAAACAAAACTGTGAAATTACAATTATAAAACTTGAAAAAATCAATATTTGTCAAAATATACAACAAAGGTCAAATTTTCGACCCGGCGATGGCGTCGGCGGCGGCGCTAGGGCAAATTTTTTCAGGTAGGAGGCGCCGGCGTAAGTCGGAAAATAAATTGATTCATACTTTCACTTTTTTGTACTGTATTTTGCATAGATGTTGCAACAAATGATAAGTCGTTCGAAACCATAATCGCAAGGCTACCTAATGGTATTATCGCTTTGAAAAAAATGCCTAGATAATTACCTAAAAAAGGTGGCACTTTTCAGCCAAATGGTGGCACTTTTCAGATTTATCCTTTTAAAAAATATAATACTTTGAGCGAAAATTATGGCAGAGAAATGCACATCGTACCACCCGCCATGTTAGATAAAGGTCAATGTGTAAATCATACAAATGTAAAATTTATGTTTCATACGTCATTTTTATATTACAGTGAGCATGTCGAGAGAGAAATGCTCGATAAACTATTTGATTGAAAAAGACATTTGCTCAAATAGGGATTTGCATAAATAACGTATTTGAACAATGAATTGTATGAATTTCTGAATGTTTGGTCAGTCGTATATTTGCTCTCATACTTACCGGTAAATTGATCCACTGTACCAGTGTTTCCGAAAATAACACTCACAATAACACCTACAATAACACCTACACCTACTATTTAAACTATACACCTACATTAACATTAAAAACTTAACATACTTTACACCTACAATTTGCCCTTAAAATAGGTTTTCAAGTGGTGTTGGCTATTTTTAGGATTTTTTTGACCGAAAGTTCACTTTTTGCCCCGGAAGATCAATATCGTTTATCCTGAAAGGGTTCGTGGATACCCTCATGATTATTAAAAGTAATATATGCACTGAAAAAAGCGATTTTTTTTAAAGTGACAAATGTCAGGCGACAAAATAAACTATAATGACAATAGGTAGGTAGGCTTGTTTTTATATGACATAGATTCCTGGGGCCGTAGTAACAATACCCCCGCTGAAAGTGAAATTTCTCGATACACCAACAACCAGCGTGCTACACGAACCGCGTGTAAACACCCGAAATACCAGCGTAGTGTCGAATCGAATAGGGATCCGACAAGGAATTTGGGGGATGGGAAGCTGTTGCTTAGGAGGACTAGCAAATACAGCAAATCGGTGCAAGAACACCGGTTTCGAAAGAAATAAATTTATTTAAAGAAAAAACAAACAAATTCATAAACAATTAAAAATTAGGGGGTTGCTTGGAGGGGGTTTGGAGAAGCTCGAAGCATAAGAAAAATGGGGCAGAGGGGCTTATTCATACCAGCCGAGAGAGTGCATGAACAGTGTGACTCAAACAATCCAGGCTGAACCGTCAGAGCCAGCATGACCAGCAAAACTTTCGCCACAGAGACCGTCTGCAAGGAAGCAGGAACCGGCAACAGAGAGCCGGACGTCTTCAAAGTATGGGAAATGAACGACCAGGGTAGAGGTCCGACATCATACAACAAATAAGGGCATACTCACCATCACCCCTACTACGATGACCGAGTGGGTAGGGTATAAAGCGCATACTAATTTAGGAACAAGCTCCCAAAATTTACTTGATCGAAGCAGCTCCATTGACTTTGGGAGTGGATTCTCTAGGCAGAATTTTCAGCCAATGATTATGCGCAACTCACAGATTCCTAAATCAAAAAACTATGACCTTTCTGACTACTGATAATGACCAGAAATCAATGATCGATGAATCCACGACTGTTGCAAGGCGACTCATTGTTGTATCGACTGCATCGAAAAGGCAGAACACCTGGAAATTTTTTTGGATGCCTAAATAAAAAGCATATATAATTATATCCTCCACAAATATTGAAAATTTCTACCGGTTCCTCCCTGTAGCTATGCCCTTCCGCCCATAGTCGTAGTTTATGCTTTTTCAACACGCCATTGCTCCCACCACGTTTCTGCGATTGGTCGATACCTTCAATAGCAACTTCCCGCATGTAGAAAGGCCTCTTCTGCTGGTTCACGTTCTCTTCTTCGCTTCCTGAATTGCTTGCGGCTTCCATGTTTGAATGCCTGAAAAATGCAAGAATTCAATCTTTCTATCTAACAGAAAATAGGGCAAATGCAGAAAGCGAAAATTTTAAGGATAACCAGGATATACTCAAATAATGATGATCTATACAATAACAGCAAACACAGCGGCGAAAACGGCAGATTCTGCCGTTTCCGCCTACCGCCTCCCAAATGCGGGGAATAAATTCGATTTGCCAAAACGCGTGGATAGTTTCAACAAAACTCGTACCATGCCCGTTTATTGTATTGTATTTATGGTTTGTTATAAAAATTATATAAGAGAATTTAATCACAGCTAAAAAGAAATGTGACAAAGCGTTTATTATGGCACATTCTTTTTATCTTATTAATTTACAACGTCTCTACCACAGTAGCTATTTGTTTCAAAAAAATTCGCCCATTTTTTAAAAATTGGTGTACGTAACGCTTTGGCCGGCCGATTCCCAAAATTTTTGGAAATCCAAAATTCCCAAAATTTCCAATTTCTTATTTCCAAAATTTTTGGAAATTTCGACAGTGTAAGATTTATTGTGTCTAATCGTAAATTGTTCGACACACCTCATTAGTTTTTACTGTTCCGCATGTTGCCGGGTTTAAAAAGATGCTCTATGGTTAGCTTAGAAAATGGGGGAGTTATTTTGAAACAGCCTGTATATAATGACTATAGTTTGTATAGTCATTTTTAGTCAAAAAATTTTGGACGCTACTTGCATATACCCCCAAATCAACTTTTTTTTAAAAGTGTTTTTAAACACCCTATATCGACTCAAAATCGCCTCAGGAGTTTAAAAACTTGATTTGTGGGGGGGCGGTTATATGCAAGTAGTGCCAAATTTTGATATGAAAATGCTGAATTTTTTTCCTTGGTCCTCCAAGCTAAATTTGATTAACACCCTCTGGAAACCTGCGGCGACGAGATATTGCGGTAGGGCCAATGTCCTAGATCATTGTTTGATAAAATGCAAAATTTAAAAATTACACGAGGGCCTATTGACCGTGTTTCTGCCCCAAAAATGACCAAAGAGTATGTATTCTCTAAGCCAAAAGAGGCAAATCGCGAGCCAAAAACGCGAGTCACTTTTTTTGATCAGAAAGAGGAGTCACGTTTCTGCCAAATGATGGTATGGAACATTGGCCGGAGCACTTAACCTTGCCCCCCCCCTTCACTCAATTAACCTTGACCCCCTTCACTCAATTCAGCTTGGGGGACCAAGGCAAAAAAAATTTTTTACATTTGTCAATACCAATACAATAAAAATGGCCTTTTATAGGAAATACCTGTCAACAAGACTTTGAACACAATGCTGTCCAAGTGCTCTCAGTTAGAATTCTTAAGTCTTAACGGAAAAGGATATTACGAAATTGAGCATCTGCCATCTACTCTGAAGTTCCTTGGTGAAGGCAACGATATTGGGTTTTTCCAAGTGATGGATGGGAGTCCGGCAGAATATTGCTTTGGATGGTCCCGAAGGGGGTGCAGGGGGTTTGGTTGGTTAGAGATCTCACTTACCTTAGACATGATCATGAGCTTGACTCATGATCAAAAATGCAAAAGAGACTCTTTTTGCCATGCCCTAGTTACCAAAACAGGGTAAAATACCTTAATATGTCTGGGCTGGCTTTTTTTCCACACGAGGGCCCTCCTTCTGACAGTTCACATTCTCCGAACAGTGACCAAGGCAAAAATTTTTTTTACATTTGTCAATACCAATACAATAAAAATGGCCTTTTATAGGAAATACCTGTCAACAAGACTTTGAACACAATGTCCAAGTGCTCTCAGTTAGAATTCTTAAGTCTAAACGGAAAAGGATATTACGAAATTGAGCATCTGCAAATTTTATTTCCAGTGAGGCAAAACTCTAATCTATGTGAAGGATCACACTCTTTCAAAACTCACATTTCTAAAAACTATTCTCTAAAAAAGGGTTTGTAGCTCTTGAACTGCGAAAATTACCAAATGGAGAGCAAGGCAATTTTCAAATTTCAAATTCGAAAATTTCCAAAGTCAAACATTTTTCTTTAAACTTCCGCCAATTTTTTCTTTCCTTTGTGGTGGTTGGTATTCTCTACTAGGGTCAAAAGCTCAGATCCAGGCTAAATTTGATTTTCGGTTTCCACGTCCACAAGTTTAATGACTTAGACCGTCAGTATCCGAGATGTACCTGAAACAAACTCATAACCAACATTTCGAAAATTGTCATAATGAGGCTAATGAGGTGGATGGGGAGGGTACAGTTGAGTGTTGGGGCCAAATAAATAAGTACCCATCCAGGTTAAAAACGTGGTCAAGGCTTTTTTAGAACAGCTACTAGCCCTAAATTCATATCGACAAATAATTTTATTGAAAAGTTCAGCCGTAGAAAATGACAAGAACAGTATTAACCATTTTTAATTCATTTTTTCATTGCCAGATAGAACTTTTCAGCCTGAAACTATGCATCTGTAATTTGGCGTATAAAAATCTCAAAGCATTTACAGGAGGTCAAATCTATTGTAAAAGACATCATAGCGTCCACAGCGATTCCCCCAAGATGCCAATTTTGATTTATGGAAGACGGCCCAAGGATGATGTGGTTCACCCTCACAGTCAGGATCTCTGAAATAGAATTGATGGATGCGAGGGTCACTGGCTGACGCTGGAGAAGTGCCTTTCCCGTGAATCTCATCCAATGTTTCGTACAATTTGGCACACGATAGTTTCTTTTGTGGTAAGAAGCCGATATAAGTTAGAGCCTAAAAAAGACATTTAAAAGACATATTCTGTAATTTTAAAGAAGTCTTTAAGTATCCTTGCTACCGTATTTTCTCTAATTTGCGACAAAAATGAAACTTTTTTCATTTTCAGGAAACGTTTCCCAAATTTGAAACTTTTTATACATTTTGCTATCCTAAAGTATCGATTCAATGTTTCTGTACTACATTTTTAACTAAGATTTGGTTTCTGGAACCGTGGCAAACACGGGGAAAATGGGACTTAGGCTATTCTGACCAAATCTCGGAATTATTTTACTTAAAGGCTCGCCCACAATTTGAGGTGTGAAGTGCAAAGTCAACAAAATTGTTTCACGCATTTTGAAGGAGAGACAAGAGAAGTGAGTAACCAGGCCTACGCAAAGCATTTCAAGCAAAATAACTGTTTATATTTTTGGGGCGCACATTGTGGACAAGCTCCGAACATGTAATCAGCGTGTAACAATAACAAGTGTGTCGACTTGCAGACGATACTTTGAGCTTCTTTTTCGGCTTTTGGGGAATAGGTTCGCATGATGCGCGCTTCTTATTCTTTGCAGCCCTCTGCTTTTTTGTTCTGAGCCCGGTCACCTTGACATCTGGAACAAGCTTAGATGCTTCTGTCAAAAAATCACGGCAGCATGAAATGATTTCTATCCATAGTCGACCAGCCTTTTCATTAGCCTGTAAAAGACTATTCAAAGCAAACTTTTTCAAAAAAGACCAACATCAAACTTTTTCCACGACTCTTGTAGCTGTTTTTGGACTTTTGCATACCTCTTGTTTTTTGATCTTAAATAAGCACCCTGCTGAATTCTTGCAACTCTAATTGACTGTTGGAACTGAAGATTTTGAAGGAGAGACAAGAGAAGTGAGTAACCAGGGGCCTATCCCACTAATTGAAAAATTTTCATTTTCCATGAAAAATTGAAAAATTTTTCATTTTTCACTTTTCATTTTTCATTTCCTATCCCACTAATTGAAAAGTGAAAAATGAAAAATGAAAAGTGAAAAATGAAAAAGCATTTTTCATTTTACACATTTCAGTTTTTCACATTTTGTTCCAATCTTACAATGGTTCATCCAAACAAGTCTAAACATCATAACTTTATTTTCACACTTGAACAACGACATAACAAGGCCAGTCAACATCTACGACGTACCATCAAAAGTATATTCTTGCTCGTTTTCTTTGGCAGCCCTCTCATCCTTGTTCGCAAAGATTCTCATTTGCGCCCAGCTCCAGCTCCTTCTCGTAGATGTAAAGTTCGTTTAGGCGATTGTCCAGTCCCAGCCCGCGCAGCTTCTCGGCCTTGATCTCCTCCTCCAGAGATTTTGGTAGTTTCCTAAAGGTAACATTTAGACTCCCATATCTAAAATTTATGAAAATTACTGCATCGTTGACGAGAAAAGACGCATTCTTGGTGGCTTCAGGCTCTACTAAATAAGGCAATGAACATTCGCGGACGCGCTTCCTGCATCACTTCATCTTCGGAACTTTCATTGGTTGAACACATCTTCTTTCTAAAAAGTGAACACCGTTAGACATGCACAGACGTATAGCTAATAAACACCGAGTTCGGCGAAGAAAAATAATACTAGATGAAGAATCAAAATATTTTGTAAAATTGTAGACGGGTACACCGGTCTACAATTTTTCATGTAAAATTGAAAAAATTTTCACTTTTCATTTTTCACTTTTCAAATGGTGAGACAGAGAATGAAAATTTTTTCATTTTTCTCTTTTCATTTTTCACTTTTCATTTTTCACTTTTCATTTTTCAATTTTCATTTTTCAATATTTCAAATCTTAGTGAGACAGAAATTTGTCATTTTTCATTTTTCACTTTTCAATTAGTGGGATAGGCCCCAGGCCTACGCAAAGCTCCATGTCGTCTAAAAGAAAAGTTTTCGACTGTTAGATCATTCTCCGTGCAATTTTTTTACCTTTTTAGCAATGAGTGTGCCTCTGCAGCGTTGTTAGTTTTCATATCCTCCTTGTAAAAAATCCACACCAGAAATTGTTTGCTCATCCATAATGCGTAGTGGTTAATTGCTACAGAAACATCGAATTGATGCTTTGAGATAGCAAAATATATAAAAAGTTTAAAAGTTTAGCAAAAAGTTTCAAATTCGGGAAACGTCTGTACCCCCTAATTAACGCTTCCGGGAAGGAAGTCGAAAAACAAACGTCCTTCTCTAATTAACAACCAACCCTCCACCCCCCCCCCCTTAACTTTGAAACATCGATTCGTGGCCATTTTTGACCTTCTTTTTTGATTGATTTTCATTAAAAATCAACAATTTTTGCAAAAAACTTCTCCCGAAGTAATTTCTATATTCAAAATGTCTTCCTATATGCAAATCCTTTAAGATCAGGCCAAAATACTTACAGTGAGCTAAGATATTCATTAAAAAAATCCACCCCACCTCTAATTGACTTTCCAATTAACTTCTAATTAACTTCTGGTCCCCCTGTTGTTTTTCAAATTTTTCAAATCACATTTTTGATTATTCCTTGTATTCCATGAATTGCAAAGTCGCCAACAAGAATATCTTAGAAGCCTTATTCGAGCGTGTCTCTATGATTCACCGGATAGATAATTATGAAACCTAAAATCATGTTTTGTTGTTTGTGATGTTTGTATTTAATAAAATCTTTTTTTCGTTTGACTCAAACGTGGCTAACCCTGAAAATAGTTAAATGTTTGGATGTTGAAAATTTTTGTAAAATTTTGCGAAAATAAAAAATATCAGATTTGAAAAAACAACAGGAGGGACCAAAAACGGAAACCGATTGTCCAATAGCGCCGTAAATTTCGACATACCTTGCATTTGTGCAAAGCTTCACACACCAAATATACAGAGAGCTCAACGCCTGTATGGAAATACTGAAAATAAATAATTTTTTTGGGTGGGTGTAATTTTTAATGTTAACCTGTATTTTTTGTTGTTGATTAGAGCACTAAAAAGATTAGTGACTGCTGTTTTGTTATAGCTTGAAATAGAGATATGAGTGAGATGCTCCAAATTAGCCAGTACGACAAGTTCCTTATCGGAAACATCAGGGGACAAAGAGCTAAGCTCAATGTCTAGGCACTCTAGCTTCTTGAAATTTTTGACGATAGTGCATACCATCTGAATATATTTTTGTTATTACGTCTAGCAATAAAAAACGCTAATTTTCATATTTGACGCAAAACATGTACCTCCGCAGGAGACGATCCAGGATTGAGTATTGTTTTCAAAACGACAAGCTGCGACAATTTATCCAGGATAGCATTAAAGTACGGCAATGTATACATGTTGAGAATAATAGTTAAATATTTCAACCTAAACAATGTGTATTATAGCACTGACAATGCGATTATGTCTTGTTCACAATAGTCGGAGCTGGAGTTGGAATTGAAGTATTTGGACACCAAAATTTTTTCGTGCTTATCTTAATGATATTTTGCTGGAAATCAACACTTCCAAAGTAGTTCACACGTTATATTGAACGTTATATTGAACGTTATATTTTGAACATTATAGAGTTGCAAAAGATATTACATACAAACAAAATCACTTATAAAGTTAACAGAACACTGACCTGGTAAAATCCATTTTTGTCAAAAAGTTAAATGGCTTGTGATTTGAATAAATATAAGGCAATTGAAGACCCTCCAAGGCAATATTTTGCCGGACTACCACTTCCATCACTTGGGAAAACCCCATATCGTTGCCTTCACCAAGGAACTTCAGAGTAGATGGCAGATGCTCAATTTCGTAATATCCTTTTCCGTTTAGACTTAAGAATTCTAACTGAGAGCACTTGGACAGCATTGTGTTCAAAGTCTTGTTGACAGGTATTTCCTATAAAAGGCAATTTTTATGTGTAGAAATTTTTTCTTATATGCAAACTTACTCTTAATGAAATCGACAAGGACTTTAAATTGTTCCATAGTTTGAGTTTGACCACTTCTTCCATGCCATATTTCTCACTCGGTAAATGCATAAGCAAGTGTTCAAGGTTTGCTGTCAAAGACAGCGCACACAAGGCTTTAGAAACACGCGAACGATAAATTTGATTGTCATCTCCGGGGTGAGGGACATAAATTTGAAGCTTTTGCACAAATCGTCCACCTCGACGAAGAACATTGCCCATCTAAATAGGGATGAGATTGCAATTAGACCAAGAATTTAACGAAACTTGTCTAAAAAGACGACCGAGTTTTGTATACCAGCTCTTCTCAAAATATAGTTTCAAGCACTTTTAAGTGTGTTTTAGAGTCCAAAACGTATAGAAAACGTGATTTTAGGTGGTGGAAGGCAGTTTTGAATTCTTTGACTTCCTTTCGACTTTTCGCAGTGGAAAGGCAAGGTAATTGGTACTCAAAGGTAGTTGAAAAGGCGTGGCAAGACTTGAGTAATAAGATTTGCGACAGATTATTTACAAACAACATATTTTGCGCCACACGATTTGCACATCAAGATAAGCACCACAATATTTGCGTCACAAGAATTACGACTGTTAGATAAGAGAACGTAAGATTTGAACTGCAATATTTGCGCCCGAAGATTTTCGCTGCATTTTTCTAGTGCAAGATTTGAGACGCAATATTTTTAATGGGCGAAATCGCAGGGTTTTTCAAAAACGATCGGCAAAATCGTAATCCTTGCGATTTTTGGGACTAAACTGTCACAGCTGGACTAGCAAAAGCCTTTAAAATAAAGGAAATCGAAGATAAATCTTGCAGTACAAAAAATGCAGCACAAATCTCCAGGCGCAAAACTTACGGTTCAAATCTCAGTCTTTGGTCTAAGAATCGTATTATTTACAGCGCCATTTCGGCGTCGCATATCTTGGTTTTCATATCGCAAGGCGTAAATCTTGCAGCTTATAAAGATGCAGCGTAAATCCTAAAGTACACTTCCTGCAACTCAAATCTCACAATCTTTCAAATTGCACTATTAAATCACACGATCTCGAATCTTATTGCTCGAGTCTTGCTCCGCCTGAAAATCTACATGATATTAGGTATTAGGTATTAGACATTAGATATTAGATATTAGGCATATTAGGTATTAGAACTCACTAAGTGTTTGAACCCATTTTTAGAAGAGTTGAGATACCGAACTTTAGCCAAAAAGAAACTTACATTTTCAAAACGCACGTCACACGAATAAAAGTTAAACCAACTTTTTCACAACCCAATTCCACTTTTACACACTAGCTCAATTTTCAGTCGATCTGCGGGAGGAAGCCAGTTGAAAATTTTTATCTGAATTTTAAAAATAATTATTCGTTCAAGATTAAGTTTTTTTGACATACTAAAACATCTTCGTACAGACAGTCAATTGGAGCAACAATTTGCTGGTCAGGAAGAAGATCTTTCATGGCAGGATCGTCTAAAAGTTTTGACCGTTGTTGTTCCGGCGCCGGCGCTCCCCCGGCAAAAAACAGCGCCGATCCGGTGCTCGGCGCCGGCGCTGGGGCCAATAAAAAATTTTGATTGGCGCTAGCGCTGGCGCCGTCGCTAAAGTTTTTTGACCCGGCGCTGTTTCCTAATGGCTCCTTCACGACGTAAGTGTAAATGTAAGGGGTCTTCACGATGCCAAAAACATTTACATTTACACTTACGCCTTCACGATACAAGTGTAAATGTAAACGCAAATTTCGAACTTTTATAACTGAAACAGTGTATGTTTTGAGATAAGTATTAATTTTGATTGTCAGTGATAAATTATTCTTGATTGACAAGCCACTCTTCGTATTCACTAAGAATTTTGTTTATATGCGTGATGGAGCCGGCAAATTGCGATCATTGTGCAAATTGTGCAAGACAGAGTAGTGGCAGCCTATAGATCTTGGCCCGGCTTAACAGGCGCAGAAGATGGAGAAGAAAGCAGCCGAAATGCAAAAGAAATCCGCAAAAAGCTTGTTTAATTTTTTAATGGTGTTAGCAGTGTAGACTTTCAAGAGAATATGATTTAATTATAGAATAAACAAAACTGTGAAATTACAATTATAAAACTTGAAAAAATCAATATTTGTCAAAAAGAAACACTTATTTTGCAAAAAAGTAAATAAGTAAAAAATTTGCATTTACATTTACACTCGTATCGTGAAGCGGTTAGTGTAAATGTAACTGTAAATGCAAATGTAACTGTAAATGTAAGAGGTCTTCACAATGCAAAAATTATTTACATTTACATTTACACTTACACTTACGTCGTGAAGGAGCCATACTCAGGGTTGCCATTTTACCAGGAAAACCGGGCATTTGCCAGGGTTTTTGACCTTGAGCCAGGTTTTTGCCAGGTTTTTTAAGTTTGCCAGGTTTTGCCAGGTTTTTTGAAATTTGCCCGGTTTTTTGCCGGGATTTCTTCATTTTTCTATCTTCTGCCAGTGTTGCATCTTTTTCAAGAAATTTTTTAAAAGTTTTTCAGATGTCTACAGACAATTCGGATACTGACTCTCCTCAAAAGAAGCGTAGAAAAATGTCGCACAAAAAACCAATCAGACGTCTTTCCAAATTTCTCACGCAATACTCGGAGAAATACAAGGGGCAATGCATCGAAGCGAGCAAAAAGGGCAACGACCAATTCTATTGCAGAGCCTGTGACCAGCATGTGGGCCTTCATAAGAGCGGTGAAAAAGCAATCAAAAATCATATCAATCGATCATATATTAGAACTATGACATCATTAAAAAAACAACATTACTTTAGAAGTTCTACGATGACTCTTTGAGCTACATGAACAAGTGGTGTGTGCACCAGGGCTGCGTTCCGTTCCGAATTCCGTTCCGAAAACGCCATATTCCGACGTTTTTTCGTTCCGAATTCCGAATTCCGTTCCGATATTAATTTAAACCACCTGGATGGTATGTAAACCACCTGGATGGTACGTAAACCACCTGGATGGTACCTAAACCATCTGGATATATCTCAATCTGTGTCCAACCCACATGGATGTTCAATTAACTTTGTTTTTTTTAAATTGTGTGGTAGTGTACAAATAGTGGTAGCCAAGTAGTTTACTGCGAAGTAAATCAAATTTTATTAAAAAAATGTCTTGTTAGACGACCAACAGCCGTTTTTCAAAACTTTTTTCACAGAAATGTTTCCTATGGTGAGGAGGTTTAAAAATTGAAGCAGGATCCATGAGATATGAAGCATATTAAAAAGTAGTCATGTAGTTGTCACTATGATGCAGTGGGTGGAGTTATTTTTTCTCTTTTATGTCATAGGTTCGATTCCTTCTGCGTGCATTATTTTTTACTAAATTATTAGCCACCACCCAAGTACCACGGTTGCAGTAATATCTAGGTGGTTCGGTCATATCCAAGTGATTTGAATACCATTCAGATGGTAAAAATACGATCCAGATCGTGTTAGTACCCTTCAAGGGATTTAGGGTACCATACAGATGGTTGGAGCAGTATCCAGATAATTTAGATACCATGCAGCTGGTTACGCTCTATTCAGATGATATGAGCACTATTCAGCACTATCTAGGTATTTGGGAAAGTATGTAGATGGTTTGGGTGCTCTCCACATGGTTCATGTACTATCCGGGTGGTTTAGGTAACATCCAAGTTGTTGGTATAGTATCTATATAGTTTAAGTACTATACAGAGAGTTTAGATAGTATACAGGGAGTTTGAGTACTACACAGTTGGATGATACCCTTAAAACAGTCATTTACCTTGATCTCTCAAGCTAAAAATTCAAATTTTGGTAAAAAAAGTTTAAAATTAGGACTTTCCCTTCAAGACAAAAACAAATGAAAAAGACCCCAAGTGCAGCCCCCCATTTAAGTGAGAGTGCTGGCGTCATAGTTTTCCAAGATTCTTTTGAGTTTTTGGTCAGCCTGGACATACTTTCTGCGCTTTTCTGGAGGCTCCTCACCATTTGCACAACGGAAGTATTCGATATCCCTGGACGATTGCGCATTCTTCAGATCATCAATCAACTTCCACAGTGTTGGATGATCAGACGAGAGTTTAGTTTGTAGACGGCGATGTGCAGCTTCGGCATGGTTATTCGTTCTGGCTTCCCATCAAGAGTCCTTTGGTACACAGTCCACATTAAGTTGTCGAAGAGAGCAGGTTGACGACGATTTCCCCTGCAAATTTAAAAACTCCCCTGAAAATTAGAGTTATATGGTTTTCATTTGACATCAAAGTTAAAACTCACCAACATAATTCTCTTCAAACCAGTACAAGATAGAATTCAAGCCCACGGTGTCATTAAAGTACTCGCCCAAATCTGCCAAAGCTTGCTCAATGTCGACCGGTTGGAGGAAAACTATTGCTACGACCATGAGTGAAAAAAAAAACTGCTTGAATGATTTCTGGAAGAACGACTTGTCTGGCTTCTTGCTCGATCACTGCTGCCTCCACCACTTGCTCGGCTTCTGGCTCCTCTTCCACTGCATTGACGATATTGACACGCGCTTGAGCTGCATTGACGACGCTCCAGTCCCATTGCAAAGCTGCCATTTCTGAAATTCAACAAGACGTAAAATTGACAAAGAAACAAAATGTTAGGGAATAAACAGAAACAGCCGGCAAACAAAAATAATGAACAACACCTTTTTACGCAGAACAAAAGCAAAAAAGGAACTTTTTTCTCAAAATGTTGTGAAAATTGAATATTGGGGACCTTTCGGTGGGTACCTTTCGGCCGGGTATCTTTCGTCCCGATCCCACACAACAACGCTCACACCCAAATCCGCTGCCCTACGGGCCATGGTGCATCTTTCTATTCAAAAACAGTTTAAAATTAATAAACAAATTGTGGAAAAAATTACGTTTTTAAAATGTGAGTAAACCATAAAAATTAAAAAACATTGTTTGACACATATTTAAAAACGTAATTTTTTCCACAATTTGTTTATTAATTTTAAACTGTTTTTGAATAGAAAGATGCACCATAGCCCGTACGGCAGATATTTTGCTGTTTTCCTTCAAAAATGCGATAAAGTTGGACTTTTAGGCAAAATGCCTTTTTTCAAAAGGCAAAAACATGCCTTTTTAAAAAGGTGTTATGGCAACCCTGTCCACCGGAGATAGGAGTAGTCAGCTGAGGTAATCCAGTTTCCCTTTGGGAGTCAATGTGGCTGGATCGCTGAATGGACGCAGAAGGAGAAGCACCACTTATTGCTTTTGATTTATGCACGGTAGCTAATAATATTTTGATCCCTGCGATCGACTCATTTGTTTCTAAAATTTTCATCTTTTCTCAAAATTCTACAAGAGAAACTTAATCACGCTTTCGTAATAAAATCGAATACTTTACGTTTAAATACTGACTATCTGGCTAAAATTAAAAAATTGGAATTTTCATGCAATTTGGGATCAAATAGATAAATAAGGCAGTTTTGTCACATACCCCCCCCCACCCACCACAAAAACGCTAATGTAATATCCCCCCAATCATTTAGGCTTAGACCCGTAGGGTTAGGCTGACGGCCTATTCATTACTAATATCAGCTTTTTTTTTTAAAGCTGATTTTGGAGGAGGGGTGTATTACTCTAGCGCCCAATATTCCATTCAAAGTTGACTGTCGATATTATGTTTTCTCATTCTTTTAAGTATAAGTTTGCGCATGTTGATCATACCATAAAATGCTGCTGCATTGCAATAACCCACTTGTTTACTGCAAAATGGTCATTTATTACTTGACAAGTTGGTGCTGCATTATTGCTACTGTCATTTTTTGTTGTGTAGCCTACACAAACAAACAAGTAGGATGTGTAGTGGTGGGGTAATTCCCCAACATCGATGTTTCACGTGAAACAACTGGCGTTATGTAAGAGGGAGAGGATGTGTGTGCACGCACTCACTATGTCCTTTGTTTGTTGCTTTGGTTAAGTCGGCAGAAAAATGTTTGCAGCTGCTATTTTTTGGCTAAAATTAGCCGATTAATGGGGCATGAACCTTGACCAAGAGGATTTATTGCACAATAACAAGTGTTTTTTTACTTGTTTTAGATTTGCAATGCTTGTTTGTTATTTTGGAATGCTTTGGTTGATCAGTTTGACTTTTTGCACCAGAAATACCTCTTTTTGCATCATATGGACTTTTTGTAGTCAAGATAGTTGATCTGATGCAATAATAATTTTTTTTTTTGAATTCTCGAAATATATTAGTAATTTTTAAGGTATAAATTTGCTTTTTATACGTTATTATACGATTGCGTTCAGAGGCTTCAGATGAAAAACACATTTAAATTATTATATTTTTAAGTTACGCAAAACCTTGGATTCCCAAACCATAGTCGTCTGAAATTAGTACCTTTGGGTTAAAAACAGCAAAATCCCTCATATATTGATGTTTTTTACATTTTGTTGTACTTTTAAACACATATTAATCTTTTTTGTTAAAATCTGCCAAATGTTGAGAAATGAGCCTACTTAAAACCTTGATAGATATATAACAAACGCCGAACCCAAAAGTGACAAAATATACTCAAAACAAATTAAATTCCCTTCATCCAACATTTTATTTTATTTTTTGCAACTTACCGTCGGCCAGTAATTGCATGATGCTATTTGAAAGGTAGTTGTATTCTTTAAATTTGCGGCTGGCTTTTTCCTTTCTCTTTTTGCTTGGCACTTCCTATAAGCTTTGGGTACATTTTGTCACTTTTTGGAAGGGATGAATAACCAATACCGGGCAAATATGCCATTTACTCCCCAAACGGCCTTTTTGAAACCTTTATGTGCCTTTTAGGGCTAAATTCATCAGCTAAAATGCGCAGGACAGAATAGCCCAGACAATTTGCCCCACGCAAAATATGCCATTTACCCCCAATTGGTCTCTATGGCGAAAAATTTTGTTTCCAGGCGTATTATAAGATCCAATGCATTTTTGTAAAAACTACTGCGTTTGGTTGAGATGCTCACAAAAACTTGGAAATGTCTCCGGAAGCCTTTTTCTTCCAAGCTTCAAGCTTACCTCAAATTGAGCGGGATCATGTATTCCAAGAAATTTTCAACATTTCGCCTTAAACTTCTAACAGTGCTTAGCAAAGGCCTGCGACTTGGCCTGATGATGGAAGATGGCCAATCTCTGATTTGAAAATCTTGTGTTTGCATTTGAAAACTTAGTTGATAAAAAACTGGAATGTGCATATTGTGAAAACATAAAGATTACATCATGATTGAACGGCGAAGACTGATGCAACCACTAATCACTATTTCAATGAATAGTCTAGGGACTTTTTCCGTCTATTGGCTGCTTGATATTGTTTTGAAGACTATTGAGTTGACAGTTAACTACACAGTTTGTGTAAATTTAAAAAAAGTGGTACTTATACGGTTCCCCCCATATCGGAATTTTTTCAAAAACAGGTTTTGACCATTTCTAAGCAATTCTTATACGCTAAAACCGATAAAAAACGTTTTTTCCGACCACTTTCCATCAAAAATTTTGACTTTTTAAGATTTTCTACCTGCCTGCCTTCGGCAGGCAACCTAGGAAATTTATAAATTTATAAAATTTATGAAATTTATATAAATGTAAAAATGCTTATAAAAAATTCAGCGGCAGTTAAATTATTTGCATATTATTCCAAGCCCTAACAAAAGAACGAAATTTCACAATAGTAGCAGCAATGGAGTATTTTCCCCAGCGTTGCAATGTTAATTTTAATCATTTTTATACCCCTTCTCCATTGCAAGCAGGCAGCTGCTTTTTCACCTGTTACAGTTACCACCAAGAGATATAGATATATATTAGGGTGGTGCGGTTACGGTTAATTTATCACTACCCGGTTTTCGGTTAACCGCATTTTTTCGTACCCGCTTTTCGGTTTCGGTTAATTGGGCAAAAACTGGTCAGGTCGGTTAACCGACCCGGTCGGTAGAAAATCTAAAAAAGTCAAAATTTTTGATGGAAAGTGGTCGGAAACAACGTTTTTATCGGTTTTAGCGTGTAAGAATTGCTTGGAAATGGTTAAAGCCTGTTTTTGAAAAAATTCCGATACGGGGGAACCGTATAAGTACCAAAAAAGTCACCTGCTGAGTAAATTCACCTCCTGAACCCATCGCATTAACTCCCCAACTTTGTCGGCACCATTTTTAAAGCACGACATTAAATTTAAAAACCTCTTCTTCGGCTGCTCTTGTCTCTCTTTCGAACCATACTCATAGCATATAATAGCGAGCAAAACCTTCAATTGTTCTGCTTCTATAAAGAGATCGATCGGCAGACTCTCTATGAAGAAAACAAAACGCTCGAAGTCTGGAATGGGTAGTTAGTCAAGAACCAGTTTAAAATTACAAAAAAAGCCTGCCTACCACAAACAGTCTACCCTAGCACAGTATTAGCGTCACATATCATCTCTGGAGATACCTTCAACGCAGACAGATGTGTTGAACAGATGTGTTATGCCAAACCAGGTTTGCTTCAAATTTGAATGCCTGGTTTTACCTCTTCTCCTCTGATTTCTGAGTGACTTTTGTTGAATTCTCGTGCTGATTTTCCACCTATCTTGTAGCTTTTGAATTTCTCGACAAGAAGTGACCAAGCATTAAGCTAAGGTATTAAACTATGACATGTTTTGAGCATCATTAAATGAAATTTTGACAGGTGAGAAAATTGTGGTTTTGTGATTTGGACGCTGGTGGTCGAACCTTTACAGACAAATAATAGCTGAAATATACGCATTCGAAAGAGCACATCACAACGGTCATTTTAACATATCACAGTAATAGATGTAGTCTGGAGATAAGTGATGTCTGCGGGGATAACGGGGGATTTTCCATTTTCCTTGAAATGGTCATGAATTTCAAACCTGTTATTAGTAGAGACAGAAAAAAGCCTTCGGGTGGGATTTTGGTGATGGGATTTTTGGCGAAAAAAAATTCGGGATCGGGATTGTCGTTCAAAAATTTCGGGATTTAAACAACCAGGACTGTGCCCTAACTACCGAGATATACCCAAACTAAGTGGATAGACACGAACCACCAACGGGTACCCGAACCACGTGTATACTCCCAAACCACCAGCAGATACCCGAACCACGTGGATATTCCCGAACTACCAGCGGGTACCCGAACCACGTGGGTACTCCCACTACCAGCGGGTAACCAAACCAAAGGCGAACTACCAGTGGGTGCCCGAACCACCAAGATAAAATCCGAGTGGAGGATACATCCGAGCGACAGCATGGGTCCCGAACCACGTACATATAGAAGTTGTTCAGGTACCACCGGGTACCCGAGCCGCGTGGATACCTCCAAACCATCATGATCGTGAAAAAATACTAAAATTTAGAGTCGTCCGTCCCAAAAAAGTTACAGTCTCTTAAAAGTTGCCAAAACCACAGCAGGACAAGGCATTCTAGGGTGAATTTTGGATTGCCAAGGCATGGTCACAGGTTCAAATCCTGGTGGTAGCACGTATGATTCTTTTGACCTTGCGTGTAAGCTCTATCGGTGCCAGCTTATATGCCGCATCACGGCATCGCCAAATTCTAGTGTAAATACCAATATGCAACTCAATCACAGCAAAAACGTTGTGGCAAAAAAATTTAAACGAGAAAACAGGAAGAACTGAAATGCGAGAAACGATAACTTTTTTCACTTCGGGATTCAACGATTTTCGGGATCGAAATCGGGATTCTGGGAAATGATCGGGCGGGATTTCGGGATTTTGGCTCAAAATCTGCTCGGGCGGGTACGGGATCCCGTCCCGCTTTTGTCTCTAGTTATTAGGTCACTTAAAACGTACAAACATCCGTACACATATTTTTGAAAAATAATCAGCGTGAAAAACTGCATCTAAATAAACCAAGGTTACAACCGGTACAGGAAGTGTTAAACAAAAACCTTGAAAGAGCAAAACTAGTTGCATTGTCGCGCGACAAAATAGTTTTGATGTTGCTTTGTCAGGTTGCCATTTGGTAAATAGTGTAGGATTTGATTACAAAAGTTTTAATCACTAAACCAGGACTGATAATCAATTTGGGGGTACGGGGGTAATACCCCTACCCCTACCCTTTACCCTTTACCCCCTTCATTAACCCGTAATCAATAGTCGTAATCAATAGTTAGGTGGTAATCAATAGTTTCTACCCCCTATTACCCTTTACCCCTACCCCTCATTTTGTAATCAGTACCAAGGGGTAGGGGGTAAAGGGTAGGATATTACCCCCTACCCCTACCCTCTCGGTAATCAATAGTTCTACCCCAACTATTGATTACCGACTCTACCCTTTACCAACACTTTTTGAGGGGGATTTCTTGACTAACTTTATGAATTTAGACCCTCATTTTGTAGCTAAGAATCTCAGCTACAACATGAATTGTCAACTTGAAACAAGCTCATAACCAACATTTACTTTTCCCCAGGTAGGGGTAAAGGGTAATAGGGTAGAAACTATTGATTACCACCTAACTATTGATTACGACTATTGATTACGGGTTAATGAAGGGGTAAAGGGTAAAGGGTAGGGGTAGGGTATTACCCCCTGCCCCAAATTGATTATCAGTCCTGGTTTAGTGATTAAAACTTTGTAATCAAATCCTACACTATTTACCAAATGGCAACCTGACAAAGCAACATCAAAACTATTTTGTCGCGCGACAATGCACTAGTTTTGCTCTTTCAAGGTTTTTGTTTAACACTTCCTGTACCGGTTGTAACCTTGGTTATTTAGATGCAGTTTTTCACGCTGATTATTTTTCAAAATATATGTGGATGTTTGTACGTTTTAAGTGACCTAATAACTAGAGACAAAAGCGGACGGGATCCTGTACCCGCCTGCAGATTTTGGAAAATCCCGAAATCCCGCCCGATCATTTCCTAGAATGATTTCGATCCCGAAAATCGTTGAATCCAGAAGTGAAAAAGTTATCGTTTCTCGCACCCTCATTTTGGTAATCAGTACCAAGGGGTAGGGGGTAAAGGGTAGGATATTACCCCTACCCCTATCTCCTCGGTAATGTAGTTCTACCCCCAACTATTGATTACCGACTCTACCTTTACCCGGGTACACTTTTTGAGGGGGATTTCTGACTAACTTTATGAATTTAGACCTCATTTTGTAGCTAAGAATCTCAGCTACAACATGAATTGTCAACTTGAAACAAGCTCATAACCAACATTTACTTTTCCCCCCGGGGGTAGGGGGTAAAGGGTAATAGGGGGTAGAAACTATTAATTACCACCTAACTATTGATTACGACTATTGATTACGGGTTAATGAAGGTAAAGGTAAGGGGTAGGGTAAGAGTTATTACCCCGTACCCCCAAATTGATTATCAGTCCTGGTTTAGTGATTAAAACTTTTGTAATCAAATCCTACACTATTTACCAAATGGCAACCTGACAAAGCAACATCAAAACTATTTTGTCGCGCGACAATGCAACTAGTTTTGCTCTTTCAAGGTTTTTGTTTAACACTTCCTGTACCGGTTGTAACCTTGGTTTATTTAGATGCAGTTTTTCACGCTGATTATTTTTCAAAAATATGTGTACGGATGTTTGTACGTTTTAAGTGACCTAATAACTAGAGACAAAAGCGGGACGGGATCCCGTACCCGCCCGAGCAGATTTTGAGCCAAAATCCCGAAATCCCGCCCGATCATTTCCCAGAATCCCGATTTCGATCCCGAAAATCGTTGAATCCCGAAGTGAAAAAAGTTATCGTTTCTCGCACCCCTCATTTTGGTAATCAGTACCAAGGGGTAGGGGGTAAAGGGTAGGATATTACCCCCTACCCCTACCCTCTCGGTAATCAATAGTTCTACCCCAACTATTGATTACCGACTCTACCCTTTACCCGGGGTACACTTTTTGACCTAAAATCTCTACCCCTTACAGGGGGTGGTTAAAGATTCTACCCCCTCGGTCTTTTGTTATATTTCTCTGCCTAAATCGACCTCTTAGACCCAGTTTTTTGCCGGAAAGTTCAAAAATGCATTATTTTTGCATTATGTGAGGGCTTTCACATTTTTATTTTCATTTCATTGTTCGCTTGTCTAGCGTAAACTGCCATTTGTTGTACCTTGATTCTCGATGTTATTTTTTGCCGCAGTTTATGAGTGCTTTTGATTGTTCCTACGTTTCGAATGGCTGCTTTTATGCGAATTCAAGTTCCGGAAAGAAGCGAGCGTCAAGCGTTGAATCCAGTGGAGGAATGGATGATGCCGAGATCGTTCGTCGCTACCGTTTTGATCGTGAGAGCATCAGGGTTGGTTAATTTCCTTTATCTTTTATTAATTTCATTATTCTTCTTCTCATTTTTCTTCCAGTTCATTGCTGAGTTGGTTGATGGTCACTTGTAAGGAGATGTTCGTAACGGTGGGAAGATTCCAACGGAGGTCCAAGTCTGCATCGCTCTTCAGTATCTCGCCTCAAATACTTTCCAGCTGCACATTGCATGGTCCTTCCGTGTTGGTCAGATGACAGTTTCCAGGGCGATTCAGAGAGTGACAAATGCTTTGGCTTCTCGGGCGAATGAATTCATCTACATGCCGACTACAGTGGAGGTAAATTGTGCTTAATGAATAATTCTCTCCGATCATTTGACGTCGTTTAGACTATCAACGTAATGCTCGTCCCTTCCAATCTATTGCTGGATTTCCGAGGGTGGTTGGTCTCATCGATGGCACCTCATGTTCACATTGTCTCTCCTCCGCAAGACATCGAGATGGATTACGTCAATCGCATGAACATGCATTCTATCAATGTTCAGGTGAATTAATTATCGATTTCGTATTCTTATTATGGCATTTAACTTCCTGTACCTCTAGGTTGTGGTCGATTGTGGTGGGCGTTTTACAAACGTTGTCATACTCAGCCGGGATGTGCCCACGATTCTCATGTGTTGCGAGACAAGCCTGCTTTGGGATGCTTTCGTTTGGCAAAATCCCCGGCCTACTGCTCGGAGATAGTGGAGACGACAGCGAGGAAAATTCCGGCGATGAGGAGGTAGTAAAAGACGTCGCCATTGTCGGAAGAAGACCGGCTGGAACTGTTGTTCGTGACATTATTATTATTATTACAAGAGTCGCCGACGCAAATATCTCTCGCAAAGTTGGGTGGGCAAATGTGACAAAAGACCTCAATGCTGCTTTCGAAGGCTCGAGACTAAAATTAGAGCCTCTTCAAGTCAAGAATCATTGGAAGTACGAACGTGGCCAAGCAAAGAAGTATCAGCTTGAGCTATCTAAGTAAGCAACCATTCAATATACTGTATTTTGCTCACTATAATTATATAGGCACAACAAAGTTGGCTAACTTGTGAAATGAGGAGAATTGACTCACTTCAAGGCAATTCCTTGGCTTACTAGGCTGGTTTTTAATCAATTACATTATCCAATAAGCACCCCTTTACGTTGGTTCCTGCCTCCGGTCCGACTCTGTTTTCGTTTTTTGTTAATTTTTCTGTTTTTACTTTTCTATTTTATGGAAAAATTGCAGGATTTTTCAAAAACAATTGGCAAAATCTGAGCCCTTACGTTGGTTCTATTCTAGAATCGGGTACCAAAAAACAGCTTCGTCCCCCCTGCTGATTTTTTGCGATAAACATCGAATGATGATACATCAAATAGATAATTATGAACTTTGACTTGATTAATTGTTATTGTCTTGTGCGAAATAAAATATTTGCGTAATAATTTCTGGCTTGTCATACTAGAAAACAACAGGGGTTGGGAGCAAGCTGTTTTTCGCAAAAAATCAACAGGGTGGACCAAGCTGTTTTTTCTGCCAAAACTGCCAAAAGAGACCTGTTTCATCAGCGTTGAAAACATCGTCTGCAGAGAAGCGAGAAATTTCAAAACTTGAATCGATATAGATTCCCTACAAGACAGCACATGGAATGGCTACAGAAAAATTTAAATTAGCGGCTTTGGGGACGAAATGACCGGAGACGAAATGACCGGGGACAGAAATGACCGGGGACGAAATGACCGGGGACGAAATGACCGGGGACGAAATGACCGGGGACGAAATGACCGGGGACGAAATGACCGGGGACGAAATGACCGGGGACGAAATCACCGGGGACGAAATCACCGGGGACGAAATCACCGGGGACGAAATCACCGGGGACGAAATCACCGGGGACGAAATCATCAGGGACGAAAAGACCTAGTGCCAAACGCACTAATATTTATGATCTACCTTTATTTTCCCCAACACTCAACTGCACCCTCCCCATCCACCTCATTGGCCTCATTATGACAATTTTCGAAATGTTGGTTATGAGCTTGTTTCAGGTACATCTCAGATACTGATGGTCCAAGTCATTAAACTTGTGGACGTGGAAACCGAAAATCCAATTTAGCGGCAAATTTTGTCACGTACCATTTTGAAAAGCCTTTTTAATATCTTTATCATTTTTGAAAATTTGCTCTTTGATGAATTATTTGACACACTTTAATTTTTCTTGAGTCAAATAAAAAAATATATTTTTTTGAAAGAACCGAAATTTTTGAATATTAGCAGGGATGGAAATAAAAATTTTGGAAAAAAATACATTTTGACTACTTTTGATTTGGAGTTTGGAAAAAGTACAAATATTTTTAAAAAGTACGATTCCCATCCTTCAATATATGGTTGTCGCGAAATTTCGTTCCGTTTTTCAAAAGAAAGTATTGCGGCATTGCGTTTTTTTATAGATTTTTTGACCATATCTTGAAAGTTGACAATTCATGTTGTAGCTGAGATTCTTAGCTACAAAATGAGGGACTAAATTCATAAAGTTAGTCAAGAAATCAGTAAGAAGCTGATTGCATATACCCCCTTGCATATACCCCTTGTGGAGACTTGGAAGATTTTGCAGATTTGCCACCCCAGTCCAACCTCACGCTACTGACCACTAATTGTGCTAAACCCAGGGCTTTTCCAGAATACATAGACGACACCGGATTCCCCATCGGAACAGCCTCAGAAAAATAGCGCTAGAACTGCAGAAAAAACCGGCTCCCAAGCCAAAACCCAGCAGGAACACCAGCCAGCACCCAGCAATACCCGGCCCATCCCTATTTCACCTTGCTGCTCCTCAGCATCGGTACTCACACGACCAATGCCTTCAAAGCCACCAAACCCATGGTCTGCCAACACCAGAAGGGCAGCTCCTGGATGATACGGGTCCAAAATGGAGCCTTCTGGGGAGAAATGGCGGTACCTGAGTGGACGCAGAGACAACCCCTAGACATGCTCAGGCCCAACACCAGAGCAACGGAAATCACGGCGTTCTACTGCCTGCAGACACGCTCAATGGTCAGCTACTACACCAATATATTGGGCGATAATTTCGCCCAATATGTCAATACCACTGAGCCAACAACCGCGGAGGAATATCTTCAGATGAGAGCTAGGGAAAAGTGCCAGTACGGCCGCCTAAGCGGCCACCACACTTGGCAAACCAGAAGGAGGGCCCTCGTGCGGAAAAAAAGCCAGCCCAGACATATTAAGGTATTTTACCCTGTTTTGGTAACTAGGGCATGGCAAAAAGAGTCTCTTTTGCATTTTTGATCATGAGTCAAGCTCATGATCATGTCTAAGGTAAGTGAGATCTCTAACCAACCAAACCCCCTGCACCCCCTTCGGGACCCTCCAAAGCAATATTCTGCCGGACTACCACTTCCATCACTTGGGAAAACCCAATATCGTTGCCTTCACCAAGGAACTTCAGAGTAGATGGCAGATGCTCAATTTCGTAATATCCTTAAGAATTTAAGAATTAAGAATTCTAACTGAGAGCACTTGGACATTGTGTTCAAAGTCTTGTTGACAGGTATTTCCTATAAAAGGCCTTTTTTATGTGTAGAAATTTTTTCTTATATGCAAACTTACTCTTAATGTAATCGACATGCCCCGGTGCGACATGTCGCACCGGGGCATGGGGCGGTACCGTATACACGTAGAAATTCAGCCTATAGTTGACAAATTGCTACAAAAATATTATAATAAAAACAATATTTATAAGCTTCGGGATGCCCGTACGCCTCCCAGTTACCATAAACACACTTAGCTCGCCCTACGACCCGGACTTATTATATTCGTGCCCCAACATAGCCCCACGCGCTGTGGCAAACTAGACCACCGCCCCAACACAGCTCCACGCTCCAGGGCATTGCGGTGCGGGGCACCACATGGCGAGGCACACCCATCATATTTAGCGTTGTTAAATATGGTTGAGAAAGGTTACTAGCACTGCGTTTTCAAATACCTTTTATTTTTTGAACATTCTCTATAGGAGAGTTAAATTGTTGAATACAAAAAAATAGAAGATACACTGAGTTTCAGTAAAAGGATTTACCCCAGTCAGGATACTACCTTGTCAGTCGTACTTTAGATGCCCATTACGTCTCCAAATACTGTCAGTGTTCTAATAGAGCCCCAGCGTTCTATTTTTCAACCATTTAAAAACGGCAAAATTTCGGGCCGATCTTGAAAATTCAAAATCTGAAAAGCAGAATCGGTAGAGCTCTGTAAAGTTTAAAAAATGCAAAAAACAGCTTCGCTAAATATTCACTATGTCTCCAGATCTAGACGTTCAAAGTCGAGAAGGGGAGTATTAGAGAGAGCTGCTCTTTTAGGATATTCACGGTATATCACGTAACCGGATTGGACGAAAAAACCTTTATTGAGAATAACGGACAATCAAACAACTGCGAATCATGTGAAGCACTAAAGAGCTCGCTGCATGAAAATGTCGGCATGACGATCGGAATCAAATAGAATATTCACCAGGAGTGTTCCATCTACCTAAAATTAGAAGATGAGAAGATAGAGAAAACGTTCTTAAAAAGAACCTTGGAATGGACTTTGACAAGTTTGCTATTATCCTCCGTACCTCGGACAGGAGAAGCAAAGTCTTTGTAGAAAGACGTCAAAACTCATCTTTTGGCGCGATGCTGGGGCAGTCGGGAGAACGGCTAGCATGTGAGGATGCCTACAAAGCCCAGTTAAGGGGACATCATAACACTTTGAAACTTACAAGACCGTAAAACCATAACGTTTTTGGAAGTAAACCGGCAATGTAATTTTTTCCTTCTCATAGTCGATTGTGAAAGTGCTGATAGGTTTATCCGTCCAGCCTCCAATTGTGAATGAACGATGTTTCGCATAGGAGACTTCAACACGAACATCTGAAACAGTACATGGAGCCGTCAGAAACAGGGGAACTAAATTAGCCAGACCTTGCAAGAGTCTTCTGACCTTCTCCCAGTCACAGCCAGCCTGAAGTATTGCCATAACTGTGTCGACAAGATTTTGGGCCTTAAAGAAGGGGCACATCTTTGCTGCAAATATATATAAAAGGGTGGTGTTATTACGTACTAACTGAAATGAGTACTTACCATCTAGAACGAGAGCTGGCCTAGCACAACCAAAATTTTCAACAATACGCACTCCTTTGGCAACACCCGATCTAAGCACCATTCCCTTCCCCACTTCAATTGCATTTTCTGCACCGATTTCAAAAAGCCTTCCAGTGCCCACGGGAGCGTAGAAGTTGCTACCAAAGTTCAAATTAACCTAAAAGCTAACACAAACATGTCAAAAACCCACTTATTGAGCGAGTATTGAGTGATGGCCATCTCTAAAAAGGTGCGGACTGAACGATCTTCTTTCTGCAAGAAGCCATTTGCTGTGTAATGAGATAAATTGTCGAGTGCAAGTTCGGGAGAAGCTGCGTTAGGAATAATCTTGACTTCAAAGTTGGCATCACCACAGTACTCCCTGACATAATCATCTACTTCACTGCTATCTATCGGAATGCACGACTAAAAAATACATAAATTTTATTAGAGAAAATAAAAAGTTGACTAACATCATCTAAATTCAATAGCTTAGATGAAAACATAGTTGCTTTGCAGTCGTAAACAATTTGACCATCCATGCCAAAACTAGCAGTCTTCCGATGAGCAGTAGCCAAAATTTCATAGCACAGATTACGATTCAAAGCACGCTGACCACTGAAGTTACAAAATAAATGTGATATCACAACTATACATTCTAAAATAAATTACTCATCACAAGCTTTTGCCAAACTTCTCTTGCGTGCAACATTTAGAATGTCGACATCGTAGCGATAAGCCATGCGACCAGGCTCAACCTTGATCATGAATAATGAAGCAACACCTTTCTCTTTTTCTCTGAAATCTTTTGCCACTTTACCCATTGTAAGCTTTTCCAGTTCATTTGAAAGGTCCATTGTTCTTATCCGCTCAGAATCAAAACGCTAAAAAACGGAAAATGAAAAGAAGTAACAGGTATAAAAATTGAGGGTACAGGTGTAAAAAAGATGAAAATCCAAACTTCCAACTTTGAAAATTGGACAATGAATTTGACGAAAAGTATGGCAACTACCAATATTATTAGCATCAATTTAAAACTTTGTTAGGCCAATAAAGTTTAGCCCAAAGTTTGGCTTCCATGTTGACCCCTGAACATTTTTTACCAACCGATTTTTATACGTCAAATTATCTTAAATCCCTCGGAAAAACTGCATAAGTTTTTGTGTAGAGCTCAAAAAGTTGCCCTAGCGTCATAAATATCAAAATAAAAGAATTAAAAAAAAAGTATTGACATTCTTTGAATTAAAAAAGTGTTGACCCTAAATGTTGACCCCGACTATGATTACGGCCGATGACCTCAAACTAGTTTTTTACAGTTGATGTAAAGACCGAAAAACATGTTTTTTTTTATCATGTCGTGAATTGTCTCAATTTGAATTGTCTCAGTCTGAATTGTGTCAATCTGAATTGTCTCAATATGAATTGTCTCGGCATAGGGGCGTTTGGCCCCTTTTGTGTCAAATGGCACAAAATTTGGCACAAAAGGGGCCAAACGTCTTACGTAAGTCGTTTGGCCCCTTTTGTGCCATTTTTAAATTGCCGCCTTTTTATGATTTTTTCTTTCACATTTTATTTTGTTCTCATTGTACAACGTTTTCTCTCAGCTTTTGTCGTGTCAATAATAAAGTAAAAAAAGAACCGTATCAAAAAATCACCTTGCGATTAAGTCCCTGCTTGGAATGAAACATGCATATCTTTACGAGCACGGAGGGGAAGTACTTTTTAAACGACTTAAAGGCCGCTTTCTCGCAATCAAACATCACTACCTCAGTCTTCAGGTCTCCGAATTGCTTCAGCGCCTCTGCCACTAAAAAGCATTGGTTGCAGTACGTTGATGTTATGATGGTACCTGCACCTTCTCCACATATTGTCATATGATTCACGATTTTTCCTGCGCATGAGTATTGTGGCGAATGGAGTGCAGTGAGTCCAACTGACGAAGCCAAAGATACGGTAGACCTGGTAAGTGTCCTGGGGACGGTATTTGAAACTGGCATCGCACACGATCCTCTTGGACTGAATCCATAGCTTCAGCTGTGCGTCCGAACAGAAGATAGCCATACTTTTCTCTTAAGTCGAAGAAAGTAATTAAAAACAATCAAAGAAGCAATTAAATTCTTACTCGAATAGAGGAGAAATCTCTCCTGAAAATTCTCTGTGCCCTTCTTCGCAATAGCCCCACGATGAGTCCAATGCAACTTTTCGACATCCTTCAGCTCTTTGAGGTGCTTCATCTTTGGGAAACGCTTCCGATTGCATCGCCGGAAAAAATAGTGAGCGCTTCAGTATTCTCTAACGATGCCGCCTGCCTAAACTTGAGCAGGTTTTCTGAAAAACGATGCTAGTTGGGGATTTCCGACCGAAACAAAGCTAAGAAACCGTAATCAAAAAACCAAGCAAGGGCTAAATTAACTGTGCAACCTTAGTTCCCACTAACGAATTCTTCTAATTCATCTTTTTAGTATGTCGACATTAATATTAATGCATCTGCTTTTGTGTTCCGCTCGTTTATTCGTTCGATTGATTATGTGCAGACCAGGCAGACGACCAATTTGGTATTTCCCTCTTTGAGTTTCGCTCAGGTTTAATCTTTAATTCGACTCTTTTCTGAAGTAAAAAGGTAATAAAAGAATGTTTTAGCCCTTTGTTGCGTTTGAGGCTAACAGCGACTAACATCGACGTCTTTTTCAGGAACTGGCAAGACTATAACACTTTAGTATTCATTGCAGTGTTCCCCTTGGAATTTCAAACCGTGCAGCCAGCTTCGTCTGACTGTTATTTTCGGAAGCCGCTTTGATAATAGCCTTCTTTACTTCCAGAGTTATAGCAGTGCGCTTCCTTAAACGAGAGAAATTTTGAGATAAATTTGTACTAAATTTATTTTATTCACCGGGACCGGCTCTTTAGTGCCGTTATAGCGGGGGTGCCGTTATATCGGGGGTAAACTTTGTCGAGTTACTCTGTCGGCCAGCCAAATATCTCCCAAGGTGTCGTTATAACGGAGGTGCCGTTATATCGGGGCGCCGTTATATCGGCACTCGACTGTACCAGCTAATTTTCTGAACATACTCAAGTCTTATTTGACACCATTCAGACATTGGACAAAATAAACAAATTTAGCTTGGGGGACCAAGGGAAAAAATTCAGCATTTTCATATCAAAATTTGGCACTACTTGCATATATTTTGACGGGGTAAATCAGTAATTTGACGGGGTAAATGAGTATTTTGCTCAAAATTCAAATTTGACGGGGTAAAAAAATAATTTGACGGGGTAAATCAGTAATTTGACGGGGTAAAACAATTTGAGCCGTAAATTAATAAGATAAAAAGAATGTGCCATAATAAACGCTTTGTCACATTTCTTTTTAGCTGTTATTAAATTCTCTTATATAATTTTTATAACAAACCATAAGTACCGTATTTCTTCTAATAAACGGGCATGGTACGAGTTTTGTTGAAACTATCCACGCGTTTTGGCAAATCGAATTTATTCCCCGCATTTGGGAGGCGGTAGGCGGAAACGGCGGAATCTGCCGTTTTCGCCGCTGTTTTTGCTGTTATTGTGTAGATCATCATTATTTGAGTATATCCTGGTTATCCTTAAAATTTTTTGGCTTTCTGCATTTGCCCTATTTTCTGTTAGATAGAAAAATTGAATTCTTGCATTTTTCAGGCATTCAAACATGGAAGCCGCAAGCAATTCAGGAAGCGAAGAAGAGAACGTGAACCAGCAGAAGAGGCTTCTCTACATGCGGGAAGTTGCTATTGAAGGTATCGACCAATCGCAGAAACGTGGTGGGAGCAATGGCGTGTTGAAAAAGCATAAACTACGACTATGTGCGGAAAAAACAGAACAAAAGCAGATGCATTAATATTAATGTCGACATACTAAAAAGATGAATTAGAAGAATTCGTTAGTGGGAACTAAGGTTGCACAGTTAATTTAGCCCTTGCTTGGTTTTTTGATTACGGTTTCTTAGCTTTGTTTCGGTCGGTTAACCGGCCTGTACCGGTTTTCGGTTATTATATTTGTCGTAAATTAACCAGACTTTTTCCGTACCTGGGTTTTGTTTTCGGTTAATCGGTCCAAAACCGGCTCAATTCGGTTAACCGACCGGGTAGATAAACCGACCGTGAACAACTCCAGTGGGTACATGTACAGAGGAACTTACACGATAAACAGCCAGAAGTGTGTGCATTTGCATAGGATCCAAGAAGAACAAAACCACTTTTCTCTCCTTTTCATCCACATCATCAACCAGAGCCTGAAAATCCTCTTTGAATTAATAAAGTTGTCAGTTTAGTAGATTAACCTAGGGTGGGTCATTTGACCAAGTGCGGTCGCGCGGTCGCGGTCTTTTTACAGAAAGTGGATTGCGGTCGCGGTCGCGGTCTTTCATAGGCTCGAGATGCGGTCGACCGCGCGGTCGTGCGGTCTTTCATGTGACTGAGATAACTCCATAGAATTTCAGTCAATATGCAGCCAAATATCAATCATATTTGTTATTTGAAATAATATCTTTATTCACCAACAGAAACAATATCAATAATGAAACTGAAGGCTTTTCAGGTTCTTGTTGAGGAAGATCAACATCTCGGCGCTTTGTGGACTTAGCCTTGAACGTTTGTAGTCAAAAAGATCCCTCGCTTCAGAAAATGTACCTTCACTCGCGATGCTTGTAGCTGGAGCAGAAAAATAGCAACGTGCAATTCTCGCCAATTGGGGTGTTTGATGTGCCTAAATCAACCAAATATCTGCATTGTTCAGCCCAGCTACCCGGAATTATTTCTAAAATCATAGTGAACCTCACAATCACACCAAAATCACACTCACACTTGATGTGAGTGTGAGTGTGATTTTTGAAAACATTGTGTAGCACTCTCACTATTGTGGCACCACGGTTAAGGAACAAGTAGTGCAACTACTGATACTCAAACTTGCGCACAAAAAGATGCGCTGACCCTAAGCATAAAAAGACGAACTTTTCGCATAAAAAGTCAAACCATCCAAATTGTTAATTGAGAAAGCTCCTATGCAATAACAACAGAAAAAACAAAAGTAAGTGAGTGTTACAAATTCTTTTTGATCTCTTTGATCCCGAACTGAACAACGTCGAAATGATTTTCTCTAAATCTAATCCATCCGATGCGAGTAGCAGGCGCATTTGTTTCCTGAAAAACCTCAATAAACCACTTTTTGCAAACTTTTAGTTCAACTTACATCTTCAACGAAAAAGGTTACGTATTTTGGCTGGTAGAGGACAAAGTTGTAGTTGTAGCACTTGGATGCTATAAGAAGTTGCATGCTCCGACCCCACTCTCCAGGTTTAGAAAAGGTTGCAGCGTATTCATCCACTCCATCCATTCCACCAAAGTACTTGTTCCATGAATCAGCTTTATTGGCCATGAGAAAATTCATGAGCTCTTTTCGGACGCGCTTGTGCTGATCCTCGCCATCATACACCAAGAAAGAAATAGCTCTAAACAAGAAGACATTGAAAATTGAAAGAAGAGAAGTACGATATACCTGTAAAAGCAATTGCCATCCGAGTGAATTGGATAGACTTTGATAGGATCATCACTCCATGGGTAGACAGGTACTGGTGTAAAATACTCCTTCAAAATTGCAGCTTCTGAATCGGATTGCATTTTTTTACTGAAGACTTCCTGAGAGCTAAACCAAAAACTACTATCTAGAAATAATCTTACATCAGTAGCGTACCAAAGGTTTCGACTTTCTTAGCGAAAGAAGATAGAGCTTCCTCATTTTCTTCGTCTTCCAATATCGGCTCGATCTCTTCTTTCTCGTCTTCTTCATCTTCCGAATCAGTCTCGAATCCATCCGATGCGAGTAGCAGGCGCATTTGTTTCCTGAAGTAGAGAATACCAACCACCACAAAGGAAAGAAAAAAATTGGCGGAAGTTTAAAGAAAAATGTTTGACTTTGGAAATTTTCGAATTTGAAATTTGAAAATTGCCTTGCTCTCCCTTTGGTAATTTTCGCAGTTCAAGAGCTACAAACCCTTTTTTAGAGAATATTTTTTAGAAATGTGAGTTTTGAAAGAGTGTGATCCTTCAAATAGACTGGAGTTTTGCCTTACTGGAAACAAGCCGAACAGGCGCCTTAACAGGCGCCAAAATAAACTAAAAATGAAAAAAAAAATTGGGGTCACAGGTTCGAAGACCCCCTTGAGCATACCTGGTTTTTCCCACTTTTCTGGCAAAACTCAAAATTTTAAGCATCACATGTCAATTCTGATAACATTAGCGTTCTCAGCGACCCCGATTTACCCTTAGATATGATGATAACAAAATATTATACAATCGGGAAGTGGGTTAAAAAACGTGACACGAAAAAAGCGTGATCCGCCGACAAAAAATACTATATGTAGATAAAATTTGCAGATGCTCAATTTCGTAATATCCTTTTCCGTTTAGACTTAAGAATTCTAACTGAGAGCACTTGGACATTGTGTTCAAAGTCTTGTTGACAGGTATTTCCTATAAAAGGCCATTTTTATTGTATTGGTATTGACAAATGTAAAAAAATTTTTTGCCTTGGTCCCCCAAGCTGAATTGAGTGAAGGGGGTCAAGGTTAATTGAGTGAAGGGGGGGCAAGGTTAAGTGCTGCGGCCAATGTTCCATACCATCATTTGGCAGAAACGTGACTCCTCTTTCTGATCAAAAAAAGTGACTCGCGTTTTTGGCTCGCGATTTGCCTCTTTTGGCTTAGAGAATACATACTCTTTGGTCATTTTTGGGGCAGAAACACGGTCAATAGGCCCTCGTGTAATTTTTTTAAATTTTGCATTTTATCAAACAATGATCTAGGACATTGGCCCTACCGCAATATCTCGTCGCCGCAGGTTTCCAGGGGGTGTTAATCAAATTTAGCTTGGAGGACCAAGGGAAAAAATTCAGCATTTTCATATCAAAATTTGGCACTACTTGCATATAACCGCCCTCCCCGCCACAAATCAAGTTTTTTTAAACTCCTCAGGCGATTTTGAGTCGATATAGGGTGTTTAAAAACACTTTTAAAAAAAGTTGATTTGGGGGTATATGCAAGTAGCGTCCAAAATTTTTTGACTAAAAATGACTATACAAACTATAGTCAATATATACAGAGTGTTTCAAAATAACTCCCCCATTTTCTAAGCTAAGCATAGAGCATCTTTTTAAACCCAGCAACATGCGGAACAGTAAAAACTAATGAGGTGTGTCGAACAATATACGATTCGGTGGTTCGGGCCCCATATACGTGGTTTGTGTACCCGCTATTAGTACCCGCTGGTTATTGGTGCCCCATATACGTGGTTTGGGTACCCGCTATTAGTACCCGCTGGTTATTGGTGCCCCATATACGTGGTTTGGGTACCCGCTGGTGGTTTGGGCCCCATATACGTGGTTTGTGTACCCGCTATTAGTACCCGCTGGTTATTGGTGCCCCATATACGTGGTTTGGGTACCCGCTGGTGGTTTGGGCCCCATATACGTGGTTTGGGTACCCGCTATTAGTACCCGCTGGTTATTGGTGCCCCATATACGTGGTTTGGGTACCGCTGGTGGTTTGGGCCCCATATACGTGGTTTGTGTACCCGCTATTAGTACCCGCTGGTTATTGGTGCCCCATATACGTGGTTTGGGTACCCGCTGGTGGTTTGGGCCCCATATACGTGGTTTGTGTACCCGCTATTAGTACCCGCTGGTTATTGGTGCCTATAGACAGCTGGCAAGATTGTCTAGAGAAAATTCAAAACCAAAATGAATTGGTGGAAAAGTGGCCGGTCAAATTTGATTTGTGAGAACCAAACCCAACAACCAGAGCCTTATAAACTAAAATCCGATTCTTGCAGAACCGAATACAGAAAACCTAACAATTAGGTCGGCTAATTTCTCAGCCTTAAAATAAAGTTTCTTTTAATGTGTGTTTAGTGTGTAACTCCCGCTTTGATTTTATTTACCGAAAAGTTGGTCGAGTTAATCCACTCGTTAGTACAAATTGTGGCCAAAGTTGGCACAATAAAGAGGAAAAAATAGGGGGGTGATTAGAGGGGGCTAAACAAGAAGTTCAGCGGATAGACAAGCTGGAGCCAAACAGTAGCTGGCCCAGCTCAAAATAGTGAATGAGTAAGGTGGTGAAGGGGCCTTTGCGTCCAGCTTATATAGCGGGCAAAATGTCCGCCCCTATAAGCTTTAGCATTAGCACCCCCCTTTGGATGATTAAAGTATTTTGAGTGGGGCCAGCCATTGATTGGCTCCAGCTATTGTCCACCCGATAAACAAGTTGTTGCTCCGGAATGAATAATCAACATGTTTACACAATAAATTCCTAGTACACAAAAATTATAGGGCCAGACAAAGGACCAAGTGCCCAGCCAAAAAATATTGCACAACAATTATGCAGCAATGCTGTTAGGGGGGATCACCCACTTAATAAACAACAACATGAAATAGTCCTAAAGGGGGGTAAACAGCCAAGAAAAAACAAAGAGAAAAAATCAACAGCCATGCTGGTGACAGTGCCCCATATACGTGGTTTGGGTACCCGCTGGTGGTTTGGGCCCCATATACGTGGTTTGGGTACCCGCTATTAGTACCCGCTGGTTATTGGTGCCCCATATACGTGGTTTGGGTACCCGCTGGTGGTAGCTAATTGATATTTTTAGTAGTCGATTTGGGCAAGAGTAATTTAATCAAAAATAGTACAAAAAAATTAATTTGTGAAAAAATGAATCTACACGTGCATTCATTTACGCGGAGTTGGTGGGGTGATAGTTGCCAAACTTTTTTTGGCCAAACTTCTTTACACGACAAATTTGGTTATGACAAATCGTCTATTCAACCAGTCTTGGCGTTCCGCCATGGAAACTTTGGCCAATTCAACATTTCAGCCAATCGGACTTTGGCCAATATACTAGTTGAAAATTTTTGAGTTGAAAAAAAGTATTGGTACAAAAAAAGTTTGGCCGAAAAACGTGTGGCCAACCCTCACCCCACCGCAGAATAATCTACCACAAAAAAAATCGAAAAAGAACGGTTAAAGCAAAAATTAACCATAAAATAGCAGTATAATCTTACCAAAGAAAAATTTTTGCTATTTTTTTAATTATTGATGAGAAATTACAAAAATAGGGCGTGAATTCTTCAACCGGGTAGTTCTTCAAACCGGGGGTTGGCCACTTAACAACGGTTTTTTTTTGAAAATTTTAATACTTTTTTAAATAAAAGTGATTTTTGACATGAATTTTTTTTCTGAGGCCATGCAGTAGCTAAAATGTAACGAGGAATCCGAATCACAAAACAGAATTTTAAGATAATGCTCGGTTGTTAAGATATGGCCCACAGTTGGAAAGTCAAGATTTGAAATATAAGCATCCAACTTTAGGCCATATCTCAACAACCAAGCATCATCTTGAAATTTTATTTTGGGATTCTGATTCCTCGTTAAATTTCGTCTGCTGGGCGACCTCAGAAAAAAAATTCATGTGAACTTAATTTGCAGATTTTATCTTGCTCAGTGTACTTAAAGGTCACGGAAAAACTGCGACTCTGTGTCAATATAGAGATTACAACCCACTTGAAGAATAACCCGGTTGATCAACTTAGAAGTTGAAGAATATGTTGGTCGAGAATTTACCTGTCGATAACTGTAGGTTCAAGAACAAGGGTAGAGCCCGACGACGGCGCATTGGAGTTCCAGAACCTGGTCAGTGCCAAGTTGACTTCTCTGTCGACGTTGTTAATGTTTTGGAAGACGAATTGGAGAACGTAAAGGCTAACTGAACGCTTTATAAGATTAAGAAAAAAAGATGAAAACTCTATGGCATCCTATCGAGAGTTGCAATAGGAATTTCTGTGTTTTCCTGCGTCCAGCTCATCTATCGAAAAGGCCTTCTTTTCATCGGGCTTAGTTGCAACAGACCTCAAAAATCGTCTGGAAGTGAAAATACGTCGTCTATAATTATGCTTCGGTCTCTGATCAAAAACAATTTTTTCACAATCATTTAAAACTCCAATCCATGTGTAAAGCACAATTTGTTACTTCTCTTGATTGCTATACTAAAACTGAATTCGAAAAAATCTTCTAGACTTTACGTCTAAAAAGAGACTTACGTCTAAAATAGACTTTATCTAGACGCATTTTGCGTCTAGATAAAAGATTTTTTCTGGCACTAAATTTTTTTCGTGAGCAAGAAAATGGTTTCTGGCACTAAATCAATTATTTTTGGCACCAAATCCATTAATTTTGGCACTAAATCTTGATTTCTGGCACTAAATGTTGATTCTTGGCACTAAATTTTGATTTCTGGCACTAAATATATAATTTTTGTCACTTAATCGGCACTGAGCTTGCCATCGTAGCAAAAAAAGTTGACTGAATTGCGGTGAAGAGCTGGAATTCTTATTGTAGCTACTCTTAACTTCGGGCGGGATTTCCGGACGGGATTTTCGGCCAAAAATATTTCGGGATCGGAATTTTGGAAAATAAAATTCGGGATCCCGAACAAATTTCGGGATTTGGCTAATATCAAATCTAAGTGAAAAATTACTACTAGTCGCATCATTTCTGCACTGAGTATCCTTTAACAACCTTTCCTTCACCCCACGCACACACGCAGCCATTTAAAAAATCATTTATTCACGCTTTTTCACAACAATGAACATCACTTTATAGAAGAAAGACTGATGGCGCTTTGGTAACGGCGAGTAAGGGTCTAGATTGAAAAAGTTGGCAAAATTCTACTGTAAGATAAATTAAAACTTGTATCCACAACTGAAACTTCCGCCTGCTCACATTCCTCCTTGATCCAAGCTTCGATTTTGGTTCGGAAATCAACTCTATTCGAGGCAACACGGTCCTTAAGTGCGCGAGACATAGCGAATATTTAGCAAAGCTGTTTTTTGCATTTTTTAAACTTTACAGAGCTGAGTTTTGCATATAAGAAAAAATTTCTACACATAAAAATTGCCTTTTATAGGAAATACCTGTCAACAAGACTTTGAACACAATGCTGTCCAAGTGCTCTCAGTTAGAATTCTTAAGTCTAGACGGAAAAGGATATTACGAAATTGAGCATCTGCCATCTACTCTGAAGTTCCTTGGTGAAGGCAACGATATTGGGTTTTCCCAAGTGATGGAAGTGGTAGTCCGGCAGAATATTGCTTTGGAGGGTCCCGAAGGGGGTGCAGGGGGTTTGGTTGGTTAGAGATCTCACTTACCTTAGACATGATCATGAGCTTACAGAGCTCTACCGATTCTACTTTTCAGATTTTGAATTTTCAATTTAAAATCTCAAGATCGGCCCAAAATTTTCCCGTTTTAAATGGTTGAAATAGATCTTCGATCCTGCCATGAAAGATCTTCTTCCTGACCAGCAAATTGTTGCTCCAATTGACTGTCTGTACGAAGATGTTTTAGTATGTCAAAAAAAGTTAATCTTGAACGAATAATTATTTTTAAAATTCAGATAAAAATTTTCAACTGGCTTCCTCCCGCAGATCGACTTAAAATTGAGCTAGTGTGTAAAAAATGGAATTGGGTTGTGAAAAAAAGTTCGTTTAACTTTTATTCGTGTGACGTGCGTTTTGAAAATGTAAGTTTCTTTAAGTTCGGTATCTCAACTCTTCTAAAAAATGGGTTCAAACACTTTTTAGTGAGTTCTTATACCTAATATGTCTGATATCTAATATCATGTAGATTTTCAGGCGGAGCAAGACTCGAGCAATAAGATTCGAGATCGTGTGATTTAATAGTGCAATTTGAAAGATTGTGAGATTTGAGTTGCAAGAAGTGTACTTTAGAATTTACTCTGCATCTTTATAAGCTGCAAGATTTACGCCTTGCGATATGAAAACCAAGATATGCGACGCCGAAATGGCGCTGTAAATAATACGATTGTTAGACCAAAGACTGAGATTATTCCTAGACGTAATAACATAAAATATATTCAGATGGTATGCACTATCGTCAAAAATTTCAAGAAGCTAGAGTGCCTAGTCATTGAGCTTAGCTATGATGTTTCCGATAAGGAACTTGTCGTACTGGCTAATTTGGAGCATCTCACTCATATCTCTATTTCAAGCTATAACAAAACAGCAGTCACTAATCTTTTTAGTACTCTAATCAACAACAAAAAAATACAGGTTAACATTAAAAAATTACACCCACCCAAATTTTCATTTTTTTCATTACCAGATAGAACTTTTCAGCCTGAAACTATGCATCTGTAATTTTGCGTATAAAAATCTCAAAGCATTTACAGGAGGTCAAATCTATTGTAAAAAACATCATAGCGTCCACAGCGATTCCCCCAAGATGCCAATTTTGATTTATGGAAGACGGCCCATGGATGCTAACTTGACTCAAACGTGGCTAACCCTGAAAATAGTTAAATGTTTGGATGTTGAAAATTTTTGTAAAATTTTGCGAAAATAAAAAATATCAGCTAAAATATTAGCAAAAACCTTTAAAATAAAGGAAATCGAAGATAAATCTTGCAGTACAAAAAATGCAGCACAAATCTCCAGGCGCAAAACTTACGGTTCAAATCTCAGTCTTTGGTCTAACAATCGTATTATTTACAGCGCCATTTCGGCGTCGCATATCTTGGTTTTCATATCGCAAGGCGTAAATCTTGCAGCTTATAAAGATGCAGCGTAAATCCTAAAGTACACTTCTTGCAACTCAAATCTCACAATCTTTCAAATTGCACTATTAAATCACACGATCTCGAATCTTATTGCTCGAGTCTTGCTCCGCCTGAAAATCTACATGATATTAGGTATTAGGTATTAGACATTAGATATTAGACATATTAGACATATTAGGTATTAGAACTCACTAAAAAGTGTTTGAACCCATTTTTTAGAAGAGTTGAGATACCGAACTTTAGCCAAAAAGAAACTTACATTTTCAAAACGCACGTCACACGAATAAAAGTTAAACCAACTTTTTTTCACAACCCAATTCCACTTTTTACACACTAGCTCAATTTTCAGTCGATCTGCGGGAGGAAGCCAGTTGAAAATTTTTATCTGAATTTTAAAAATAATTATTCGTTCAAGATTAAGTTTTTTTGACATACTAAAACATCTTCGTACAGACAGTCAATTGGAGCAAAATTTGCTGGTCAGGAAGAAGATCTTTCATGGCAGGATCGTCTAAAGTTTTGACCGTTGTTGTTCCGGCGCCGGCGCTCCCCGGCAAAACAGCGCCGATCCGGTGCTCGGCGCCGGCGCTGGGGCCAATAAAATTTTGGCTGGCGCTAGCGCTGGCGCCGTCGCTAAAGTTTTGACCCGGCGCTGTTTTCTAATGGTTTCACGACGTAAGTGAGGGTCTTCACGATCCCGAAAACTTTTACATTTACACTTACGCCTTCACGATACGCCTTCACGCCTTCACTTACGCCTTCACGCTCACTTACGCCTTCACGATTTTAATCTCTATATAGTATTGGGATGGGTGGGTGGGTGGGTGGGTGGGTAACGCATTTGAGTACATGTTTTGTACACGTTCCAACTTTTTTTAGTGTAATAATTTTATTTGCATGTTTATACTCATTTGAAAGCTCTTTTAATGGCGGAGGACCTTTCGCAATCAGATTTGAAGATTGCTGTGAAAAAATTGAGATTTTGCCCCTTGAAAGTGAAAAGTGGTGGTTTTCAGGGTTAATCTTATGAGTACCTGAAAAATTTTTGGCGGTAACAAAAGTTTGTGTGTCAGTTTTATTCGATGCGGAATTTCCTTGCGCATCGAATGAAATAAAAATCGGGCAGATAAGAGGCCCGGAACATGGGATGTTGTGTCGCGGAGTTGGGTAGTCAAAAGCAGAAAATTCGAGAATTTAAAATGAATTTGAAATAAAATTTTTGTTGTCTCGCGAGGAAATCGAGAATTGGCGGGTATTATTGTATTCAAGAGTAGATATATAAGTAAATCGACTATGCTGAGCACGAATCCGGTGTCAGAATCAACGGTTCGCTTGCTGAGAACAACGTGGATAACCCCAAACCATTTATATGGGCCCAAACCACGGATACCCCCAACCACTTATATGGAGCCCAAACCACGTGGGACCCCAATTACCTATATGGGCCCAAACCACGTGGATACCCCCAACCACTTATATGGATGGCCCAAACATCTCAACTATACCCCAACCACGAACTAATGGGGCCCAAACCACGGGTACCAAACCACTGAGATAACCCTTATGTGCTGCTAGCAAAGGATGTGCTACTACCTTATAGGTTCACAAGATGGATTTCCAACCTATTTTTCTGATAGTTCCTAACAAGCGTGTCTTTGCCCCCCACAGTTCAGTGCCAAGCTGATTGAAAATAGTTGTCTGTCACTAAAGTGCGACCTGCTGACAAAATTGCTCGGCCAGGTTCAGAACCACCTAAAATTTGAAAATGGACATCTCAACTATAAACGAACTAATCTAAATTACACTGAGATTTTCGCCTTCTGTGCCTGCTTACCCAAGTAGATGTCTGAGTTCACAAGATACATAGTAGCTGGGTCAACGGCGCAAAAAAATTTGATTCCAAATTTAGCCTTTTTGGATGGTATGAACATGCGGAAGGGACATCGACCACGAAAGGGTAGCAGAATTTCGTCGATCGTAAGGAATTCCCCGCAAATATAAAAACCACACTTACCTAGTGAAGACGATACCAGACAAACAATTCAACCAAACACTTGCGCCCTTTGCTTCAAATGTCAAAAAATAATTCACACTCGGTGCACTGTCTGTAGCCGCCCTATATGCAAATCCCACCGTTCAGATCTCAATGCAGACCATTGCAATGAATGTAAATAAACATTTTCACAAAAGAAATATTTTTATTTATTTGAATAAAAAGATAAAGAAAAAGATAAGTAAAATACTTGAAATTTGGAAAACCTCTATATAGGGAAATATTATGACTGACCCTATTCTCCTGTTATTTCTGACAGTTTTGCTCTTAAAGCTGGAAACTAAAAAATTTACTATCTTGTAGCTGAGGAAATTCTCCATCTTTTATGACCAAGAAAGCATAGAAAAATGTCAAATTTCAAACTTTTGAGCAAAGTTTGGCTCAAAGATAGGAATTTCGGGCAAGTGGACTTTTGTTGAACAATGGGTGGGTTATCAATCTTTTTGAAAACAAACATCAACTCACATATATTCAATAGATAGCACAACTCCTCGCGGTCATTTTGCACTATTAGTAGTACTCCCGAGATACCAATTTAAGTAAGCACCGACACCAAACGTTCACGTACCTAGGTGGAGACCAGGTAACGAAAATGACCATGCTTCTCGAGCACCTGGAGTGGCCAAAAAGTGACTTTTTGAATTTTCTATTTTTGTAAACATGATCAACGAGACTCGCTGAGCATTTTGCTACCGTTAGTACACTCAGCCCTTTGCGTGTTAAACTCTTATTTTTAGATGATCTATCTCCTCTCGACAAAAAGATTATTCATCATATCGCATGCACATGTCAGCCGTTCTCAATAGTGGAGGAGGAGACGTTCAAGGTCCTTTTGTCATCTACCGATAGGGTCAACTTGAAAGGCACTTCTTTACTTGCTTCCTCAATGTACTTAAGCACTTATGAAAATATTTCGGCAGAGAACACTACACCAAATGGGCTATGCCGCGAGTTTGCGATGCCGTCAAGAAGGAAGTGGTTTCTCGTCTCAGCGATTGCCAAGCCTTATCGTTCACATCGGACATTTGGTCAGGACCTACCGAAAGTTTTGTAAGGTTTGTCTAATTTACTATTTTTTATTGTATTGAAAAATAAGAGTTTAAAAGATTTGGAACCTCAAGGAAATAATTAATTAAATAATTAAAAGATACTAGTGCCCCTGATCACGAACTTAGCCAAGCCATCTTTCATCGCTTTCTTGTTTGATTCCTCGACGGCCTCCATCTCTTGAAACTTCTTCAGATATTTGGGATGCGCAGATAGATGATCCTTCAGATTTGCCGGCCCACGATTGCTCATCTTCAGCTTCTTGGAACACGCATTGCACTTCTGTCGGCGACAATTTCGAAAAGAGGCATTCACCAGCTTCAACACCCACGAGAGAAAGCTTCCATATGAGACTCATTTTAAAACATATACAATCATCAACAGAAGTTGAATAACATGTGACAAAAAAACTAGCAACTAGGCAATAGCTCAACAAATGCCAAAAATGATGCGATGTTGCGATGTTTATGGGCCAAAATCAGTGCGTGTGATGCGATGTTGCGATGCGATACATCGCATCGTCGTCAGCCCTACAAAAAAGTATGTTTGGAACAAAAAAAAGTTTAATCCCGCCAATTTTTTCACATGTTCCAGAATCTCTTTATTTCAATTTAATCAACAGAAAAGCCCCACCAATGCCATATGGTATATTTTCGGTCAAAATTCCAATGCAAGCCTCTGACATTTCATCAAATTCAGTTTCTCTTTGATAGTCCCTGCCAGGCATCATTCCCTTCAATTCCTGTCTGATTTCCTTGAATCTTCCGCCCAAATAGGAGGAATAGCCGAAAAGCATGCGGATGATAATAAAATTGACCAAGGTGCTTTGAGGCCATTGCTGGCCCTGCAAAATCACATCCAGCACCCCGAAATAGGCAGGTTCTGACAGTATGAAGTTGTCTTGCTGAATGTCCGCCTCGTCTAGACCCAAACCTTTGAAGTAGGCACTCCATTGGATGCTGGGATAGGCCTGGTTCAGAGCGACAATGCTGTAGTTGTTGTATTGCTGGCGGTAGTTGCGCAGAAGGTCGCTTGGAACCACGGCTAAGGCCAGCTGGATCTCAAATTGGACGGCTTGCGTGCAGGCCTAAATAGCAATATTAAGACATTCAAGGGCTTTGCAATCGGCTCACCGCCACAATATCCTCTTCCCTGGCATTGCTTCCAGTCACCTTGTTGTAAAATTTGACGTAGCTCAAATTTCAAAACTTTGTCAATTTTGCTGATATTTCTTTCTAAGGTCTTTTCGAGGTCCAAATTTTAACGCGAGAAAAATAAAATTTTTTGTGTTATTTTTTCATTTTGTAGCTAAGAGGCAGGGCTACAAAAGGAGCCATTGACAAACTACATATGATAAAAAAAATTGGATAAAAATGAGTGGGTTCGCAATTAGGTAAACACCTGACTGAAACTTGGCCTAAGTGCAACCTGTCAGGCCTGTGCATGGACCGGGATTTGAAAAGTCGGGCCGGACCCAAACACAAAAATTGAACTGGGCCCGAAAACCATGGTAAAAAAACCCGGGCCAGACCCAAACAACCCATTTTTGAGTGCATTGCACCCGAATACCATGGTCCTCGAATAGCTTATTTTTTAGCCCTGCATCTAAGCTATAAAGTGGTGTTAACTGTGAACGTGCCTTTTGGCAAATTGGGCGTTTTGGACAGTAAAAAAGACAGATAATTTTTGAACCTACTTTATTACAGCCGTCAAATAATGCTCCATTTGCTTCAAGAATTGAGGTTTGACGTAGAAGTCGCGGGGTTGCGTTAGGCTTGCCTGACAAAAATTTCAGTTTTTTGTTAAATTCAATATTAAAAGTTTATACTAGTGCTCGTTCAAAAAAAAATTCTGGCCCCCATTTATTTGCGGTGTGGGGCAGACTTTTTTACCTTAGCCAATACCCATATTTTTTTTCAAATCGCTGTAACTAACCTTTTTTAGGGCTAGGGGAGACTTGTCAAAAACGAAATTTGTCAAAAACAAATTTTCTTAAAATTTGCCTTGGTCCCCTTATATAAAAAGTAATACAGTCGACGCTCGATTCAACATAATTGGGGGCGGGACCGCCTAAAACATTATGATAAATCGAGTTTATGTTAAATCGAGTTCTATTTTCTTCAAACACCTCAAAAATTATGTTATATCGAGTTTAAAATACCTTTAAAACTGCTACTAATATAAACATCAAATCAAAAGTGAGTTTATTCCAAGTACCGTATTTCCTCTAATAGAAGCGCAGCGCCTTTATTTTTCAACCTTCCTCCAAA
Source organism: Ditylenchus weischeri (assembly GCA_029231635.1). Lineage (NCBI taxonomy): Eukaryota > Metazoa > Nematoda > Chromadorea > Rhabditida > Anguinidae > Ditylenchus > Ditylenchus weischeri. Next base: position 403,195 of record JAMRYI010000045.1, on the reverse strand, counting down.
CCGCGCCTCTATTAGAGCATGAGCTTCTATCAGAGCATGCAAGTTATGTTTTTTTTAAACAAAAACAACAAAAACCATTAGCCAATCGAAGATTTATTCCCAAACCATTAATCAAAAACCAGGAGGTGAAAAGAACATCCAGAACAACATCCAAAATCATAACAACAACCAGGAGGTGGAAACAATAATCAAATAACAATCAGTGGTTGGTAACAAAATAATCCAAAATGATCTTCTGCTTCATTTTCTCCACGCGCTTCTTTGCTAGCAAATCGTCGAATTTCACTTTCCTCATTGGCTTGACCGGCTCCTTCGCCAGTTCCTTCGCTTTCTCCTGAAGAAGCAAAAGAACAATAAATACAATACAATGTACAAATACAATGTTGTAACAATAAGAAGCAAAAGAAAAATTAAGTTTGCCCAGATCGAATTACTTGCTGATTTCCGCAATATTCTTCTTCGTTGAAGCCTCGACAATTTTCTTCTTCACGTCCAGAGAGATGACACGTCGCTTTTCACTCAGAGTAGCCATTTGATGCTGAAACAATAAATAGGTTAAGGGGAAGAAGAAAGGACGACAGGGAGGAGAGAGTAAGGGAGAAAGAAGTGAGCGATCCTAAATGAAGAAAGGACGTTCTGTTTTTTATTCATTTTGGCGCGCTTTTGACGCACATACATGTAACATGTACAAATTTCTTCTCAGGACAAAACAAATTTAAATTTTAAGCAATTTAATGGACTTATGTTAAATCGAGAGGCGATTTCAGGGCTGGGGCCGGAAAAAACTTACGTTAAATCGAGTTTTATGTTAAATCGAGTTATGTTGTATAGAGAGCATCACTTTGCTCTATTTTAGTGCAGGCCAACCAAATCAAACTCAGAGTTATGTTAAATCGAGTTTTATGCTAAATCGAGTTATGTTAAATCGAGCGTCGACTGTAAAATGTAAAAAAATCAAAAAATATTATCCTGGTCCAAATTTGAAATTTGCTTGACACACAGTCAACTTTTGCTAAACAGTCAACTCTCGCTATTGTGCGGCTCTCAATATAGCGCAGCTGTCATATTTCATTGCAATTTGCTTGACACACAGTCAACTTTTGCTAAACAGTCAACTCGGTTGTTCTACAATGATGATCATTGTGTAGTAGTTTAACTCTCACTATACAGTCAACTATACAGTGCGCTTACCGATCGCACTATGTCAAAAGTTGACTGTACTGAAAGTAGAATTTTCTCACTTTAAAGGGGGTTTAAAGGAGGACGAAAAAATGGGGGGGTATTTTTCAATAAAATCGAGATTTTGTTATGTCTAGTAGAAATTTTTTTTTCAGTATTTTCTTCAATATTTTTTTGCTAATCGACAAATTTCTAATTCCACCCGAAGATTTTTCACAAAGATCGGCATTATCGGACAAAAATTTTTTTCATATTTTTGCCTTGGTCCCCCTGTGGTTTGAGACTTTTCATGTGTCTTAGTCTTAGAGCCTTCAAATTTGCCAAGTATGAACAATGCTTTTGAGCCGATGGAGATCGACAATTCAGCCGAAGACGGTGAGGATGGACCAGTTGATTTTGAATACTGCGTTGTCTCCAGGTTTTACTAGGATTGTAACTTTGAGACTTTGAAGAGTCTGCCATTTTTAGAAATCTTTTTAGGACGTCTATCACATTTCACACATCGCTGGAGGAGTTCTTCCAGTTGTTAAAAAAAATTTCTACTAGACATAACAAAATCTCGAATATGAATCTTGATTTTATTGAAAAATACCCCCACATTTTTTCGTCCTCCTTTAAAGGGTGCAAAAGACTTCGAAAATTGAGCTAAAGAAAGTGTCGGACCCAAGGCGGGAATGAACTTTTGGGGGTGCCGGATAAACGAGGTTTGACTGTATTTTAGAATTTTTTTCGCAAAAAAATGATATTAAAATAGCTTAAAGGGGGTGTCTCACTTACGTCCGGCTGGGTCTCGCCATGAAAGCGGAAATTTAATTTTTTTTTATTTTGGTGTTTTTGTACTATTATTATTCTTGTCTTGTTGGTTTTAGTTTTATTTGGTCAGTGTCGTTATATGCTGTATTGCCATCACTTTTTATAACACTCATTTCACTTTTTTAATCATCAATCCGTCAGATGCAATCTCAATGCTTTGTTGAAACACATGATGATATGGAAGAGCTGCAATAAAAGCCCCGTTTAGTCGAAATTAGTCAGCTCGAAAAACTTTTGCAGAGGTTTCCAGAATGCGGCAAACTTCCAAGGACATTGCAAGGCCGGAATATCACCTGGAAACAAAGTGCAACATGTGTGACTGCTCATATTCGCTGTGTTTGCAAAGACAAGGTTAGCTGGGCCAGCCGAAGTTTCGTGCCTGCGACCACTATGCGGATCGGAAATATATGTTTGGTATCAGCAGCTCAAGTGGCACCCGTCTCTCATCCTGATCTGTCAGCAATGTTTCGCGCGGCAGGTATAGCGGGAATCAGCAGAAGTGCTTTCCAAAGAATATCGCTGCATTTTGTGTGGCCAGTCGTTAGAGAAGCGTACCAATATTTAAATTTTTGTTTTGGCGGCGAGACCCAGCGGGACGTAAGTGAGACACCCCCTTTAGGCTATTTTAATATCATTTTTTTGCGAAAAAAATTCTAAAATACAGTCAAACCTCGTTTATCCGGCACCCCCAAAAGTTCATTCCCGCCTTGGGTCGACACTTTCTTTAGCTCAATTTTCGAAGTCTTTTGCTAAATGTGATTCGCCAGTCTAGTCCGAAATATCGCAAGGATTCTGTTTTGCCGGTCGTTTTCCAAAATTTTTAAATTTCGTCATAAAGACCGCTAACCTCGGTTATCCGGCACCCCTTTTTGAAAATCAGGTGCCGGATAACCGACGTCCGCAGGTCTGTATGGCGAAATTTAAAGATTTTGAAAAAACGAATGGCAAAATCAGAATCCTTGCAATATTTCGGACTAGACTGGCGAATCACATTTGTCAAAAGACTCCGAAAATTGAGCTGAAAAAAGTGTCGGACCCAAGGCGGGAACAAACTTTTGGGGGTGCCGGATAAACGAGGTTTGACTGTATTAATTTAGGACACAAAAAATTTTTTAATTTTTCACATTTTAAACTAAAGGGGGGACCAAGGCAATTTTTTGACAAATTTCGTTTTTGAAAAATCCCCCTAGTTTTTTTAGGCTTAGGCTCAGGGTAGGCCAGCGTAAGCCGGAAATAAAAGATGTCTTACGCACTATTTGGGTTCTTAGAAAAATATTTCAAGGTCAAAAACATTGGTACCCTTAAGAACTGACTTTTTTCGACCCATAAAAACTAATTTTTTTGCTCATAACTTATAAAGTGCTTTTAAGTTCAAAACATCCAAGACTGTTTGTGACTTTCAGCTGACATCCTTACTGAAATTCCCCCTTACCTGGTTGATATACAGTGCATTTCTGGTCACAGTAGCGGAATCCACAGTAACATAAGAGTTGAGAAGACTACCCACTCCATATCTGGATTCCCATTTGCCGACCATTTCCCAAAATTTAGTCCAGTCATTCAGAGGCTCCCAGGTGGGGTCTACAGCCGGGAAACCGTTGAAGCTAAAAAAAATTTTAGTATAAGTGATGGGCACACAGATTTTTGCACACTTACTCGCTGATTATTTTGTTTTGAATTAGTACAGACTTGTTTGGCAGACCATGTTCCACACTATCCTTATACAGTTTGTAGGCCTGCAGAAAATCAGTGCAGGCTATTATGGACATAAAATTTAATAATCATACCTTGGCTACAATTTTCTCGGTTTCCGACCAAGGCACGGTGGATTTGTCGTCCAGTATGGGCTCGATTCCTACATTGTGGCGCTAGTGTAGAATCCGTGTCCAAAATATGTCTTGGTCCCCCCTGTTGTTTTTGAAAATTTGTGTTTTGAACCAAGGCATTTTTTGATAAGAAAAACAACAGGGGGGATCAAGGTATTTTTCGCGAAACAACAGGGGGCCAAGGTATTTTCACGAAAAATAACGGAGGGGACCAAGGTATTTTTCACGAAAAAACAACAGGGGGACCAAGGTATTTTTCACGAAAAACAACAGGGGGCCAAGGTATTTTTCGCGAAAAACAACAGGGGGATCAAGGTATTTTTCACGAAAAACAACAGGGGGCCAAGGTATTTTCACGAAAAACAACAGGGGGACCAAGGTATTTTTCACGAAAAACAACAGGGGACCAAGGTATTTTCACGAAAAACAACAGGGGGACCAAGGTATTTTTCGCGAAAAAACAACAGGGGGATCAAGGTATTTTTCGCGAAAAACAACAGGGGGCCAAGGTATTTTTCACGAAAAACAACAGGGGGCCAAGGTATTTTCGCGAAAAACAACAGGGGGACCAAGGTATTTTTCGAAAAACAACAGGGGGATCAAGGTATTTTTCACGAAAAACAACAGGGGGATCAAGGTATTTTTCGCGAAAAACAACAGGGGGGCCAAGGTATTTTTCACGAAAAACAACAGGGGGACCAAGGTATTTTCGCGAAAAACAACAGGGGGCCAAGGTATTTTTCGCGAAAAACAACAGGGGATCAAGGTATTTTTCGCGAAAAACAACAGGGGGACCAAGGTATTTTTCACGAAAAACAACAGGGGGCCAAGGTATTTTTCACGAAAAACAACAGGGGGCCAAGGTATTTTTCGCGAAAAACAACAGGGGGATCAAGGTATTTTTCGCGAAAACAACAGGGGGCCAAGGTATTTTTCACGAAAAACAACAGGGGGACCAAGGTATTTTCGCGAAAAACAACAGGGGGCCAAGGTATTTTCGCGAAAAACAACAGGGGGATCAAGGTATTTTGCGCGAAAAAACAACAGGGGGCCAAGGTATTTTTCGCGAAAAACAACAGGGGGATCAAGGTATTTTTCACGAAAAACAACAGGGGGCCAAGGTATTTTGCGAAAACAACAGGGGGCCAAGGTATTTTTCGCGAAAAAACAACAGGGGGATCAAGGTATTTTTCGCGAAAAAACAACAGGGGGGCCAAGGTATTTTTCGCGAAAAACAACAGGGGGACAAAGGTATTTTTCGCGAAAAACAACAGGGGGGCCAAGGTATTTTCGCGAAAAACAACAGGGGGATCAAGGTATTTTGCGCGAAAAAAACAACAGGGGCCAAGGTATTTTTCGCGAAAAACAACAGGGGGATCAAGGTATTTTTCGCGAAAAACAACAGGGGGGCCAAGGTATTTTTGCGAAAAAACAACAGGGGGCCAAGGTATTTTTCGCGAAAAACAACAGGGGATCAAGGTATTTTGCGCGAAAAACAACAGGGGGCCAAGGTATTTTTCGCGAAAAAACAACAGGGGGGAAAAGGTATTTTCACGAAAAATAACGGAGGGGACCAAGGTATTTTTCGCGAAAAACAACAGGGGGATCAAGGTATTTTGCGCGAAAAAACAACAGGGGGGCCAAGGTATTTTTCACGAAAAACAACAGGGGGATCAAGGTATTTTTCGCGAAAAACAACAGGGGGCCAAGGTATTTTTGCGAAAAACAACAGGGGGCCAAGGTATTTTTCACGAAAAAACAACAGGGGGATCAAGGTATTTTTCACGAAAAACAACAGGGGGCCAAGGTATTTTTCGCGAAAAACAACAGGGGGACCAAGGTATTTTTCACGAAAAACAACAGGGGGGCCAAGGTATTTTTCACGAAAAACAACAGGGGGATCAAGGTATTTTTCACGAAAAACAACAGGGGGGCCAAGGTATTTTTCACGAAAAACAACAGGGGGATCAAGGTATTTTCGCGAAAAACAACAGGGGCCAAGGTATTTTTGCGAAAAACAACAGGGGGCCAAGGTATTTTTCGCGAAAAACAACAGGGGGATCAAGGTATTTTCGCGAAAAAACAGGGGAAAAGGTATTTTTCACGAAAAAATAACGGAGGGGACCAAGGTATTTTTCACGAAAAACAACAGGGGGGCCAAGGTATTTTTCACGAAAAACAACAGGGGGAAAAGGTATTTTTCACGAAAAATAACGGAGGGGGACCAAGGTATTTTCGCGAAAAACAACAGGGGGCCAAGGTATTTTTCGCGAAAAACAACAGGGGGAAAAGGTATTTTTCACGAAAAATAACGGAGGGGGACCAAGGTATTTTTCACGAAAAATAACGGAGGGGACTAAGGTATTTTTCGCGAAAAACAACAGGGGGATCAAGGTATTTTGCGCGAAAAACAACAGGGGGCAAGGTATTTTTCGCGAAAAAACAACAGGGGGAAAAGGTATTTTTCACGAAAAATAACGGAGGGGACCAAGGTATTTTTCACGAAAAAATAACGGAGGGGACCAAGGTATTTTTCGCGAAAAAACAACAGGGGGGTCTAAGCTCTTTTTCACGAAAAAACAGCAGGGGGGACCAAGGCATATTTTGGACACGGATTCTCCACTCGAGCCCTACATTATTTATAATAAAACTATAGGATATTGAAACAAAAATATGTTTGCACAGACATGAAATCGAACCTTTATGTTCTTGTAAAAATAATAATTTACCGTATTTCCTTTAATAGAAGCCCCTTCTATTATAAGCCCCCAGAGGGCATCCAAAATATAAAAGCCCCCTCTAATATAAACCCCCTTAAGCCCTGAATGAGGACTTATACCCAATAATGAGGGGTCTTAAATGAGGACTACTAAAAACTGTTTTTTTATAACAAGGTGTCCTAACTAAGAACTAATACAGTCGAGTTTCTTCATTGTGAGCCCACCAGATTTTCTGTTAAATGCATACTTTTCAGCATCGATGGAAATAATCGCTGATTTAAAAAGTGACTCAGAGGAAGAGGAAGCAGTGAAGTCTAAAGCTCGGAAAGCTTACTCGGCAGAATTCAAACTCAAAGTGGTCAAGCACGCCAAAGATGTCTCGGTTCATTCAGCAAGCTCAACTTTCAAAGTCGATCGCAAAAACATTCGTGAGTGGGTGAATCAGGAATCAAAGCTACATCAAATCAAGTAGGACTTCAGCGCGTACTTTGTTAGTTTATGGGATCATTACAGGAACTCGTCACCAGCAGGTAAAATGAAGAAAAGGCTACCGGGTGGAGGCCATCCTATCACATTCAAAGACCTTGACGTGGATTTAGCTCTTTGGGTCAGGGAAAAAAGGTCTAAGAAGCTTCGAGTATCAAGAGAAATCATTATGCGGCAAGCTCAAAAGTTTTTTAATTCTGAGAAATATGATGGAAATTTCAAGGCTTGGTTTTGGTTCAAGGCCGATGCCGAAGAAGATGAAGCAAATGGGTTTTTAAGCGACGAATCTCTTGAACTGGATTGCAACGATGAATTGAATGCACCAAATCCTGCATTTCACGCCTTTTGATTTAAATTTGCCACCTCCTGGTTTATTATTTGTTGTTGTTTCTTGTCCCCTTCTATTAGAGAGGGGGCTTCTATTGGAGAGGGGGCTTATATACGGGACGGGGCTGATTTGCCGTCACGGTTTTCGCCGTTGACAAAATTCGCCGTCGCAAAATTTCACGTGAAACGTTTTTTCTGACGTTTTTATAAAGAAAGTCTCTAAACACTCTATGTATGTAATGAATCACAAAAAAATTGTCAACAAAAAGGCGCGAATCCAAATGAAATCTTTTTTATTTTAAGGGGGTGCTTCTATTAGAGAGGGGGCTTGTATTTTTCACTCAGCTTCTAGAGGGGGCTTCTATTAGAAAGGTGGCTTCTATTGGAGAGGGGGCTTCTATTAGAGGAAATACGGTAACCCTACAAAGGGCATGTTGACCACAATGTGATCATGTTTTTTATGGTCTTAGATCCTGATCTTTACAAAGATTTAAAGACTACAAAAAGGAATAACACCTAATTTTTTTTTCAATTTCTTTGGTCGTTAGCAAAAAAAAATTGGGAAATACCTTTTTTGATTAGGTCATAAACAGTTTTCTGAGTTAGGTCGTAAGTGCCTACTCTTCTGCCCCCTTTTGGTATGGGGTTGTTTTTGAGGTATGTGTTGCAGGTGAATGCATAAAAGTCTTGACATGGGTCCACATTGATGTCTATGCCTTGAAGCAAAAACTTGGCTGCCTCCTAGAGAAAATGCAAAAAAAGATTATCCACAACAAAAACACAAGCATCACGAAACACACACACTTTGAACCCTTTGGAGCTGTCCACTTGGTACTTCCCTGTGGGTTTATTGCTTGCAATACAACCAGCATTACTGGAGCAATTGACTGGGGTTTGAGCAGCTGGGACCGAAGACTGATTCACGAGAATTACAATGTTGAGTATGAGACTGATGAACACAATCAAAACACTGGTTGCCAGCAAACCTGAATACTATTGGGTTGATTCATAATTAATGCAGATTTTTGTTGCCTCATGATTCTTTTGATCTATTTCTTCTTTAAATTTGCTTTTTTGTTTTAAAGTATGCCCTCGCTTTTAGTTAAGAAGAATGCGCGTCGAAAACCACCTTCACATTCGCCATATCATGCTCTACCACTTCGAGAAAGGATGGAGGGCAGCGCAGTCTTTCGCGATATTGTCGACCTCTTTGGCGAAGAGGCGATCAGTCAAAGTCAGGTGGAAAGATTTGAGAGCTTGATCATTAAGGTCAGATGGGCGACCTCTTCCTTTCTCATCTTGCAAGCTTGTGTCACCGGATTTGAAACGCTTGATCCATCTTTGTTGGAAAAGTTCCATACACGTTGTAGAAGCCGTGGGGCTTATCACCACGGCATATCACTTACCAATTCCAAGTTTTCATTGAGGAATGGACTCTTCATAATTTATTTCGGTAGTAAATTATTTTTAAGAAGCACTTATAAAATTTAGTTACATGCAATAAATACTCTTATTGAAAAGTGCTTGACAAGACAGTGACGACAAAAAAGTGGACTTGCATAATTCTTATCAGCAATTATTCCGCAAATTAGCTACTTTTGCTAATACTAAAATATTTGGAGCAGGAAGAATGCATTTATTAATTAATCGAAATATACTCTCTGACTTAGGACGCCGAAGGGATCGCACAAATTCTGTCTTAACTGAAAATTGCCCAAAGTGGAAAAGTAATTTACTACAGAACAGCCAAATCGGAACCGGTACAAGGTGTAATAATTGAGGTAGTCCACAGTATCTGGTATAAAATTGTGAATTTTGCAAGAAGTTAATAGCATGAGAAGTAACGGCCAGTTTGCAAATAAGCCAGTTGGCTGCGCTTTTTTAAAATTTAGCCTACAAATGAAAGAAGCTTAGGATTTTGATTAATTTAAATTTTCTTTGGCTGCTTGGGACACACGTTTGAGTCGGTTTAAATGTTGGCTAGTCTACCCTGCTTCGACAAGTTTTAAAATGAAACAAACATAGCAACCTAAATTTGAAAAAAAGTTGCAAACTGACAGCACACCGTATGTGCGAACTATTTTACTTCCTAAAAATTCATAAAAGAACAAAATTTATGTGAAAATATTATTGCTCAATAGTATTGACACACCCTGTATTGAGTCAATACAGGGTGTGTCAAGAAATTTGACACACTTTAAAAGACCATAACTTTTTTGCCTTGGCCGAATTTTGAAATTCTGCAAAACCGGGTGCTTGAATCGTCAATATTTACTTTTACATGACTCACCAATTCTCTTAAAAAACCATATCAGCATTGGCGGTACGTTTCAATTGTCCCGGTGCCGATTGTTCCCGGCTAGTATAAAAGGGACAATTGTTCCCGGCTGTTGTATAATAGATAGGCAAAAGGTATGAGCGCAAGAATTAACAGCAGAACTTCATAACATTGTATTGTTGTCTGGAAACACCAGACAACACTACAACAATTATCTAATTGACTTCTTAACAACTGAATATACGAGACACTGACACGCAATTCGTGTCAGGACAAAATGTAGTACAAAATACACATATCACCACAACACCGGCTAATATATAGCTACTACTATTTTTCAAGTTTTCGACTTACCGTATTTCCTCTAATAGAAGCACATGCCTCAATACAGGCGCATGCTCTAATAAAGGCGCACCTTGGATCGAGATCGAAAAATAAAGGCGCATGTTTCAATAAAGTCGCATGGTAAAAATCAAACCAACATTGTTCTGAACAGAAATTACAATGAGTTTGTTCAGTGTAGACGAAAACTTCAGCGCGTGTTTTGAAAATGTGCTCGCGTATTTTTTCACTTTGTGGTGTAATGATTGCTTTGCAGCACAAATGGATCTTATCAATAACTACGGAAGTGACTCTGAGCATGAAAACGAAGATGCTGGCACACCGAGAAATCGAAAATCGTACACCGTAGAGTTCAAGCTCAAGGTCGTCAAGCATGCAAAGGACTACTCGCAGATGGAAGCAAGCAGAAAATATGGCATTCATCGAAAGAGAGTTTTTGAATGGGTAAAACAGGGAGGGCAGCTGCACAAAATTAAGTAAGCCTTTTTTGCTTTCGGGTTTTATCTCTTGATTGTGTTCAGTAATTCGTCTGCGGCAGGAAAGCTGAAGAAGAGACTACAAGGAGGAGGCCGTTCACTGACGTTTAAGCATCACGACACGGATCTTGCGACTTGGGACAGAGAACGCCGGTCAAAGAAGGTTCGTATTTCTCACACAATCTTGCAGCAGAAGGTGGTGCAAATGTTCAATGCGGACGATGATGAAGACGGACTTAGCTTGTTGAATTTTTTTAGGCTTTCGATTTTCAGGCTAGTAGAGGACGGCTAATCAAATTCTTGGCTCGTCATAACTTTGGTCTCCGAGTCTCGACCACTGTATGCCAGAAACCGCCAAGTGACTACGTCTAGAAGATTGTCGCCTTTTTGCTCTACATCGCGGAAATCCGGCAGAAAAACAAGTAGGATCTTTATGATTTTTTTGGCTTTTCATGTCGTCCATTCCAGCTACAAGCATATCTACGCTGCGGATGAAACTGCAGTCTTCTTGGATTCGTCTGGCGGAAAATGCATCGATGAATTGGGCGCGAAAGAGGTTTTTTTATCGGGTTTCGTCGGATTATTCAACCTGTTTTGTTCAGGTTTCTGTTTTGACAACCGGCCATGACAAGGCGCGAATCACAGTGATGCTGACTGCTCGATCTGATGGCAAAAAAAATGAAGCCGTTCATACTGCTGCCAAGAAAAAGAATGGACAAAGAAGCAAAATTTATCGTCGATAAGTACAAGAAGTTAGAGAAGTACACCCCCCCCTCAAGAGCAAGTGAAGTCTAGCCCAATTGTCCCTTTTATACCAGCCGAGAAGAATCGGACATTTTACATATGCCGGGAAAAATTGACCGTTTTATACAAGCCGGGAACAATCGGTCGTTTTATATATGCCGGGAACAATTGTCCTTTTCATATAGGCCGGGAACAATCGGCGCAGGGAACAATTGGCCGTATCCGCAGTATTAAAGCTGTTTCCATGGGAGAATGAAAAATATATTTCTCACCAAATGTATTTTAGGGGTGCCGTAATATCGGTACTTGACTCTGCAGAATGGAAATCATTAAAGGGCTTAAAAGTGGAAGCTTTTCCAAACAAAGCGTATATTGTTGGCGACCCATATTTTGCTCGTCCCCGATGGTCCTTATACCTACTCCAGCGGAGCATCATTTAAACCTTACTTTAAAACTTTCTAAAACTTTATTTAAGCATTTAAAACAATAATATACACCATTCAAACAAAGCAAACCAACTCAATAGCAAACTTTATTCAGGTGGAGACAACAAAATCAAAGCTAAAAATTAGGTGCATAGACGTTTCGCCCATACCTAAAATTAGAAGATGAGAAGATAGAGAAAACGTTCTTAAAAAGAACCTTGGAATGGACTTTGACAAGTTTGCTATTATCCTCCGTACCTCGGACAGGAGAAGCAAAGTCTTTGTAGAAAGACGTCAAAACTAAATTGTGATCATCGGCATGTACCACTTCGAACTTTATGATGTTCCTCGTCGTCGACACCTTTGTCACCTAAATACCAAATCCTTAAAAGAGAAAAAATTCAAATAATTCACCGGGTCTTCTATACTTGATGTCTCAATTACTTCATCCAGCACCGCATCGAAGGACGTACCACTTGGGAGATTAATTTCAACAGCAACAGGGTCCATGATCAAACGTTCCTGTAAAATATTTTAATGTAAAACTTTGCAGCAACTACAAAAGGCCACAATTTTCATCGCCTAACGAAAAAAAACAGATTATCATGGCAAAAGGACTGTATTAAAACATAAGAAAAAGGTGCTATGACGCTTTGAGTGAGACGCCCGAGTTACACTGCCCAATCAGTACTACCATCTAGGTACCACTGTCGAGGCACAATCACTTAAATACACTTTGGTATCTTTACCTGGGCACCAATTCTTGTGTACCACCATGTGGCTACTACTGCCCAGGTATTTGCCTGAGTACTACCACCTAGGTGGAAAATAGCTCTGGCTGGTGAAGAAAACTATAATAACTCACAAATTCCAGCTGAATATTGCAGTCGCCTCTGTAACTGTGCGGCACATTCCACATGGAAAACAGCGTATTGTAAGAGACGTCATCTTCAATCTTGGATTTCTCAGCATCCAACTCACAGACGATTGTAGCGTTGTCTTGGTCATCATTCTTCCCATTAACTTTGACATTAGACCCATTGATTTGAATGACAGCGCTCTTGTCCGCGTAAGCTGCGAATCAAACAAATCAGTCAACCAACACATATAATTCTCAAATTACCATTGGCATAGCTGTACTTGTAGCCGACGAGAAGACCAACACCCATCATCTTTTCACGTCCACTTGTCCAGGCGACACCCAAGTAACACATGTCTTCTGCGGTATAAATAAACGACCTAAAATAGCTTTTTATTGGAATGTGCAGAAAATTCAACCACCTACCACTTTTGCGTGTGAAGTTTGCAACAGTCAACGCGACTTATTCGGAATTGAAGTTGGTTGCTTGCTTTCAAGGAAATCAAAGAAATATGAACGACGTCACTTGAATTAGCCTCAAGGGGATAGAATGCTGAAAATGTGATTATAACTTTTTAAAAAGACTGTTCTCATATAAAAAACTTGCATATTTCCTGTAGCCTTGCTGATTTGGATGAAATCCTGTAAATCTCCTGGAAGTTCGTTTACTTTCTGAGCATACATTCTTTCTGCATTAGCCAGAGAGCCCAAGTAGAGGAGTAGAACAACCAGATAAATAATAGGTGGCATCTTTTTGCTGCTGAATATACACACCGGTGACATCTGACCGCTGAAAAAGTTAGAATTAATAGAGGAATCTGGCGTAGGTACTTTTGCCCCCAATATGGACGCTAGGACAGTTTCTATCGTTTTTTTTGTAAAAGTTTTTGTTTCATTATAAAAAAAGCTCAGTCTCATTTAACAACTTTGATGAAACTATCGTTTGACCAATATGTGGTCAGGGAACACGTTTGAGCCTGTCCTAACATGTGCTGACCTACCCTAGCCTAAGTCTGGGCCTAAATACCATAGTCGCCATTCAAAATGTTTCTGTCGGTCATATCTCAGCCAGTAAGATTTTTTTTGAATTCTCTTAAGTAATTCGGATTTCTGAAGATATTTTGGGTACCAGATTGCCTCAGAATAAAAAAATTCTGTGAAAAATTACAAGTTTTTAATAAAAATACAAATTTTTCAAAAAAAAACCGACAGAAACAGTCCCCGACAGAAACTGTCCTTTTACCGGTAAAATATCGGTAAAGGGACGTTTCGCCCGTATTTGGACATTTGTCCAAATATGGGCGAAACGCTAATTTTGCCTTGGTCCCCCCTTTGATTTTTTTACAAATTTTCAGTAAGTCTAATTGCGTCAAAAACCGTTCCATAACACATTTTCCCTCGCTTTTTTAACGAAAAAAGAGATTGTATCTCAAACCTCGTACCATTTTGTGACTTTTCCAGCCATATGTTGATGTCATGTCTTGTTTTAGATTTTTGGATTTATAATTATTTGTCTGTTTTTTTTTGCTGAAAGAGCTATTTTAGAGTGCCTAACAAAGTGCTGCTGGCATTTTTGGGTTTTTTTTCAAAATTCACCATCTTCACTGAAATGAATCCCATAATTTTTCAAAGTATGACGCACTAAATTTATTTACGACGATCATAACAATCAAACAGTTAAAACGACTTCAAAATGACTGTTAGCAAATGTTATTGGAATAGATGGAAGCTCTTGTTGCTGTTTCGATTTGTGCCAACTGTTTTCTAGATCTGGCGAATACACCCTCCATCCAACACTCGAGTAGATCATCACATTGACTTGGAAAAGCTTTGAGGCGGCAGCGAAATCTATGTCTCGAGCATAGCTATCGACATTGGATGAGTCTTCGGCCTGTGTCCTAACATCCTTGACATGTTTTCTCCGGGTTTCTTCATTGGGCATCAGGAATTTGCACCAGTTATCTCCGATGTGTTCAGCAAGGAACTTGCCAATTTTCTTTCTGATAAGGCCGTGGAAAACTTGACTGCCAGTTAGTCCAACGGATAAAGCTCTATAACAATATAGGTGATTATTTTAAATCGCAACAAACTAGTAGAGTACCTAAACCCGCAATTCCCGTCACCTACTATGGAAAGCACGCTCGCTGGCTTGGCACATTTTGCATTGATGAAAGTGAAGACATGATTAAAAAGACAAGTAGCTTTTTATTCGATACCTATATGGCACAAGATCTAAATAAAGACAAGAAATCCTAGCTCATACCGAATTTTTGACAAAAAGACTCCTGGAATTCTGTAGACGGAGGATTGAACAACAAAGCAACTAATTCTTGTTCTTCTATTGAAATTTCCTCAACGCTTGATCGCTTCTTCTTCGGCAGCACAAGTTCCAGCAAAGCACTCTTTCTACTTCGAGCTACCTTTTCGGCTTTGACTGTTCTTAGACCGGTTCCCCCAACATCTGACACCAAACGAGCTGCTTTGCGGAGGAAAGACCTGCATGCAGACAACACACACACGGCTTTTCTTATTTTCACTCTGAATCAGTAAAATTGAAATTTAGCAAAAGTGTAGAGTACAAAAATTCACTTCAAACTCTACCCACAAGTCTTTGTACATCTTGGATTTCGGCTTTACTTTGGCTCCTCCCTTCAACTTTACAATTTTTCGGCTTTGTTGATACTCGATGGTGTGAAGCAAGTGGAACAAGCGAGAATACCCTGGCCGTCGAAGAGATCCCGGACGACTAAAACATTTTAATAATATAATTGCTATAGTCAAAAGAAATATGACCGTTTAAGAAAGGAATGAAATCCTTTGCAAGCATTATTGGTGCGTACAGATTGGTTGTAGAAATTCCACAGCTGAAATGGCTTGCTGATCCACTCTAGGTCGAAGTAAGTAGCAAATCGCTAAAGCTTATCGATATGACAGAAATATAAGCAGGTATTTCACCTTGATTTTCTTTTTATCTAGATCATCCAATTCTAATTGCTTGAGCTCGGGCTTTAACATTTCAGACCACACCATTGACACAAGTTCTGACGGCAAAAGAGGCAGAGCACTTTCGGATCAGCCGATTGAATCTTTCATTGAAACTTAGACTCTGTTTGTCGTACATAGGGACATAGGGAAAAGACCGATTGTACATAGGGAAAAGACCGATTGTCCTGACATTACAAATCACATCGCTTGACTGAAATAGAAGTGACAACCTCGCACTTTCTAAAATAACTTTTCAAATAAGGTGACCAGAAACGACAGTTATACCTCAAGTCCAAAACATGCAATTGCGGCTTTGACTTCTGAATCTTCACAGTCCATCAGCAAGATTCGGAAGGCTGGCTTAACATCTAGTCGTTTCCACTGGTTTTTGATGGCATTGAATATTAGATTGTAACCAGTTGCTTCCTTGCTTAGGCTTATGGTAGGCCAGCGCATGTTTGGATGGACTCAAACGTGTGGCTCAACTTGGTAGATATCAAAATTTCAAAAGGCGCGAGTTCAAAAACCGTGGTCAGTCGACCACCGAATTCGTGGTCAGTCAAATTCGTGGTCAGTCGATCGTTGTCCTTCAAAAACATCGAAAACTGTCTTGCAACCATTTGGTTGATTTAAACGAATAGAAATAACCTTTTTGCAAAATATATTTAAGTGTGAGGTTCCGGTTCACATATATCTATTTATATATAACACCTGTTGCCACCCTATTTACCTGGCAATAAGCACTTATTTTTAATAACTCTAATGGCAATAATATCACTGCTGCTGATCTATCTTTTCTCTAGACATTGAGCTGCTGCTTTTGAAGAGTGTGGTCAATGAGGTGGCGCACCAAACCCACTACTTATAATTCCAGGTGTTGACTTGGCTGAGACATACACCCCAAACATATCATTAAAATTGTGCGAGAGCAGTTAAGGTCTATTGAAAAGATAGAGACATTGTTCTGAAGGTGTTATTCTCGACTTACCCTCAAACATTTAACAGTTCGCACTCTTACGACGGAACTAAAAAATAGTATGACATGCCGAATTTTTAGATTATTTGCGATATCTTGGATACGAATGTGCGAAGCGTTACAAATGATTTGATTGCGCTGTGCTGGGCCGCAGATATGTTACCGTATTTATTCTAATAGACGACCCCAAAAGTACCAAAATTAATTAAATTTTGTTTTAGATTAAATTTTGTTTCATATTTATTGACAATCCAGAGCTACAATTTATGTCAAACTTGTGAAGAATTGAAGGTTGCATTAGCAACATCTATATCAAAATTGCAAAAGTTCTTCGAAAAATGCACTAAATATAAAGTTCTAATAGAAAACGGATCAACCTTTTTCAATTGTTTTTTTCTTTTCCACTTTCTTTTTTACGGCATTTTTTGAAGAAATTCGCAATTCTGATACAGATGTTGCTAATACAGCTTTCAATTCTATGCAAGCTTGGCTTAAAATGCAACCCCGGATTGTCAATAAAATTAGGATAAATCTTCATTAGATTAAATCTTCATTTTTAAAAATACATCTTATTTACATTTTGTCTTTTCGGAGATGCCTGTCTATTAGAATAAACACGGTATGTTTACATATATATTAGGTTGTGTCAAAAGTTCTGTCGTTTTTGCCTTGGTCCCCTCTGTTGTATTTTAGCGCAATTTCAAAAGTTTATGTTCATCATTTTTAAAGCTCAGTAATTCATTTTTGTGACTTGCATGTCAACCTATGTATTGTTTTATTGTTTTCAGATGGACATCAATCATATTCGAACAATACGCAACAGTTCAAGAAATTTCAGACGATATCGATCGTTTCTTCTCTTCCAAGTCGGCTGGATTTTACGTCAAGGGGGATCTCTCGCTTACAAGAACGCTGGGAAAAAGTCGTAAAATTCGAAGGAGATTATTTTGTTGATTAATTGTTATACTTTAATTCGAATAAAAGCTTGTTTTTTGCTGTGTTTGAAAATTTGATGGGAAAACGACAGAACTTATGACACAACCTAACATTTGACCCATTTCTAGTCTTTTTCATTTTAGTCTTTTTCGCTCTTACCACCTTCTTTGAAACAAAACAACAAAGCTAAAACACCATGGAAATATATCTTCAACCCTCACATTCCCAACACCTACCCCAGCCTTCATTACCCCAAAGCGTTAAAGCCAGTAAATAATGTGCAAAAGTCTATTGTTATTGGCTAATTAGTTGCATTAGTGTGCTCCAGAAATGTTACATTTATTACAAGCATATCTCTAGGCTTTGTTTTTTTGCCATTTTGCTCAGCCGCCTTTCATGTATTCCCACACACAGCCAGTGCCCAAAAAACATTCATTCATAAGTAGTGTGCCCTTGTTGTATGTGGTGGATATATTAGCATTGTTATGTAAATGCGCAAAAGACTCATAATGCACTTCCTTTTTTTGTGTCTGGAAAAACGGAAGAATAGAAAGAGTTTTAGCCGCCTTTGAGCTATTGAAGAGCTCCACTTTGATGATGACCACAAAATTGTGGTCTATTTCTTTGGCATCCTTAAGAAGTCCTTCAGTTTGTGCTGCTCTTAGATATGTGGCTTTCTTCCACCCTCAATCATCCACTGTACTACTACTGCCTATCCTTGTGCTCACCGGTTTATAAGCAAAGGGTAGTGGTGATTAAGGTGGTACTCAACCTAGTTTTTTGCTGGAATTATCTTTTATGCTAGCATTTATTCGGATAAATATATGGGTCGATAAAGGGATTGGTAGCTAGATGGTTAGCCTATACACTTCATATAAAAAAATTTCGCTTGTAGGTTCCTTAGGAATCTTAAGGTTTTTCCAACTGACAAAGGAACCGATCAAACTGTAAAATCGAATTAGAAAATTCTGACATTGCAGAGCGTAGTCGATTTACTAAAAACAAATTTTTAACATTTTTGGCGAACAGACAGAAAAATCCAAATCTGGAGACTCGAGAAACATTTCGAGATACGTTATTTCTCTAATTGCTCA
Organism: Ditylenchus weischeri; assembly: GCA_029231635.1. NCBI lineage: Eukaryota > Metazoa > Nematoda > Chromadorea > Rhabditida > Anguinidae > Ditylenchus > Ditylenchus weischeri. Next base: position 384,729 of record JAMRYI010000045.1, on the reverse strand, counting down.
CCCCGCTCTATTGACTCACCCCTTTCTGCGGTTAACCCTTGATACTTTGGAATTTCTCGGCGTCGTGGTTGTCTTTAACACTTCTAAAAAGGCTGATTTTGAGGGAAAGTTAGATATAACCGAGTTGGCCCGATTATTGGAAGAAAGGTGACATGAGTGGTCGGTGGCTTTATCAGCAAATAAAATTTTGGGTAGTGACTGTTTTGGTGAAAAAATTCTGACACCTTGAAGCCAACTTGAAGCCAATTTCGGACCAATATTTTTCTAATCTCCAGATTTTGATTTTTCTATTGTCCGCTAAAAATATAAAAATTTGGTATAGTAACTAGACTATGCTCTACAAGATAGCGTTGTCAGAATTTTCGAATTTAATTTTACAGTTCGATCGGTTCCCATGTGAGAGTTGATTTCAAAACTATTAGAAAATGAGAGATTTTTTTGGATTAATTTTTTCCAAAATTGTTTGTGCAGAAATAAAAAAAACGGTATTTTTCGTTTTTTTTAATTTTAGAGCAAAATTTGGGATTTGTTTCGTATTTTCACACACACATACTAAGGATGATTGATGGGTGAAGAAGGTGGCAGTAGTGACTGCTGCAAGCCACACAAATCTCATCCTGCAAGCCAAATTCATTACACATAATATTGGGAGGACGGGGTGGAGGGGTTTGACTTATGTAAATTTATATCCTAGTGGTGTCACATCTGCTCTTTGGAGATTGCTCAGAATGGTTTATGATGTTGTTGTTGATGCTATCCATTTAATAGGCGTGAACACACATGCTAATGGCAACAATTAAATATACTCATTAATTTATTTAGCGCTGGAGTCTATTTTGACTATTTTGGCCTTATCAAAGATAGAAGCTAGTTTTTGACAATACTTGGATATACCCCACTAAATAATAATTATTTTATTTTTGTCTCAAACATTTTTCTCAAACTACAAAAATATAAAAATAACACTCATTAGACTGTGAAAAATGAAGTTTCTAATTGAAACTGACGGTGCCATGGCATTTCGTCCGAAAGTCAGTTCGTCCAAAGTCAATTCGTCCGAAAGTCAGTTCGTCCAAAGTCAATTCGTCCAAATTTGAGCATAATGAAGTCCGGCTAAATCTCCATTGATCCACTTACACCTACGTACCGCAATCTGCCAAATACTATCACCTGACCGTTTCCCCTTAAGTACAGTCCCTTAAGTACCACGCCATTTGGACTACGACCTGAGTATTAATAGGCGGTCTGAAACTTGTCAAAAACTGAGGTTTCTGCAATCTAAATCGCTGTTTTGGTATTGGTACACACTGTACTCAGGACATGATTGTAAGGAGCATAAAGTACTTTTTTACTTTTGGCTAAATCCGAAATTTCGGATTCTCGAGGAAATAAAATATACGTTTATAACAGATTCGAGTTGGCCTTACTATCCACTCTGAAGATTACTGTCCAGCATGTTGTTCCACTGCTTCGTTGAAAACTATTTCAGTCAGGAAAAAAATGTTCGTCACCACCGGGATTCGAACCTACAACCCATTCGGGATCAATTTACCTGGGATCTATTTACCTCGAGTACAAAATCCCATGCCACAGTGGCGAAAAGCCAATGAAAACTGGGTTTTTGGGGGTTTACTAAAGGAGGGAGGTGAACTTCCTGCGAAAAAGCGATTGCGCGCATCAGAATAGCACTTTGATGGGCTAAATCGCTCAGAATCTCACCACCGAACATTGCGAACCACTTCAAACCACCCTAAACTATACTATCGTTACTACCAACTATCGTTGGAGTGGTTTAGGATAGCTTCGGATATTAGGTGGTTTGATTCTGAGCGATTCATCCCATCATAGTGCGATTCTGATTTGCTCAATCGCTTTTTCACAAAAAGTTTATCTCCCCTTTAGTAAACCCCCGAAAAACCAACTTTCATTGGCTTTTGACCACTGTGGGTGTCGCATGGGTTTCTGAGCAGTTGAAGTTATTTTGTGACTGTAAAAATGGTTTTCCCGTAAAATTTCGACTTGAAATTCAAATTTGGACGAATTAAATGTTGGACAAACTGTCTTTGGACAAATTGACTTTTGGACGAAATGCCATGGCACCATGCATCTTACAAAATTACTTTTATGTATTTCTTTCAATAAGACTGCGCAATTATTCCAATTCGCACACCTTTTTTACGAGCATTCACCACTGAACAAGAAGCCAAAGGCCGTAAATATGTCATTTGCTACCAGGATTTGTTATAATTTTTTACACTCTTCTCTATCGCCCAGCAAAAAAGAGTGAAACAAGAAGACATCTGGCCTGTGTGTTTTTAACAGCAGCCCTAAATAATGAGTCCAATTCTGGCCAAATACATACATAGATAGATAGATGTGAAGAGGCTCTTGGCTGAAGGAGTTTTGTGGGACACAAGGCGTAACAATGCTCGTTGCGCAATTGATTAGCAATGGAACAACATGCTGGATTTGGGCGCTTTTTTCGTTTTTGATTGTTTTAATATATATTGCATATTTGCAATATCTTCTTTAACTAGACACGTAAATTTGTATTTACTTTACTTTTTAGTAAAAATATGTTAATTTTTGAGGTCTTCATTCCGCAACAACAAAGTTTTGACTTTTTGTTAAAAAAATATATTTTAAATAGTCACGAGTAGGAATCTCATGGACACAACAATTTATAACTACTTTTTTTTCTATGTTTCAGTAAAAGTATCGGCTCTATATGTGTTGGGGGTCCTTTTTCAAAAAATTTTATTCACCTAATTTATATATTGGATTTTGACAGGAAAAAGTGTTTCTAGTGCAATCACTTAAAAATAATAAAACACAAGACAAAATTTAAAAAAAAGACAAATCACATGAAAACAATTTTCAAAAAAAGTCAACAGGGGGGACCACATGTTTTTCTCGGGGGGACTCCCAACACATATAAAGCCAAAATGTCTGTGTTTGCAAAAAATTTTTGAGGTCTTCTGCCATTACTTCAATTTTTTGTACTTAGCACTTTTTTTTTTAATTTTTGCCGTTATAGAATTTTCATTTTAAAAGAAAATTGGCTAAGCGGCAACAAAAAGTATTTTTATGGCAAAAAAGTGCTCTTTTAGAAAAGGTTTGCTTCCTCTAGCAAGCAAAATTTACTCGGAAATACCAAATTGGAACTAAAATTTTCAAAAGTTTCTTAATTGCTGAGATGTGACCACAAGTTAAAATACTTTCTGAAATTCAATCAGAATTTCTGAAATAATTTTGTCCACCAAGAAATCTTTAAAAAATAACACCTTAGGTTATTAATAAATTTGCTTCTACCCTTGGAGAGTTGACTGTAATTTCATAAAAAAAACTGGGTGCTTCTGCTGTTTACACGCCCCTCATATTTTTTGAAATTTAGAATGAAACATCGAAATTATTTTTTATTAAACACTTTCAACAGGATAAACAATCGATCATACTTGGCGGCGAGCGGCGAGCGGCGAGCTGCCAAAAAAACAGCGGCAGCGGCGAAAAAAGCGGCGGCGACGGAAGGGCCAAAGAGCCGCGGCGGCGGCAGCGGCGGGAAAAAAATAACAGCGGCGACGCTAGCGGCGTGTGAAAAAATGTCATTTACTATTTTATTTAAAAAATTTGAGCCTTTCATTATGAAAATTATGTCATTCAAACTAATAGAAAAATTTTTTAAACAATTAACAAAAAACCATTTATGCCACCTCTTCTGCAATCTAAGTGTTTAGTAATTCTGAATTTTGTAATGCAGTTTTGTAACGCAAAAAAATAAAATATAAAAAAATTATTTGAAGGTTCAAACAAGTGGCGAAAGCAGCGACGGCAACTAAAAGAAAAGCGGCGGAGGCAGCGGCGGAGATTAAAAATTGAGCGGCGGCGGCAGCGGCGGCGGCAGCGGCGGCGGCAGCGGCGGCGGCAGCGGCGGCGGCAGCGGCGGCGGCAGCGGCGGCTGAAAAAACCGCTCGTCCAAGTATGCAATCGATATTATAGACCACAAATGGAAAAAAACATCTGGGCCCTTGAATTTTGGACGCCACACAAAGTCTGATACTTAACTTAGAAAAAGTTCACGTGATGTTCCAAATTCTTTTTTGTGACGCATCTTGTACTTCTGCCAGATCGATTCGATAGCTTGAGTATGTGTGCCAGTTTCCGTTTGTGGTCCATAATATCGATTGTTTATCCTGTTGAAAGTGTTTAATAAAGAATCATTTTGATGTTTCATTCTAAATTTCAAAAAATATGAGGGGCGTGTAAACAGGAGAAGTACCAAAAACTGATTTTATCGTATGGATAAAATTTTTTCTTGATTTTAACCCAATATTCAAGCCATCCAACAAATGGACCATTTGTTTGAGCAAAGGATTGGAAATATGTTGTTGTTGGACAATTGCTACAGAATCTTTTATTGCAAATTTGCAAGGGATTAACCCTTTCCTGCTGCTGCTACAGAACAATTGGCATTGTCTGGGAAAGGGTTGAACACATCCTTCCGGATGGTGGCAAAAAGCACACATGCTCAAGAAATAGACAAATTTGGTCAAATTTTGCATCGATTATTCTCCAAATAACACTTTTACAAAAAAAATAGCTGTGCAAAAATTATTTATTTTTCTCAAAGAGGGAATAATAAGCGGATATTGACTGCCACTACTGGCCATTAACTGGAGAAAAGAGAGGAGGAGCAAAAAAAGGAGAAGCTTTGGCCAATTCAATTACTACTACCATTATTATTGGCCTTTGAAAGGCCAAGCAACAGCCCAAGAAGAAAATATTCTGAATATTTTTGTTGGAAAAGTCGTTGCTGCTGTATTATTGATGGTAATTGTCATTCAACTTGTTTGTTAGTGAGAGAATTTCATTAGGTGTATTTTCTGTGGCAATATGGGTCCTTATCGTGAGATGCAAGTGGCTGAATCAAAATTGAAACTTTAGTAAACAGTCGAATCCCTCATCAACACAATGGTCAAAAGTTGGTTTTCCAGCTGGACCCGACGATTTTTTTAAGTATTTTTTAAGGCTTTTACTTTTTCTGTTTGGTGGCTCAATACGACCAAAATACATCTTTTGTCTTTTTATTCCAATTAGAGATGATGGCTTGACCTTTTCGGGACGGGACGGGTCAGAATTCAAATTAAAAAATTTCGGGACGGGACGCCGGGACGGGACAGGTGCCAAAAAATTTCCGGGCGGGATTCCGGGACGGGACGATTCTCTAAAATTAACGGGATGGGACGGAATTGTCCCGTCCCGTCATCATCTCTAATTCCTATGACAATTAGGTTCCGCTTTTGTGCTGAAGGTTGTCGGTTTTTCCAGAAATTATTGTAGTTTTTAATTTAAAATTACCGATGTATAGCCAGAAATTCTATTCAGCGTTTTTTATTCGCGCTTGCTAAAATATCACCAAAAGTTGGACTAGGAACATTTTACAAAAAGTGTTGTAAAAGGGCTTGGAGTTGAGATGCGCACACCCACATACCTTAGACGCAAATCACTCGAAAGTGACTCTGGATGCATGAAAAAGTATGCATACCAGAGTTTCTTTATGCGGTAGGCCCCAGTTAACAAAACTATGTTCAAATTCCATCTTTTCAGAAGTTTTGGGGGCATCCACGTACCCTTTTCTAGTGGTTAACCTTGGTCCCCCGATGCAAAAAGTCATATTTTAGTCAAAAAAAATGTTCGGCCATGGTTCTGTCCATCGACAGTTTGCATGTGACCATCTGAATTAGATATCTTCAAGATCTATCAGTCGTAGGAATGATTAATTTGAAATAATCTTTAATAATATTTGTTGACTATGTACAAATAATATTGGGTTGGTGCATAACTAACGTCGGTTTTTTTATTTGCACACTATTCAACAACAACCCAAATACAAGTCCGCCTATAACATTTCTGAATATTATTCTGGAGCATATTCACCCTCTACATCAATAACAGCTTCCCGTTTGCTCGGTAGCCGATCAATTCCGCGAGCGAAGAAATGAGCATTTTTGACGTAATCCACGCTTTAATATCGGCCACAATTTCTGATTATGCTCCAGAATAATATCCAGAAATGTTATAGGCGGACTTGTATTTGGGTTGTTGTTGAATAGTGTGCAAATAAAAAAACCGACGTTAGTTATGCACCAACCCAATAGAAAAGTGTCAGAAAAAACAACTTTTTTTTATCGTTTTAAGCATATAAAAATCACTTAGAGTTGTTTAACATGATTTACAAATTACTAAAAAATGCAATCAAAACCCACACATCCAGCTACAAAATATTTTTCTTGAAAAATTTAAAAAGGAATAGAGTAGTTCTGGTCTTCGAAATTCAAATAAATTTATAGCCATATCTCCCAATATTGGCCTTGGTCACTCTGATGTGTTTAGACTAGAGATGATGGCTTGACCTTTTCGGGACGGGACGGGTCAGAATTCAAATTTAAAAATTTCGGGACGGGACACCGGGACGGGACAGGTGCCGAAAAATTTCCGGGCGGGATTCCGGGACGGGACGATTCTCTAAAATTAACGGGACGGGACGGAATTGTCCCGTCCCGTCATCATCTCTAGTTAGAAGTGTGATTTTAAAACCAGTGCAGATTTATGGGCAATTCTGTAGTATAACTCTTTAAATGTTTTTGTTGTTGTTGCTGATTTTGGGCACAGTCCAATTAACTTTTTTGTGTGTGATCACTCAATGATGATCACTGAGTTTATTATGTCCATTTGTTGCGGACATCTATAACCCAATTACTACTGCATATACGACAACAACTAAATTTGCTTTTATAATGCACAAATTGCATGCATTTCGCCCACTCCCCCACCTCCAAAACAAAATTTTGGATCAGTTTGGCAGAGGAGAATTACAATTATATTCTTTGCTGGTATTTTCTGTTGTGTTTCTCAGTTAATTTTAATTTTCTCTCACTCTTCTGAATTATAATCAACAGCATATATATGTGACTGCCGCTGCTGCTGCTGCCTCCAGGAGAGACATAAATCAAATAATTTAAAGAGAATAGGGTGTGCAAGCAAAAGAAGAAGATTTCTGTGGCGAGCTACTAGATTGCGCATTTGACTGGAGGGCTGGTGGCTGCAGTAGTTGTCATTAATCTATTTTGCACCTTCTTTCTCTTTCTTTTTCTACTTTTATTTTTGATGTGAGAATTTTGGTGGGAGAGTCAATTAAATATTTGGAATTGGTTTTCTTGTGATTTTTGTATGAACATTTTGCTAACTGTGGACTTACAGTTAAATTGTTCAATTGTGAATTTGTCAACTGTAAAGCCTGATGCACAATGGACTCGTTCAGCTTTAGTTCAAATGAAATAGTTGACGCGAATAATTTAGGCACTGATTTTGGCCTAAACCAGGGCACGTATAATTTTTTTTTGTAAATAAGGACGTCTGGTCAAAATAAGGACATTTTCAGGTATTTTGGCCAAAATATGCTATTTTATCCAGTGCTCATTGCTTTTTTGGTGCTAAAAAATAAGATTTGGGGTACCCAAATAAGGACAAATCTTATTAATAAGGGCGTTTACGTGCCCTGGCTTAAACACGGCGCTATTGGACAATCGGTTTCCGTTTTTTACCAAAAAATGCCTCGGTCCCTCCTGTTGTTTTTTTCAAATCTAATATTTTTTATTTTCGCAAAATTTTACAAAAATTTTCAACATCCAAACATTTAACTATTTTCAGGGTTAGCCACGTTTAAACACCATACAGACGAGTCTCGATATAGTACCCCCTCAAGTTTGTTCCCGCATAAAGTCCGACACTTTTTTACCTCAATTTTTAAAAACTTTTGCCAAAACTGATTTGTCCGTCTAATTATAAAAATCGTAGAGATTCTGACTCTACCTAGACTCGCGGGTCTCAATGGTGAAATTGTGTGTTTTTTAAAAAGCAGCTGGTAAAATCAGAATCTCTAGGATTTTGCTGATTGGACTAACGAATTAGATTCGGCAAAAGTTTTTAAAAATTGAGGTAAAAATTGTTAGGGGGGAAAGAACTTGAGGGGGTGACGTAAAGTCGAGAGTTGACCTATCAAGTTCTAACCTTTTTATAAAAATTTGTATAAATTTATCAAAAACAACTAGGATACTCGGTATCCTTTAATTATTGTCCGACATGGATACAACCATATCCGAAAACGAAATCAAGGTGAAACATGTGACCAGTCGGACATTATACCTAACTAAAATAATTCTTTGGAAATTCACGTTTAATTCCAAACAGAATTAGCCGCTTACATATAAACCAAGTACAAATGTAGTCAAAGGCAGTTGTCCAACCCACACGCGATCCGGAAATGTGCTGTTTATCCAAATCTTTGTATGCCTCTTTCACTGCCTTGAAGACCCTGCTTTCTATTTCCACCCCTAGTAGTGGTAGTACAACTCAAAAATTTTACTCAGATTCCAACCATTTTCAGCAACTCGCCACTTTTATTAACCCCACTTGAAGTGCCCCAGAATTAGCATTTGCATTGCCCCCAAAATCCAATTTGGAGAAGGAGTACCCTCTCCTTCACACCAATTTTAACTGTCTTACAAAAAAAACTTCTTATTCTTTTTGCATTAGTAGAAATAGGCAATTGCAATAAAAGCGGATCCAGTTGGTCATCTTTATCCAAATGGCTCACTAATCTAGGTCACTGGCATACATTTTCGAACAAATCTAGCCAAAAAACATCTTCAGAAATTAATTACAAATAAATTATGTTGAAGAAACGAATTCGACGGGATTCCGGTCAGCCTGGGTACACGATTTTGTGGCAAGGGGGACCTCGAGGTTTCCGGACCAATTAATTTTTTTTTTTGGAACTCGTGGCTTACCGGTACTTGTTCGGTTGGGGGGGGGAGCCTGATATTTTTGACCAAATAATTACAGCCTACAGTTTGTCCAAGTTGAAACTTTTAAGCTCGTCCATTATCTAAGACAATACTCAATAAAATCAAAGTTCAAAAAATAAGGAACTTGTGCTACGAAAAAAGTGGCCGTTAGACCACAAGTGAAATTTTGTAAAGAACCCCCCCACCGAACAAGTGCCGGCTTACCTATGGTGACTAAGGCACAAAATCATGACAACCCATAAGAACCATTTTTTATTTTACCTCACCGTACTCCCTGGATTATTTGAAGGCTCAGGTACTTTTTTTATTTCTTGCCAAAAAGAAAGCGTTCGAGCTGTACAATGTAAACCCCTTTCAATTTTTTCTCGCTCTCATCACTTTTCCGTCTTTTTCATTGCGCTGAACCTTGCCTTTAGCCATTTCGTGGATTTACAACAAAAATTTTATTTTTTGGATGCCTTGGTCCCCAAAGCTGATTTTTTGACTGTTTTGAATCTGACGAAAATCAGCGTGGAGGACCAAGGAATCCAAAAAAATTTTTTGTGATTAATTAAATGGATGGCTATAGGCATGTTTTTTGGGTTCAGCTCATCGAAAAAGACGGAAAAATGCTAAGAGCAAATAAATATTTGAAGGGTTTATATTAGGGTTGGCCGCCACTATCCCCTCTCCCATCTTGCAACCCCGCAAAAACAATTGGCCATCTCCTCCCGCTCCTCCCTTCCGCGAAATTTTTAGACCAATCTCCCCGCACCCCAAAAACGGGGAGGCCAACCCTAGTTTATATGTTACAATGATGGCGTTTTCCTAGTTAGATATATGCTACTCTAAACGAGTGAACTTGCAGCCTTAGACACTGCAGACTTGTGAAAAAAAACCACTGCTACCTAAAATTCTGAAGATCAGTAGTAGCAGCAGCCGTAAATATCCACAATAGCACAGATACACAAGGTCAGGCCATTCAAGTCCGCAATTTACAGGCATACCAACACCTTGATTTAGGCACTTAGGTGGGTGGTTGTGTGTGTGTGTATCTATCTCACCCGTCTATTTATTATGCATTTATGTTTTCCACCACTACCAGCAGTAGTAGCAATGGAAAGGGATTTACGATGATAAGAGAATGGTGGTGGTGGTCTTAAGTGCTCAGTGCCGCGCCTCCCCCTCCTCCATTGTTTTCACTCACATTGATCACTTGTGTGTGTGATTGTGGTAGTTATTATTAGAGGCACTTACAATGTGCAAACTGGTTTCTGGCTATCCATCCAGCAGTCGAAAAAAACCCCTGGAGCTGCAGTGGGGTAACAAGTGGAAGAGGGAGCAATAATCAATGAATACCACCAATTGAATGACCATTGGTTTTGGGGTGAGGGAGAAGCTGCAAAGTGTAAACAAACACACTGTTTAAACCTTTGGGATTAGCTTTTTATAAACAAATTTGCCATAAAGGGTACTTGGTTTTGTAGCTGCTAGCTACAAAAGCTACTGGATCAGTTTTTTAGTTAGAAATGGATTGTGAATGTTTATTTGCACTTGAAATTTTGGTAGGAGCTTCAACTTTTTTATATAAACAGTCGTTTTTTCGCTCCTGTCCATATTTACGGGCTTAAAGCAGGCAAATGCAGCTGGTTTTTATCGGTTTTTTTCCAAATTTCTTGACCTTTTATTTTTTTAATATACTACTAACAATTTGAATTTGTAACTGAGTTTTTGAACCCTCCGATTAGTGGTAGACATCGAAAAAAAGCTTATACTAAAAACTGCCTGAAAGCTCAATCACAAAAAACGTATTGAAAAAGGCCTGCATTGTTTTCATGCACCAAAATACTCTTTTCCTCCACTAAATTACTGATTTCGCTCACCACAATTTTTTAAAATTTTAATGATTGTTCTAAATTTTTTATATCAGCATGTAGCCGTGCCATGCCAGTTTCTAACCAGGTATAAATTGACGCGTTGTGATTTTTAAAAAATTGAGAAAAATTAGTTATTATGAAACAGTACAGTCAACCCTCGATACCCCTAGGGACCGGGCAAAAACTATCGCTAAGTCGAGGGTTTACTGTATATATTTTTTGCCAAAATAGCAATTTTGATGTTTTTGCATATACCCCCCCCCAATCAAGTTTTTTTTAATTGTTCCCAAACACCTTATATCGACCTAAAATCGCCTCAGGAGTTCGAAAAAGACATTATTTTCAGGTTCTGGTCAATAAAAAAAAGAGTTTTTCGCATTTTGAAAAAAAAAAAACAACAAAATTGAAGTTCGACCTTTCGGTCCTGAATTTTCGTACCTGGCATGGCCTCAATGACAACTAAAACTTTCACCTACTTTAAAATGAAAGAAGTTGAACATAGTTTTGAATGCTGGGGCCTACCGCATAAAGAAACTCTGGTATGCATACATTTTTTATGCATCAAAAGTCACTTTCGAGTGATTTGTGTGTAAGGTATGTGGGTGTGCGCATCTCAACTCCAAGCCCCAGAAGGGGGCGCAGGGGGCTTGGTCAAAATGCCCAAAACTCGATTTTTATAGACCAGAACTCAAAAATAGTGTCTTTTTGAACTCCTGAGGCGATTTTAGGGTGTTTAAAAACACTTTTAAAAAAACTTGATTTTGGGGGTATATGCAAGTAGCGTCGCAATTTTGATGTTTTTGCATTAAAAAGCTAAATCTTTTGAGTACTCATGCTTTCAAAATATTTTTTGCACTATTTTTTTGCAAAAATATCAGATAAATATTTTTGATCAATCTTTTTGCAGATTTTAAAAAATCATCATTATCTTTGTAGAAATTTCTTGTGAACTTTTTGAAATTCTAAAAATAGTCTGCTTTACTACTTTATTTGCAAAAAAGGGTCACCATTAATGGTTTGGCAGCATTTGACCAGCCATCATCATTAAGGATTAAATTCATTGTGGTAGCCGGAAGAGTGCAATTTGGGGGAGTGTATTATATACAGGTGTCTGCAATTGCAATTAATTGATACTTTAATATAAGCTGGTTGTTCAAGGCTTAAAATTGTTTATCTGGTTGTTGCAAGCGAGTATGGCTTGTAAACTGGTGCCCTAACAGCTATTATTACACACCAGCAGAAGGACTGGCTATTTTAATAAGTGTGGAGTTGTCACCACTTCTCACTTGTTAATCTTCTTCTCCCTCTTCATCTGCTTTACCTTCTCCTCCCCTTCACACACATAATCGGCTCATCATCATCTTGCTGCACTCATTTGCTTATTATATGTAGGTATTAGAGCTGGCTGAGCCTAAGCTAAGTCAGCCAGCTGGCTATATTTGTTTTGTAATTAGCTGATTCCAATCACTAAATCAGTTTTCTAGGTTTTCAAAAAAGCTAGAAACGAGCATTAAAACAAGATTTGGAAAACAGGGGAATTTTTTAAATTTTATATAGTATACAAAAAATATTTTTATTTTATACCTCTTTAATCTGCTGCTGATGCTAACGCTAACGTCCCCCTCGGCACCGGCTATACAAGGATTTTAATGGGAGCATCGACTGTATTTATTTTAGGTAGGGCCACTTGGTTCTACCGGAGAATCCGGTCCCATTTTTGCCTTGGTCCCCCTGTTGTTTTTCGGAATGTCAAAAATTTATCTTATCGCATTGGTATCGGATTGTCAAATTTTTATTTATTACTAAACACAGGACATGTAAACCATCTTGCAACTCGGCACGTTTGTTGATACTCATCGCCTTTCCGCATTTCACGCAATTCATGCAGTTCTTGATCAAGTTCAGTCCAACAAATACAGATAGCACATCTTCACTTGACAGATAGAACAGCTGACGTAGTCGGATTGTAGCAAACTGAAGCCTTTGACTGAGGTGATCACGCTCGACAAGAAACAATTGCATAACGCCGATCTACAATTAATTCCAATTACATTCCAAAAAACAACAGGGGGACAAAGGCAAAAATGGGACCGGATTCTCCGGTAGAACCGGCTACTTTTACAAATTTAAATTTCCGACCCAAAAACCCAGTTAAATAAGCCAAACTACAGATTTTCAGATTTTTATTGAAATTTCAAGAAAATACTCAGTAATTAACGATCGGCAAAATCGGAATCCTTAAGATTTTTCGAACTGAACAGACAAACCACACCTGACCATAGGCGGAAACGAAATTTTTGGATTTGCCATTATATATAGATTTAACTGTATAAAAAACTCTATGAAAATCCAAAAACCCATTATGAGTTTTGGGAATTTTGATTACAAATCTCTGTTCATCTTCTGTTCCCTGCTAAAAATCAATCAACTGCAAATAAATCGATTAAAATATAAAGTACACTCTCCGTTTGGACAGTTAGTCCATAAATCACTAAATCAGCGGCAGTAGCCAAAAAAAGTAGGAAAAACTTTGAAAAAAAGATCTTTTCTTAATCTTCATCAAACCATATGTTTTGACTCTTTCTCTCATTTTCTAGCAGCGTTATCAAGGCTTTGAACACACCTCCTAATTCCAAGCTGTTATAAGTCGGCAGCAGTTGTTTTCTCACTTATCTTCTACACTGTCGCTTATCAAAAGGTATTTACGGGTGTGTAAACAGACTGCTCCAAGTGTTTTTGCAGGTCTACTACTACTCACTCCCTTTTTATCTTTGATTAGTAATCCAGTATGTTACTCACCCACCTTGCTCTGATAAATAGGGCAAGAAAAGGCAATTAAGTGTCTGAAAGTCAGTTCATTATTGGAGTAGGTAGCCTATTGCTCATTCAATATTTGTATCGGTATAAATAGGTAGGAAGGGAAGTCTTGAACGTTGGCTTCCATAGCCTGGTGGTTACCTTTGTCATTTTTGCTTGGAACATAAGCTCGTATCCCACCTGGATCTGCTCTTTTTTCAGTCGAGTCCCGATAATGCGCCACTTCCTCAAGTTCGTTTTAGTCTAGGGTCCAACACTTTTTGTTCAACTTGATTTTTATTTTCTCTGATCACTTCTCTTTTTACAGTCTGCTCTAAAAAACTTAAGGGTTCTATTCTAGAATCGGGTGCCAAAAAACAGCTTGGTCCACCCTGTTGATTTTTTGCGAAAAACAGCTTGCTCCCCCTGTTGTTTTCTAGTATGACAAGCCAGAAATTATTACGCAAATATTTTATTTCGCACAAGACAATAACAATTAATCAAGTCAAAGTTCATAATTATCTATTTGATGTTTTTCGCAAAAAATCAGCAGGGTGGACCAAGCTGTTTTTTGGCACCTGATTCTAGAGTAGAACCAACGTAAGGGCTCAGATTTTGCCAATTGTTTTGGAAAAATCCTGCAATTTTTCCATAAAACAGAAAAGTAAAAACAGAAAAATTAACAAAAAACGAAAACAGAGTCGGACCGGAGGCAGGAACCAACGTAAAGGGGTGCTGGTTCATTGGATAATGTAATTGATTAAAAAGCAGCCTAGTAAGCCAAGGAATTGCCTTGAAGTGAGTCAATTCTCCTCATTTCACAAGTTAGCCAACTGTCCACTATATGAGCACTGATGAATGGACTGGATGGATCAATGCTCAGGACACTTAACTGTTTCCTCTATAGAGGAGGGAACAGGCGTGGAGGGCGGACCGCCCTCTGCCCTGCCCATTGACATTGCCTTTTGCTCCCCTCCAACCATTAAAGTGGAAAGGAAGAGGGCATTCTTTTCTTTCACCTCTATATACATGTGGTGGTGGTCTTTTGATTCGGTTGGCGAATGGGCTGGATTGATGTAGTGCTGCCTTGATTTTGTGGTCAGTTAAGCGGACTTTTTGTCTGTTTTGAGATTGATTTAATAGTTTTAGTGAAGGAAAAGTGGAAATTTGCAATTGATTTTGGTTTATAGTCTAATAGGAAGTCTTTATATATCCTAATCTCCTACCCCACCGCTAGTTCAGTCATCATTTACGCTCATTTGTCTATTTTCCTGGTAGTCCTTAAAATTAAATCGGTTTTCGACAGAAAAAGTTGCCTGAACTTTCTCTTAGTTGTACGACTGATAAAAATACCGTATTCTCTTCAATTAGAGCTACTCCTTAATGTTAAAGTTCTGAATCTCGACTCGATATTTTCGAGGCAGAAAAAATATTTTTCAGAGCTACTTCTTGCGTATTCTGAGCTACCATCAGCTTATCAATGGATATTTTCTCAATTTTCCACCGAATTTCCGCCAGTTTCCACCCAAAAGTCTCAAGATTGATTGAAATTTTTCCGATTTTTCTGAGACTGAAAAATAAAACCACCATTTGATCTACCAGAAGAAGTGCAGTATTTGAAATCGGTTTATCATTAATCCATGCATCTTCATTACTTCTCAAATTTGATGCTTCCCTGAGTTTGCAATTGTTGTTTTAATAGCTTTGTGGTTGGATGTGCAATGTTTTTGTGGCCATTTGATTAGTTTACCTGGGCAGATTATTAGAAAGAAACCCACTAAAATATGCATGAGTATAGCACTGCTCACACACAGGTCAACAGCTAATCTTCTGACTCATGCACATCAAGAAAAGGCAAGACTCAAGTGCCTGCTTGAATGAGCCCAAGCAAGTGGACAGGTGGAGCAGCAGCACCCAATAATAACACAGAAAACTGACACTAGTCTTTTCCTCATCTTTTTCTTTGCAAAATCCCGGCATAGAAAATGGAATTAATACTGAATGATCCAATTCAATTTGTTTTTTCTTCGTGTAGGAACTTTTTTTATCCGCACTCTGTTGCTTATATGAAAAAATATATATGAGAACAATATAATGTTGGTGCAGCAGCTAAAACAGCACGTAAAAGGACAGTTCATAGATACTCTAATAAACGCCCCCCCCCTACAGTTAACTATTTTCAAATTGCCCGTTTATTAGAGTATTTACGGTTGTTCGTTAATTTTGGCTGTAACTAAAGTGCGCCCTAAAAAATTTGATTTTTTTTTCAAATTTTGTATTAGCATTTTCATACGTTTGTGTTAAAAAATTAAATGTTCAAAAAAAATTAATTTTTTTAACTAGCATGTGAACCTGGACTTTAGCTTTCTAATAATATAACAAACTCTACGGAATGGTTTTTTCATAGAGATTTAGAGGTTTTTAAAAATTGACGTTTTTAAAACCTCAAAATCTCTACATTCAAAAAGGTCAATTTTTAAAAAAATTCTAAATTTTTATATTTCCAAAACTATTCAGCACAGTTTGATGAGAGAGCCAAATTCCAGAGATACCGTAAAACCTCTATTAAACATCCCCCTACAGTTAATCATTTTCAAATTTGTTTTGCTTTTTTAACCCCAACATTTTGTATTTTTTAAAACGTACGACAACTCCTTTTGTAGATCTTTCCAAACTCTACAAAATGAGTGGTCACACGTTTTAAAAAATAAACAATGTTGGGGTTAAAAAAGCAAAACAAATTTGAAAATGATTAACTGTAGGGGGATGTTTAATAGAGGTTTTACGGTAATTGCCAGTGTAAAATTTTTTAACAAACTTAAAGAAAAATGTCAATATAAATTTGCTGGTGAAATTCAGACTTTTGAGGGCGCAATTTGATCCTTAAATTTTTTGTAGATATTATCTCAGGCTTCAAATCCTGACTGAGTTGTGCTTAAATTATTATATTTTTCGCTCAAATTATTGGTCATAATAGCTCTACAACCCGGCACGCGGAAGTTTCTGCCTCTTTTTTATTTAATCTTAATGTGGCCATAGATTTGAGACAGAGACAGTCGTAAAAGCAGGATAGATAGTTGTTATTGATTGCTTCCGGCACAACAGCAGCAACAGATTTAGCCCCTGTTTTGCTGACTCAGTCACTGTTCGTAAAATCGTCATTTATGCCAATCTGTTGATGTGGAGCTTTAGGAACAGATGCATTGAATATTTTTGTTTATATGTCCAAGTTGACTATATCGTGTTTTCTCTGGTAGCTCGACAGTCTCTAATAGCTCGATACCCTAGAAGGTAATTCGAAAATAACCTGACGGTCTCTAATAACTCGACAAATGATGATTTTATTTTCACTGTATCGATTTATCATAAAATTTTAATGACACTACGTTCACGCAGAGCCTGTTAATGTGACTGTCAGTGACTTACAGTGACTGTCACGGTCAATGTCACCTGGTATTCGATGTTATTGGCAATTTCCCTGTCAAGGTCATGGATGTTCATGCATAGAAAGTTAAAAAGAAAGTGAAATGATATTACGAACACCAGCATCTATCCAGTTTAAGATAATTTCAGTACCATTCAGAGGAGATGGAGATCTAGGTGGTTTTAATAGTATTTAATTGGTTTAGGCACCGGGGGTACATCCAGGCGCTTTAGGTACTATCCACGTGTTTCGGGTATTATATAGGTGGTTTAGATGCTCTGCACGTAGTTCGGCTACCATCCAGGTGGTTCGAGTATCTACCTAGCCATCCACCTACCCTCCTACCTACACATCACCTCTAAAATCGATCATTTGCTACTACCAGGATTTGAAAATTGGCAGAAAGTAAAAACGCAATATAAAAATAAGCTCAAAAATCAGCAATTTAACAAATTAAGCAATGAGAACCTTGAATTTGACAGTGACACGGAGTTCAAACTCTTTTGAACATCCTGTCAATGTCATTGTCAAAGTCTTGCGTGAACACCCCAATGTCTATGTCACTTTCAGCATGTCTGTTAACATGCATGTCAACATTCTGTGCCTGAACACAAAAACAGTGTCATTGGAAGGCTTTGCGTGGACGTAGTGTAATTTTATATGAAGAGAACAGCTACCAAACTGATGACAGCCTTGATTTGAAAACTGATTATTAAAGCCAAATAATTTTGTTGGTGACCATTTTTTGCGACGAAATTCTGACGTTTGCTGTGTCTTTTTGAAAAAAAAATTGGAAGTCTGGAGACCTGGAAGTCTCCAATAGCTCGACAGTTTCTAATAACTTTTCGAATGACCCTATAGGGTGATTCGAAAATAACTTGACATGTAGAGCTATTAGAGAAAATACGGTAAATATTTTTTTTGCAAATTTTATTTATTTTTTTGGTTATTTTTTACAATATCTTTTCTTCACATACTATTTTTAACAACCCTGTGAAGCTACACTAATTAAAGTTGATTGTGAACCTACAGTTGTCATCATGGTCGACTACCTAGCTCATTGTTCATAGCCGACTGTAAAAAGTCAGAGTTGACATTAATTGCCTGCTTATTAAGGATGCGTCTAAATTAGGAAAATATCGGAACCGAATTCGAAACTAAGACATTTTTAAAATTGAAAAAGGGAAAAAATTACCGAAAATCGGAAAAGTTAAGAAGCCTCAAAAAGTATCGAAAATCAAAATTTCGACGAATCCCAGCTGCTTATAGTCAACTATGATGACTGTATGTGCATATTTGACTGTAAAAAACTTGTGGTTTTAACTGTATACATCACAAAGCTAGCTTTCAACCTTAAACTTTTCAGAGATGCCACCTCGCTGGCAGTCTTTTGCTGCCTCCAGCACTAGCTGAGCTACTAATCCAGCATGCCTAGTCCAATATTTTTGTGGATATTATTATTGTTGTGTGTGAACACCAGTGAGCAAAGAAGCAGTCAACAGCAGCACAATATTTTCCGCTATCAATGTCCACTTGGGTAGGCTTCCTTTTCTTGGTGAAAAAAAATTTAATTGCGCTGGCTTTACGGCTGCGATTGCCGCCTCCTTTGCGCCATCAAAAATTAATGGAAGGGAAGAATTTGTGTGTGTGGCACAGCGAGAGAAACACCCCCTAAATCTCCTGCTACTACTACAGATCGTGATTTAATCATGCGGAAATTGGTGGCAGGGATCAATAATATGTTCCCTTCTGCTCTATTAATAAGCCCCCAATTGCAACAGAGGTGCTAGAACAAGGGTTGTTAATGTGACGGATTGTGTGCAGGCAGCAGGGCACTCATGACCACTGCACAGTTCAATAAATTAGAGCGAGAAATGGTAGGGATAAGCGAAAAACTTTAGGCGCTAAGGGGAGATATTCTTTTTAGTTCTTGATTGATTAATAAATAGAGTGATGAAAAGAAATTTGGAAGTATAAAAGATGGTCTTGCACCAACAGGATGAAATAACGTAGAAATGATAGACAATTTGGGAAGAATGTAGAAAATTTTTTGAGAGGGATAAAAAAGATGATCATATATGGAAAAAACATATTTATATATATATGTAAAGATAAAGTTTCTGACGAGATCGACTTGGGTCGAAGAAAAAATGGCTAAACTTTGGTGTAGATGAGGGCTGCACAAGATAAGAAAAAATATCAGATGTCAAAAAGTGCCGGATATCGGATGTCCGATGCAGCCCTGGTGTACATCCCTCATTTCGCGTCAGTCCCTCAAGCTGGTTTTTTCGGAAACTTTTCAAAATTTTTTGTTTTCGAACTGCTTTAATCCCCCAAAAAAATTAGTTCAAAAAAATTTAAAAAAAAATCAGCTTGCAGTACCAAGGCAAATCGGAGGGGGTGTACACCAAAATTGATCCAATTAGAGCACTCTCAGAGTAGCCCACACTTTCGGAATAGTAAACCTATAGATTCTACGGTTTGGTTTTTGGCCAACGCAATTCATTGTACAGGGTGTCTCAAAAGTTATTTGGTTATTTCTCAAAAATTTTGCGTAGGTAACCCCTTGCCCGGTCGATTTCCAATTCTTTTTGAAAGCCTACGGTATATTGCGGGATCTACACCTATCCAACCGTTAATCGCCCAACTGACATTATATACTCTTTCCTCTTCTGCCAATTGCTGGATTTGAAAAGAGGCTCTAGAGAACTTACACTCTTTGCTCCACTTGAATTCATATTTGGTCATAAACACACTACGAATATTATTTTTTATAAAAACATGGCAGAGGAGTGAAAAAACAACAGCTTTGCCAAACAAATACCTTATAATCTCTATTAAAGGCCCCGGGCCTTTATTTTTCAACCCTAAAAATTCGGAAAAAAATTGGGTCGATTTTGAGATTTTTGGGTGTTCAACCAAAATCTGAAAAGTGAAATTAGGTAAACTCGTGGTAACTAACAGATTCGCAAAATTATTTTTCTGGGCTGAGATATAGGTCATTGACGGGGGGCCTTTATTAGAGAGAGGGAGCTTTATTAGAGCCTTCGATAGAGAATATACGCTAATCGATTAAAAAAAATTTTTGGGTGAATTTGGAAGAATACCCAATATTTTTGAGACACCTCTTGAATTGGAGAACCCCTAAGGCCAGTCTCAAGGAAGGGCGCTATTGTAAGACTCAAATGTATTAGGTTTGTCGCCTATGGGGATCTGCTCTGTTCGATAAAAACGATATCCTGAGTCTTATGTAAAAATTTTTAAAATATTGTTTGACTCTCTTTGCGGACCTTAGCTTTGAAAATTCTGAATTTTTTTAGCAGGATCATGATTTGCCAAGATCCTGATTTCGGTTTAAGCTAGACCTGGAAATCCTGTCTTCAAATAAATAGTCTTCCCATGTTTTTGTCTCTAAACCAGGGTTCCCATGTCGACCAGCTACAAATTCAGACAAAAATCTCAAAAGTTCAGATTTAAGCTCCAAAATTCAGACAATTTTCAAAGGTCAATCTTTAATCGAAATTTTATTAGCAACAACAATAATCAACGGTGAGTAAACATTTAAAAGTATTTTGTTGCTTTTTTTGATTCCTTTTATTTTCTCATAATCCGACTGCCAGTGACTTTCTTTTTTGAGGCATTAAACTAAACAAAATAAATAAATAAAACAGCAAAAAGCTCTGCAGGCTAATTTTTTGAACAAATATGGCTCGCAAACAAAAATTCTGACATTTCGCAAAAATTCAGAACAATTGGGAGCCGTGCTCTAAACTAAATTGCTCAAATTTTTTACTGCATTTTGTTTCAAAAAGGATATCCGCATAAATTAAAATTGAAACAATATTTCACAGTTCAGCCATCTCCTCTCGCAATATAACCAATTAACAGCAGTGCATACTGCCGCTATTCAAATTATTTGCTGGTTGGGTTGTTGATGTATATATGCTCTGCTTATCTCCAGCTGTAATATCAAATAAGCAAATTCATGAGCCAACCTTGTGAAAGAAAGACAACAGAATAAAATAAAGAAATTAATGATATGCAATGCTGACCAATCGCTCATCTCCCTAGGGGGCTGCTTTGCGCCTATTGATGCAGGCATTCCAGCCAATTTGAAAATAAAAAGCAATATACCAATAATTTTAATATTTTCAGGTGTTTTTGTGTGCCCGACGTGGTAGATCTGGAGCTACTGAGCATTAGTTGTCGGTGGGATGGACTGCAAGCTCACCCGTTCAGTGACTCTTTTCCAAGGAATGCTACCAAATCATTGACAATACAGTGTACTGGGGGCGACAAGCAAAACGAGGAAAAGTTGGATACATCAAATATGTTTCAAGGCTTCGACCACATGAGGGAGCTCAGGATTGCGGTGAGTTCAAGCTTTCTGTGAAATAGTTCTCTTAGGATAGTGTTTTTGAGGCTGTAGGTTTGCATCAATAAGATAAATTCTTAGATTTATTGTTTCACAATTATTTCTTTGGTAATCTGAAAGGTGAAAACTGGGATAGTATGAGGTCGGTTTTTTTTTAACTATCGCTCTTTAAAATCAGGTGTTTTCAAGCCTGGTTCTTGGTCCAGGTTTATTTTTTCGGTCAATTAACCGGCTGTTTTGGTTTGTTAGTTTTAGAATTTCGCTATACTTGGCTTTGGGTTTATTAGCCGAAAATCCCAGCTCAAAAAACCAAACTGGATTCTATCATACCAAATGCAATTTTCCAAAAAAAATCGCTTCCATTGTAAATTTTACAAATACCGTATTTATTCTAATGGAAGGCCCCTCTCCGATTCAAAACCGTGTTCTTGGCATTGCATTTTTACCGATTTTTTAAGACTGCTCTTAGGCAACTACCAATGAATATGTAACTCATCTCACTAGCTACAAAACGGCTGGTAACTTGCATGAGAGCAGTCTTTAAAAATGGGTAAAAATGCAATGCCAAGAACACGGTCTTGAATCGAAGGCAGGGCCTTCTATTAGAATAAATACGGTATTGGTATCATTTTTCGTATAGGAATTTTGAATTTATTTTTGACTTAAAGGACCATGGTTTTTGCGCGCAGCGGTTGTCCCCCGCCATTTCAAAAAATTTCCTAATCATTGAACTTCTGTACGCATTTTTCAACTTGGTTTCTGACAAAACCATACCTAAAATAAAATTATAGGCCTTGTTTTGTTAGAAACCAAGTAGAAAAATGCGTACAGAAGTCCAATGATTAGGAAATTTTTTGAATTGGCGGGGGACAACCGCTGCGCGCAAAAACCATGGTTCTTTAAAGGGGCATGCTCACCTGTTTAAATTTCGTCCCCGCCAATTTAATTTTTTTTCCTTATCTTCAATAAGTTCAATAACTTCTGTACGCATTTTTCTACTTGGTTTCTAACAAAACTACACCTTAAATAAAATTGTAGGCCTTGTTTCGTTAGAAACAAGGCCTACAATTTTAGGCATGCACAATTTTAAACAAGGCCTAGAATCCATAGAAAGGTTCAATGGTTAGGAAAAAAATTGAATTGGCGGGGACAAATTTTGAACAGGTGAGCATGCCTTTTAACATTCATGTTTTGCAAAAATTGTGGTGCAAACCTGTGATCTACAAAAAGGCTGAAAACCTAGACCATAATATCATGGGAGCCAATATAATGAAATAAATGCTCACAAGCTTTTTTCAGAACTGCCATATGCGACAGCTCACAGATGCCACATTCGCAGGACTTCCAAAACTGCGTGCTCTGCATCTCACCCAATTTAGCTCCTCTCCCCCAAACTTTCCACCTAAACTATTTCGACAGGTAAACTCGCTGGAGAAGCTAACCCTGGCTGACTCATCTATCGAGAAAATCCCTCAAGGAGTGCTTTGCTCTCTGCGATTCCTCCAAATACTCAACGTCTCTTCCAACAAAATCAGCAATGCTAGGTTGGGTGTGGACACCTCCGACTGCATTCTAGACCACTTGATCATATTGGACCTGGGCAACAACAGGATAAGACATATATCCTCTGCTGATTTCAATCCATTTCCTTCTTTGCGGTAATTTTTTGCTATATTTCCATGCATTTGCCATATTTTGTTTCCATTCCAGCCAGCTGAGTCTGTCCAACAACGGTCTAAGAGGCATGGAACTGGAAGCCTTTCGAGCCATCAACCTAATCCAACGTCTGGAACTAGACCACAACCACCTTAGGGAAGTGGCCCCTCTACCAGAAAGCCTGTACCACCTCAACTTAGCTCACAATAACCTGGCCGTGATCCCCTCCGCCGTTGCAAATTTAGGCCAGCTGGTCACCTTGGACATTGCAGGCAATAAAATAGATTCTAGCAGTCCCTTCTCCCTGCTCAGTGGTAGTATTGAGATTCTCGACTTGTCCCAGAACATGTTGAAAGACGTGCCAATAAGATTGTTCCGAGAGTCCACCCAGGCCATGCTACAGTTGAACTTGTCTCATAATGAGATTGAGGATGTCCAGCCATTTCTGTTGCAGAATTTCAGCAGTCTTAAAGAGGTGAGCTTCCTTTTGATTATTGAATTATTTTTTTTGGAGTCAACTGTAGGGCTGATTTTAGTCGATTTTTGGCGTATTCCGGTTGGTTGTTCAAGTAGACGGTAAAAAAAAAGCTGGTCAAGCCTTGCTATTTTTAATTCAAAGTAAAAAGGGTATTTTTGATATCTAATTACAAGGGACCACAGGCGCCTATCGGCGCCTCTATAGTATTTTGAAATTTCAATGAGGGGCTATGACTTCATTCATAAAAATAGGTATATCCCCTATTAGAACTATTTTTTTCGCCTGTTCTTTTTTTAAAACGAAAGCTGACATTCTGGGGAACACGATGGTATTAGCGACAAAAGTGATTTCGCTATCTACGACCCGTTCTGGCCTTCGAAGTGAAAAAGCGTTAACCACCCACCCACCCACACATGCCAAATACTATATAGGATGTTTTCGGATAACTGTATGTGTGATTAAGCTTAGAAATCATCTGGATGCCATCAAATTCAAAATGTTTTATGTGATATGATTGCCCATCGAAGCCTGGTTCGACAAATAAACAAATTATTTATAAGGGCAGCCAAATTTACCTAGCCAAACGAACCAAATCGACCTTCACCCACCCCTCAACTCAGTTCAAATAGATCGTCTTGAAATTGGTCAATACAAAACTAGAGAGGTGCAAAATGCATCCATTAAATAAGGGGGGGGAGGGGGCAACTCCTATTCACTCAATACAAAACATGCAACAATTGTCATAGTAGGGAAGGAAGGACGCAATATTGCAGCACAATTCCCATTCACAATAGCCAAAATCAGCACAGTCAGCTCAATTAACTATGGTTTGTCTCTCTTACCCACCACAACACCACCCAACTAAAAAACAATGCAAGTCAACACATGTCTAGATTATAAAAACAATGGCAATGGCCAAAAAAAATCTACATCTTTGTCCAAAATCTAAAAAAGTTTCCCATTTTGCCTGAAATAAGTAAAAGAACGTTTCAGTGATTTTTTTCATAGTTAACATTTCAAACTTTTTTTCGTATTAACATACCGTATTTTCTCTATTAATCCCCCACTCTGTAATAAACCCCAACCCCTCGTTTTGACTAGGATTTCAGAGTAAGGGCCATTTTTGATTTACAATTTCAAGATTTTCGGGGGCGAAAAATAATCCCCCATGGGGGTTTAATAGAGAAAATACGGTAAGCTTATTCAATTTTTTTTTAAATCCTGATGTGTTTTTTGGATTTCTCGTCAAAGTTTGGCATAGAAAGCTTAGGTTTTGGGCTTAGGCTCAGGGTGGGCTAGCGTATGTTAAAAAAACGTTGAAACGTTAACGCATCAAAAAACTGATGTTTGAGTTCCTCGGTTGCCCAGTGCTGTTTTTATAGCCTGCGATTATGCACAGGATAGACAAGCCACAGGATAGACACAGGATAGACTTGTACAGTCGAGTTATCCGAAAACATAATTAGATATCAAAAATACCCTTTTTTATTTTGAATTAAAAATAGCAAGGCTTGACCAGCTTTTTTTTTACCGTCTACTTGAACAACCAACCGGAATACGCCAAAAATCGACTAAAATCAGCCCTACAGTTGACAATAATGCACAGGATAGACAAGCCTATGTTAGGATAGACTTAAACATACTTTTCTTACTTACCGTATTTCCTCTAATAGAGCCCCCGCCTAACTTTGAGGACCTATATCTCAGCCCAGAGTCAATTTTTCGCAAAGCTGTTTTACGCGTTTTCTTAACTCCCACGAGCTCTACCGATTGCACTTTTCAGATTTTAGTTGAGCACCCAAAAATCTCGAGATCGAATTCTAAATTTTCCGATTTTCGCGCATCCAAAAAATAAAGCCCCCGGGGCTCTATTAGAGGAAATACGGTATTTAATTGAGGCAAATGCTTGGGTCCCTCGTAAAGTACTGTGTCTAAACACATCAGAGTGACCAAGGACAATATTGGGAGATATGGCTATAAATTTATTTGAGTTTCGAAGACCAGAACTACTCTATTCCTTTTTTAATTTTTCAAGAAAAATATTTTTGTAGCTGGATGTGTCAAACAACAAGCTGAAGAGTCTGTCGTATGGCATTTTCAATGGACTGGAAGAACTAACTATTCTACACTTAAACAACAACTCACTCTACCATGTTGATGTGGAAGTGTTCAGGTTGGCATAATTACAATTCTATAATCTTTTCAACATTTTTTCAAAGTTTCTTCCGTCAAATATCTAATTATGTTTTTTTCAGTGATCTCAGCCGAAAGCTGACCATTCTGGAAATGTCGAACAATATGCTCACCGAGCTGCCAATGGCTATTGGACGACTGAGCAGGGTCAAAACCATCGATTTCTCCAACAACCAGATCTCGTAAGTTCAGAATCTGGATATTCCGAAAAATTCAAAAAATTTTTAGTCTGCTTTAAAAACTATGTATGGAACCTTAGGGTTCTTTTCAAGCATGCCTTATTTCTGTAGGATTTGAGTATATCGGGGCTGTAAAAGACTCTAAAAGTGTGAAAACATTTGTGTGTCAATTGTTTATGAGTGTGCAATAGGGAGATAGCCAGGACATCTATTTATAAATAGATGACCTCCCTTTAAGGGGGCCAAGTGCTCCCTAGAGAACCAATTTTGAGAGGCTGTGGGGTGGATAAAACAAAAGAGCAGGGTGGAAATTTGTTTTCAATCTGTCCGGAAGTGTCATTTCTAGTATCGCACATAACTCTCCTCCATCGGTCACCCACATTTGAAGTGGTGGTAGGCCATATTATAAAAGTAGCAACAAGGAAATACTATACGGATACACAAAAACTAGTAAACTGCAAAGCTTACCGAAAATCGTTTTGGTATCATAGTCACAAAAACATTGCACGGTTTAATATGCTTTCGTAGGTCAGCTGTTGGAGTTTAGTTAGACAGACTAAATAACACAAAAAAATTCATGGTACTGCTTTTTAAAAAATTCCATTTCACCGTATTTCCTCTCATAAGCGCGCATGCGTGCTTATTTTTCGACCTCCAAAAACCTCCAAAAATTGAATTCGATCTTGAGATTTTTGGGAGCTTAACCAAAATCTAAAAAGTGGAATCAGTAAAGTTCGTGGGAATTAAGAAAATGCAATACCGTAAATGTTCTAATAGAGCCCCCCTCTCGACTTTGAGGGTCTGAATCTCGGAGCAGAGTCAATATTTTGCAAAGCTGGTCAATGCATTTTCTTAACTCTCACGAGCTCTACTGATTCTGCTTTTTAGATTTTGAATTTTCACCCAAAAAACCTCGAGATCGACCCAAAATTTTCCCGCTTTTCGGAGGTTCGAAAAATAGAGCCCCCGGGGGATCTATTACAACACTTGCGGTAAACAGCTTTGCAAAATATTTTTTTCTGAGCTGAGATATAGGTCCTCAAAGTAGAGGGTGCGCGCTTATTAGAGGAAATACGGTATATAAAAGTACCCGGTATTTGTTAAACAAAATGATTGCAGGACAATAATGTCGAAAAAAAAAGTTGTTTCATAAAAACTAATGGCTTGTTCACGTACTTCGAGTTCGACATCAATTTCGGATCTTCGTCTTACTTTGTTTTTTTAGTCAAAGAGGCATATATTTAACTAATTTTTTGAAAGTGATAATACCATTCGGTAGCCCCAAGATTCTAGTTTCTAATGAGGTATCATTTGCTGAAACATGTTTGCAAAATGAGACACAAAAAAGTAAGAGTATGACACAAATCAGAATTTTTTTTGCACATCATGTCTATACTTGGCATTTTGGGTCAAAACGGGAACGGGAATTCAAAAAAATTTTCGAAAACGGAAATTGGAAAAAAACCCGGGAATCCCGCTGGGAAACGGCAAAATAGCATAGAACCAACTCCAAAGCTTTCATACAATTTCAAGCAACGAAAACAAACAATCAATGGGTAAAATTAAAATAATCCAGCGCTTTGTTCAAGAAAATTAGCTGTTCTGCAATTCCCGGATGAAGTTAGCCTCGCTTGTGCAGTCGAACCTCCCAATAAGGTCACTCTAGAATAAGGGCAGAAGTTTGTTCCCGCCTAGGGTCCGACACTTTTTTGAACTCGATTTTAAAATTTTTGCCAGATATGTTTTCACTAGGGTTGAAACTGGGTTATATGACGTCATATGACCTGAGGGTGGTCATTTTCTCTTTTTTTCGGTCGTCTTCCTTTTTATAAAAAGCAATGACAAAAGTTTGAAGCCGCTGTTTTTGTGGTGGGGTTTCTTTAATAGGAAGACTAAAAATAAATGAAAACAACAAAAAAAACATATTTCGCCAGGTGTTCTACTCTCAACTGGCAATATCGCGGTCTAGTACAGTTAACCCCCAGCACAGTTAATCCTCCAGCACAGTTAACTTTTTAGTACATTAAATACAAGTAAAATGACCAAATATGACCATATACGACGCTAAAAACACATTTTTGATCCACAAAATGTCTTTTCACCCATCCGACAAAATCTTCTTGTGGCAAATAAAAGTCTTTTTGACCCAAAAAACAAATATTTTTGCCTTAAAAAAAGCTTTGTTCACAAAAATAAGTTGAATTTTGAAATTTTATTTCTGTTTCGAGACTGAATAAAATCAAATTTTGCGCTTTTCAATTCCCGGGAAAATTTCGGGGAATTCGAAATTGAACAAACGGGAAACGGGATTCTTAACTTGAGAAAACGGGAAACGGGATTTCAAAACATTTTCGGGAAAGAAGACCCGTGATTCCCGGAGGATTCCCGTCCCGGTGCCGAGTATAATCATGTCGATTGATATTTTATCAAAAAACAAGAAGGGCACAAAAACAATTAAAAAATCAGTTGAGACATACTGAAAATTTTCTAAATTGAGTACGCAAATTTCATTCGAGCCAAAAATTTTACCGAAACTAGGTGTTATGAACTTGATTCCGAACAACTTCCCGTTTTTCCACATAGTTAACTGTTTTTCAGAAAAGCTTACAAGTTTGTGCTCAACAAAATTCCCCATCTCACAAGATTGGATCTCAGCAACAACAATCTCAAAACAATAGAAAGCTACGTATTTTCTGACACTTCCCATCTACAAGAATTGGACTTGAGCCACAACCAGATTGTTGCCATCAGCACTGATGCTTTTGAAAAATCCCCTAGATTGGAGAAAATTGATGTGTCGGCAAACCAGTTGAAAGACTTCAGCTCTTCACTCAGTGAAGTGCGATCTTTGAAACATGCAAATATTAGTGACAATCTGCTGAACAAGCTAGAATGGAGTGAAATACCTGATGGACTGACAGAGTTGGTAGCCAGAAACAACAAAATAAGCAGAATTTCTGAAACAAGACCATCATTGAATGTGAAAGTGCTTGATGTAAGTTTTTTTTATTTTGAAAAAAATACAGATAATTTATGTAGGATGAGGCACAATTTATGCAGGATGCACCAAACTTAGCCGATTTTAAGCGGTCATAACTTTTTTCCTGACACAAGCTCTAGGCTCTGTTTTTACAGGTCGACTGTAGCCTTCCAAATCAAGATATTCGAGATCGACAACAAGAACTTTGCGAATCATTCTGCTGAAGCGAAACTTTATTGGCTCTATAAATTGGCTCTATATTTTTTTGGCGGTGCCCCCGAAAGAAAATGCCTTGGTCAACCTGTTGATTTTTTTGCAATTTTTTTCTCTTTCAAATAGTCTCGAAAACCATATGTATGGCTTTTCTTTTATGTGTTTGAGTTTCATAGTGTTTTATATTAAAAATACAACTACTCCTATCTTTTGCAAGAAAAATTGAGTCGATTTTGAGATTTTTGGGTGTTCAACCAAAATCTGAAAAGTGGAATTAGGTAAACTCGTGCTAACTAACAGATTCGCAAAACTATTTTTCTGGGCTGAGATATAGGTCATTGACGGGGGCCTTTATTAGAGAGGGGGCCTTTGATAGAGAATATACGCTAATCGATTAAAAAATTTTTGGGTGAATTTGGAAAAATACCCAACATTTTTGAGACACCTCTTGAATTGGAGAATCCCTAAGGCCAGTCTCAAGGAAGGGCGCTACTTTAAGACTCAAATGTATTAGGTTTGTCGCCTATGGGGATCTGCTCTGTTCGATAAAAACGATATCCTGAGTCTTATGTAAAAATTTTTAAACTATTGTTCGACTCTCTTTGCGGACCTTAGCTTTGAAAATTCTGAATTTTATGCTGCTTTTTGTCGTGCTGCTTTTCACCTATGGCCAAGATAGAAGCTATAAATTGTTAGGGTAGTCTCGTGAACGTTAATTTCGAACACAAAAAGTACATTAAAATCATATTTAAGACATTTCAAAAAAAGAAAAAAATCAGCTTGGGGTGCCAAGGCAAAAATTAAATTTTCGGCAGAAAAATCAAAAGGAGACCAAGGCATATTTTTCTCGGGGGCACCGCCAACACATACAGAGCCCCTCTGAATTTCACCAACAAAAATAAATGTTATTTTTTTTTAAATTTCTTAATCTCTACATTTCTCGTATCATTTTAAAACATTATAGCAATAACTGAAAGAAAAATGCCAATAAAAAATTTGTTGGTGGAGTTAAGTAATTTTCTGGTGAAATTCAGTCTTTTGAGGGCGCACTTCAATAAGAGCCTATAATAAATCAGTTTGCGATTCAAAAAACGTCGATCTGTAAAAAAAATTCGGCGCTAGTATAGAATACCCCTCCCCCAAATCAGACCTTCTAAAAATCGTTGAAACTGCCAAGCCTAAATAACAAGTTTAGGCTTAGCCCTTAGGCTTGGGGGTAGGCCTGGAAGTTGTGACTAATAAGTGTTTTACGCACTTTTTCTGGGGTCTGGAACATATATTTGGGTGCTCTTTACTTAGGCTTAGGGGTAGGCCTGGAAGTTGTGACTAATAAGTGTTTTTTTTCTGGGGTCTGGAACATATATTTGGGTGCTCTTTACTTAGGCTTAGGGGTAGGCCTGGAAGTTGTGACTAATAAGTGTTTTGCGCACTTTTTCTGGGGTCTGGAACATATATTTGGGTGCTCTTTACTTAGGCTTAGGGGTAGGCCTGGAAGTTGTGACTAATAAGTGTTTTGCACTTTTCTGGGGTCTGGAACATATATTTGGGTGCTCTTTACTTAGGCTTAGGGGTAGGCCTGGAAGTTGTGACTAATAAGTGTTTTGCGCACTTTTTCTGGGGTCTGGAACATATATTTGGGTGCTCTTTACTTAGGCTTGGGGGTAGGCCTGGAAGTTGTGACTAATAAGTGTTTTTGCACTTTTCTGGGGTCTGGAACATATATTTGGGTGCTCTTTACTTAGGCTTAGGGTAGGCCTGGAAGTTGTGACTAATAAGTGTTTTGCGCACTTTTCTGGGGTCTGGAACATATATTTGGGTGCTCTTTACTTAGGCTTAGCGGTAGGCCTGGAAGTTGTGACTAATAAGTGTTTTGCGCACTTTTTCTGGGGTCTGGAACATATATTTGGGTGCACTTTACTTAAGTTTTAGAAGGCATAAGTTTGGGGAGGGGGTATTCTATACTAGTTTCGAAAATTCGAAATATTGTCAGAAAAAGTTTATGACCGTTTGAATTTTGTGGACCACTCTTTGAATGTAAAATTAAACCTGCAATGCATATTACTTTATCACCGGTCGAACTTAATTCAACCGCGAAATGTAAAAAAGCCACAGCAATCAACTTATGCTGTTTTTCAGCTCCACCACAACCAACTCAACCACCTTTTGAGCGCGCACCTCCCATCTTCTCTAGAACAGCTGGACATCAGTCACAACCATCTCAACCATCTGCCCAACTCCACTTTTTACTCGCAGACCCATCTGAAGTCCTTAGACCTGCGAGCCAACAACCTAAAAACCATTCCTAGCTCACTGTTCGACCAAAGTATATCGACGAGTGCCAATTTCCCAGCACAAATTTGGGTTTCCGGCAACCCTCTTCATTGTGATTGCCACATGGGCTGGATGCTTCAAAACACTTCATCAGCGGCCAAACCAACTGTGTCAGTTGCAGTAGTGGACATCGCCTCGGCCGAGTGTCTCCTACCATTGCAGCAGCTGAAAAAGTTTCTGAATGAGACCAGCCAGGAGGACTACCTTTGTTCCTACAGTCAGACCTGTGAGCCCAATTGCATTTGCTGCCAGTACGGTAGTTGTGACTGCAAGTCCAAGTGTCCAGAAGGCTGTTTGTGCTTCCATGACCACCTGATGCGAACCAATGTGGTCAAATGCCACTCTCCAAAACACAAACACAAACCATTTGCTATTAGGGAACTGCCCATGCATGCTTCCCACATCTATTTGAGTGCTTTGGAGTTGCCGGTCTTGAAGAGCCACGATTTTTTGGGCAGGACCAGGCTAACTCATTTGCACATTACAGGTAGGTATTTTCAACTCTTACTTATAGTTGACGGCATATGTGTGTTTAGAATTTTTTCATCTAGTTTTTTTTCAAATTCCGGCAGTTTGGTGTTTTGTTTTCTAATGTTTTTCATTTTGCATGAAAATAAGCGACTTATTAGGCGCAGGCCAGGCCCAAACATCAAAATATCTCAAATTAAAAAAAGGCGCAAACTCAAAAAATGTCCGAAAATTGACTAAACGCCTACGTAGCATACCGTATATCTTCGATTAATCCAGGCTTCCAAATCAAAATTTTGAAAATAAGGATATTTAGGGTATTTTGGGGAAAATGGCATTTTATCCAGTGCTTATTGCTCTTTTGACCACCGAAAATAAGATTTCGACGTAAAATTTTGAAAAAAAAATAAGATTTGGGGTCCCAAAATAAGGACAAACCTTATTAATTCTCATAGTTAACATGGTCCAACGTGCAATGAACAGCTATGGCCGTCGCCTTCAACGATGCATCGAAGTACAGGGTTCGCCATCCTTGTCGGACTTTTTGTTTTGCTCATAACTTTTCAAATTTATTGTCTCTCGACACGATCTTTTTTTTATTCGATAGAGGACACCATAGGCAATCGAATGACACCAAACATGCATATTAACATTTATTGAAACATCAACAAAAACAGCAGACAAAATCAACAACGAAAACCCAACAAATTTTCATTCAATATTCCCATATTCTTGTTCGACGCTTCTTCCTTGAACTTCGATGCATCGTTGAAGGCGACGGCCATAGCTGTTCATTGCACGTTGGACCATGTCAGGCGGCAGTTCTTGAAATGCTCGGACGATTCGTTGCTTCAGTTCCTCGAGATCGGCAGGCTGCGTTCGGTAGACTTGATCCTTTATCCATCCCCAGAGAAAGAAGTCGCACGGGTGAGATCAGGCGAATACGGCGGCCAAGCATAAGGAGCAGGACGATTTGCTGAACTTCTTCCCATCCACCGGTTTCGGAACTTGCGGTTTAGCCAATGGAAGACGTCTCACTCCGTGCGAGTTCTTTCTCTGGGGATGGATAAAGAATCAAGTCTACCGAACGCAGCCTGCCGATCTCGAGGAACTGAAGCAACGAATCGTCCGAGCATTTCAAGAACTGCCGCCTGACATGGTCCAACGTGCAATGAACAGCTATGGCCGTCGCCTTCAACGATGCATCGAAGTTCAAGGAAGAAGCGTCGAACAAGAATATGGGAATATTGAATGAAAATTTGTTGGGTTTTCGTTGTTGTTGTCTGCTGTTTTTGTTGATGTTTCAATAAATGTTAATATGCATGTTTCGGGGGTTTGGGGTCGGTATTTAATCGAAGATATACGGTAGTTGACTCTGTTTTGTAGTCAACCATATTCTCATAGTTAACTAGAGTTGTTAATCGGGGTATGAATTTTGGACGATTTTTTTCTTCAAACCAAGGGCTGAAAAAAAAGGAACAAAAGAGAGATATACCTAGGGCCGAAGCGAAGGATGACAGCATCAACAGAGAAGAGAGCCAGAATTTTTCAAACCAAGGGCTGAAAAAAAAGGAACAAAAGAGAGAAGATACCTAGGGCCGAAGCGAAGGATGACAGCGAAAGTAATTTGGACGAATTTTGGATCAAATCCGTATTTTATAACGCTTGATTTGTCTAATTTCTGGCAGTCGAAAACACCCATAATCAATATGGGAAAAGCCGATTGTAACTGCTGAAAGATTTGAAAATTTGGCTTAGAAGAAATAGGAAATAAAATCGGTCTTTTTGCGTTAGCTATAACTGTAGAGTCAACAAAAGACACTGAATCTAACTGCCTTCAGACTCAGACTCTAAATGCACGAATTTACAGGCTCCAACCTACGCACCATCCAGCCCAACAGTTTCAACGCTCTATCCAAACTAAAAGAATTAGACCTATCCAACAACAAGCTCCAGCGAATCAACGGCGACGAGACCTACAGGACACCCCTGATGCAGAAGCTCAACCTCCAGATGAACGACTTGAGAGAAATAGATGGTCGATTAGCAGAAATCATGCCCAACCTGGAGACCCTTCTCATAGACCACAACAACTTGGAGGATTTGCCAGAGTATTTGAGCACTAAACCAGCTGAGAAGCTGACTTTAATCAGTATGGGTGGCAACCCGTTCAGGTGTGACTGCAGTCAAACTCAAAAGTTTAAAACCCAAGCCTGGCTGATGGACAACAAGCATAGGAGTGCAGTAATGGACCTCACCAAAGTGTATTGTGTGGAAAATGTGACCAGATCACTTTTGTTGAACGACTCCACAATACTGTCAGCTTTTCCTCCTAATTTAAGCGAAGATATTTTCACTATGCCGATGATGGACTTTCTGCATCAGGAGAACAGGTAAGAAAAGCCACTAAACAAACTTTTTGTAGAGGAAAATATTAGGTCGTCCAATAAGTTTTGAGAAAAAGCACGTGGATTCGCTTTAATTTTCAAAGTGCATCATTTGGCACATTTGACAATGATGTCTCTACGTGTCATATACCATTTTGTAGCCCGTTCTCTGTTCTTTGAAATGTGATATTGAACAATTATTTGTTATTGAAAAATAGGATCAAAAATAGGAAAACAAAAAATGTGCATAAATTTACCAAACTTGAGAAATTATTTGTTTTTTTATTTTTGGTCCAATTTTTTTATAACAAAGAGCCGGTTAAAACAGCATTCAAAAGAGGAGAGAACGGGCTACAAAATGGTATATGACACGTAGAGACATCATTGTCAAATGTGCCAAATGATGCACTTTGAAAATTAAAGCGAATCCACGTGCTTTTTCTCAAAACTTATTGGACAACCTAATAAAATCAAGTAAAAAAAGTCAAGTATCAACATTTTTTGAGTTTCGCATAACAATTGAAATTTCTAGTCCATACCAATTTGGCGGATGAAAAAACCCTTTTGTGTTAAGGAGTCCACACAAAATAACTACATAAATGTCATGGCCGGAGTGCGGCAACCCACGCTTTGACCACTTTTTCGTAATTCTCGACCCACCACCCCCGCCCTGCTTTCTAGGGAGCAGGCGCTTAGAGGCGTAGGAATCTTGAGAGTTAGATACGCGCACAGAAGCTCACCCCACCGACTAATTCGAAAAAATAATTCAGTCATTCTCCGACCACAAAAAGTGTAAGGCAAAAATTCATTTTTAGACAAAAAATGTTTTTCGAAAATAGTAGGCGTGCCCTAAAAATTACAAAAAATGGTCAAAACGCTTGCCGTTCTTTTCAGCCAGCCAAATTTATAACAGTTTATGTGGCATATTGCTTTGTCTTTGTACAGGGTGTCCCAAGAAATTCTGTTTTCACAGAAAGTCTCAGAATGTTACTGCATTCATTATTCTGCTAAATTCACGAAAAAAATTTTTCGGTCATTTTTGCCTTGGTCCCCCCTGTGGTCCAAAAATACCGATTTTCACACTTTTTTGTTATTTTTAGACCACAGGGGGGACCAAGGCAAAAATGACCTAAAAATTTTTTCGTGAATTTAGCAGACTAATGAATGCTGTAACATTCTGAGACTACTACCTGTGAAAACACAATTTCAAAATCGTGTCAGAACAAAAAAAATTCAATAACTTTCATCGGGGGAATTTCTTGGGACACCCTGTATGTCTCCAGATTTTGGTGGACTAGAAAAATTGGGGAAAAGATTATGACCCAAGCAACTTATTTTTGTAAAGCTTTTTTATTTGAAGTTTTTAATGCTACTGCATTCGGTTTTTGCAGCAAAAAATGAGATTCAAATAGATTAGTTCAACAGATCAGATTCATTCTTCCATCTTCTCTCCAGTCATGGGCGGTTGTTGTACCTGTGGTACAGTGATTTCTTCGATTATCTCTTCCTTCTTGCTGTCCTCCATGATATTCTCGCCCGAATCTGCGTTCGAAGACACGGCTGGTCCAATGAAATGGTCAGCTATGGCGGCTGCATCCCTGACTCCGGACAGGAAAGCACCGTGAACTGTAGCCTGAATACCACTACAAAGTCAGATGGAAACACATTTTTTTGAAAGAAAACTTGCCGGGTATTGTCTGTTGGTGTGCTCACCAGCAAAAAAAAGTCTGGGATTGCCATTTTCATCGCACACTGGTTTGGCCAACACGTCGTAGTCCTCGGCTAAAATGCGAAACCAGTCAGTATGCAGAAAGGGAAAGTTTAGAAAGCTGACCAGATGAATTAGTTCCGATAAAACTGTAGCATCCATGGGCTGAAAATTGAAATTCCTTAGCTGTGCTCACCAACTTTTTTTCCGTCAATCCAAAAAAATCGATAAAACCACCAACCAAATCTGTCCCGATGCCAGAGAGTGACCACATGAGATACTGGCTTCTTAGGGCATGAATTGCCATAGATGTTAGCCAGAACAGCCATTGCTTTATTCACCAACAACTCTTCTTTGACTCTATCGCCTACGGAAGCTGATTCTCCAGCCAATAAGCCGACTAAAACTGGGGACTCGCCATTGGAGAAGAACAGGAACACTGAAAATGGGCAAAAATAAGCAAAAAGTCCAGCAATACTACTCACTTTCTCCTCTGGAGGCTCTGAAAAGAAATCATTTTTTTTAGGCTTTAGTTGTGTAAAATCTCACGATGACTCGTTCAACCGGCCGAACATATGGAGGGAAGTGTCCCAAAAAGGTTTTTCAAACATCAAAGCTATCTTATTGAGGGAGCCATAGCCAAGACTGGAGATCACCTTGGTCTTCCAGGCCGGTAACTGCGGCTCGAAACTGATGGAGTCGCTCATGTCTGGGATAATACACCGCTTCAGAATTCCTAGAGGCACGGTGCAAATGACTGCATCTGCATGCAATGTGGTTTTTACTATTGATTTGTCTGAGTTTCTCTTGTGGTAGCTCACTCGAACACCTGCAAATTGAAGATTGAGCCATAATTCGGCGCCAGTGCTCAATATGCCTTGGTACTCCTTGTTGTTTTCTGATACGTATTTATTTATTTTTTCAAAAAATAATAAAAAGGCTAATCTTGGAAGGAATTTTTTTATCATCAACTTTTTGTGTAGTCATTTTGTCCCTGCTTTTTTTCTTTTTCCTTGAATTAAATTAATTAAATATCGAATAACTCTTTTTCATCAAATTTTTGGAGAATTAGGTCACGAAAATTTTCGATAAAGTAGAACTTTTTCAAAAACTTTTAGTAGTACAGTCGAACCTCGGTTATCCGGCGTTCCAGTTATCCGGCACCCTCGGTTATCCGGCACATTAAATATACTTCATTTGGCTGAGATTGGCTTATTCTCTGTTAAGTGACATTCCAGTTATCCGGCACATTAAATATACTTCATTTGGCTGAGATTGGCTTATTCTCTGTCAACTGACATTCCAGTTATCCGGCACCTCGTTTATCGGGCACGCTGAGGCCGGTCCCCAGGGGTGCCGGATAGCCGAGGTTTGACTGTAGTAATATAATAATAAGTATAATCATTATTATAAAAAAAACCACATAGAGGATCAAGACATAATTTTGAAAAAAAACCTCCAAAAACCAACGGGGGTGACCAAGGCATATTTTCGGCGAGTAATCGTGTGAATATTAGCGCCATTTTGTATGGTGATCTCTTCAAATATTTTGCAAGAAGATATTTTGAGCCTAGTATAGAATACCCCCCCCCCTCAAAACTTATGCCTTCTAAAACTTAAGTAAAGAGCACCCAAATATATGTCCCAGACCCCGGAAAATGTGCGTAAGACATTTATTAGTCACAACTTCCATACGCTGGCCTACCCCTAAGCCTAAGTAAAGAGCACCCAAATATATGTTCCAGACCCCAGAAAAAGTGCGCAAAACACTTATTAGTCACAACTTCCAGGCCTACCCTTGAGCCTAAGGGCTAAGCCTAAACTTGTTGTTCCAAAGGGTAGTTTCAACGATTTTTAGAAGGTCTGATTTGGGGGAGGGGGTATTCTATACTAGCGCCGATATTTTCTATTTCCAAAACCTCTGTACCTGTAGTGTCATATTCGACTTTCTCGACAATGCTCTCCAGTTCCACATACAGGTCCCTGGCCAATTCTCGGATAATATCACTGTAGCCCTCTTTCACTGAAACATTATCAAATAATAATCTTCTTAATATAGTTAAATGTGATTAATTAATTAATTAGTTTTTCTGCATTTTTTGCTCCCAATAAGACCAAATTTGAAGTGTAGAGGGCATAGTGTTGTATATGACCACTATTATTAATATTTGCTCTCATCCTCAACCCACTTGTACACACAGACATTATTTTTCCCTTATTACTACTATTTGTATTATTTGGTTAGAGATCTGTGGTTATTGAGTGGATTTCCTTGGCCAACAACTCTTGAACAAAGGAAGAGGGTGAACCAGAGCTGGAGGTTTATACGTATATTAAAAAGTGATATGCAAATATATGGATCAAATCGAATTTCCATTAATGTCTCAATTTCCCACCCACATTCAAAGTAAATTGACTGAATTTCCCCCTGCAATCCTTCAATTGCAATCCTAGGGGAATTGGTAATCCAATTTGGACACCACAGAAAAACACCAAAATCTTATCAATTAAAAACAATGGTCCTAACTTTTTAACAAAAAAATATTTTCAGGTCGATTTGTGTGATAAAAACAGAAGGAATATTTGGTAGTTCGGGTGCCTTGAATGCTTTCATTATGCTGGTGGCTGTGGTGCTCATCTTTCTGGTCTTTGTTGCAATTCTACACCTGCTTGCATGTGCTGTGCAAAATGGCAGATCGGCAACCAGGAACAGATATCAACAGGCTAATTCCCTCAACTTCTCCTCCACTGACACAGCCAATTGCAGCAGTCCTTCGACTGGACCTCTCATTCAGTTCGATGTGTTTGTTAGCTATTCAAAGACGGATGAGGACACAGTTGTTCAACAGTTGTGCAAGTAGTCTATTCAAAACTGTTCAATAATTCTGTTTCCCTCAAGAAAATATTTTCGAGAGCACATATCACAGACTTTTATAAGTCTACCGTATTTTTGTCAAATTTCCACCTTGGGGCAATAACTTTTTAAATACCCGAAAATGGGGAAGTTTTGAGTGTAAAATTGAAAAAAGGAGTTGGCTCCTTATGCGAAAATATACTTTGTACATAATTATTATTTCTACATTAACACAATTTCAGACCACTTGAGAGTCAGGATTTCACCCTATGTTTACTCCACCAGGACGGTCCTCTACGGCAATTGTACAACGGAAGTCTACAGTCTGTTTCCGATGAGCTAATTCTCCAACTCAAAGCCAGTCAAACACTTCTTATCTATATCACTCGGAATTTCCTTGAAAACGAGTGGGCGAGCCTGTCCATCAAAACTTCCCACCAACTATTTGCCAAAGCCAAGAACAAAAAGTTGATAGCCATCATGGGGGATGGTGTGAGCCAAAACGAGTTGGAATCGGAATTGGGACAAATCCTCGGAAAAAACACTCTGATACCTAGAAGTCACCATTTGTTTTGGAATTTGCTAATGTCGGCGATTCCCAGAAGAGGTAGTCCAAATGGGTCGGAAACATCACAGTTGTATTCTGAACCTCATTATGGGAGTGTACATTCTCAAGTGCCCAGTCAATTTGTGTGAATATGGATGCGCAAATAAGGAGATGATATTAGGAATATATGGTTGATATTGATAAATACGGGTGACGCAGGGTATTCTTATTACTACTGTATTTTATGTATCATAGTTGTTAACTATAAAAATTGTAAAAATTTAGTTACCTGTGTTGATTACCGTATTTTCTGGATTAAACGCCCCTCTCTAATAAACACCCCCTCTCAAGGACCTATATCTCAGCCCAAAAAAATTATTTTGCGAATCTGTTTTTTGCGTTTTTTTTAGTCAGCATGAGTTTACCTAATTCCACTTTTCAGATTTTAGTTGAACACCCAAAAATTTCAAAATGGACCCAAATTTTTTCCGACTTTTTTGAGGTTGAAAAAAAAACGCCCCGGGGCGTTTACTACACAAAATACGGTATACATTTCTACAGTTGTTTTTTGGCCAGAAAATCTTAGTTAACTGTGAATTTGCACAGTCAACTGTGGTTGACTGTGAATTTCCAGTCACGTGTTGACTGTGGAATTGTGCAACTAGTTTGGATGATTGACAACTTACAGTTAACTACCTTTTTACAATTTTCACCTACCTCATTTTTTGACACAAATAGTTTTGTAATTGCTAGCCAACACAACTGTTCCTGCACTTCTGTTGTATCTCTACTTACCATTGCCTTGCTCTATTGTATTAACTACTTTTATGTTACTTGCCCTCCAAATTAAGAATTTAAAAGTACAGGTCAGAGCGAAAAACAGTCAGATTAGTGTCACTTGCAATATGTATGTAGACTCTAAATCGCTCAAACATTTTGCTTGTAAAAAGAATATTTTTGGTCTACGAGATTGTTTGCAAAGCGATAAAGATATTAATATAAAAATATTTTTGTGATACTCCACAACAAAATTTGCATTGAAATTATTATTAAACCAAAATTTTTTAAGTTGAAACCGAAAAAGTGAGTGACTCACCCATCATGTGAGATCCCTCGAATTCAAAACTGTCGTCTTGATCCCACTCTTTCAAGGATGTTGAATTTAAGGTTGAGCCAATTCCATATTCCAGATTGGCAAAGTGGAAGTCGAGAATCCGTTTGTCTGTGGAGTTCATGTACACTTGGCTAGAAAGCAAAAATTAAGAGTGTGCAAATTTACATACTCCAAAAATTTTTAATAAAAATTTCAAATTCTAAACTTGATTGTTTTTGTCTTTTGTCGAGCCGAATATTGATTGCAATTTTATTGAATCTGCTAGCTATTTATAAAAAAGCTAAAGTTCGATGATAATTTACATGCGAAAAACGCGTCAGAAACAAAAAGTGATTTCTTCGTGAACTCAAATCGAATTGTGTACTGAACGAGGGTATTTTTACTAGCGCTGTGCTCTGGCCTTCCAGCGATATTTCGATACTATCTTTTGGGATAAAAAAAATTCGATACGCATTATTGAGATTTTCGATATTTTTTATCTCATAGTGATTTTGTTTGCGAAAAAGCTGAAATATGCTACAAAAAAACAAAATTGATATTGAATTGACATTTTCTCTAAATTTTTGTGTTAATTTTTTTGAGTAACGTATAGCCCAAGATCTCAGCTTTCTAATGAGCTTTTTTATTTTAAAAATGTAGAGTTTTAGGGGTTCGAATGAATTAACATTCATATTTTTGTTACTTCATTCAAACCCATTAACTAGGGTTGCATGCGGTCGGTTAACCGAAAACTGGGTTTTTTTTGGCAAATAAACCGAAACCGAAAACCGGTTTCAAAAAAACCGGAAAAACCGAAAACCGGGCTTAGCAAAATACCGGTTTATTTGCGACAAAAATTAACCGAAAACCGGGTAAAGTTTGGTTAACCGACCGAAAACTTTTGAAAAAAACCGGAACCGAAAATCGGATTTGAAAAAAACCGGTTTTTTTAACCGGCCGATCCAAAAAAAGACCGACCGAATGCAACCCTACTATAAACCTCTACATTTCTGAAATCAATCAATTGAGTTAAATAGCTGAATGGAAAGCCAAGATCCTGAGCTACATGTTACCGAGAAAAATTATAAAAAATTAACACATAACTTTAGTATATTTAAGTTATTCGTGGCACATTTCAGCTTTTTCGTGGCTTAGGCTTAGCCTTTTCGCAAACCAAATCAGTTTATGCCTTTTTTTGCGAAAATTTTTTAAAAAATCGTGAAAAAAAGCTCGCCAACTTTAACAGTTTACTGTAATCTCAAAAATATGTCGTTTTATCCAGTGCTTATTCAAATTTTTGATCGATATTTTGACCGAAATTTGGACCGATCGAGTGATATTTCGATACGATATATCGCTCGGTTCGCTCTTATTTTTACCATTTTCTTAGTCAAATGCCGTTTTACCTACTTTTAATAAGCATTTTGGAAATAAGAACAGATTTCGACGCAATTTTTAAAAGAATTGCGGTCTCGAAAAAGACAAATCTTCTTAAAAAAATACTAATTCCACTCTTTGTATATAGTCACTAAAATCAGAAACAGCAAAAGCCAACGAAAGTCGGGCATAAATATGCTAGATGTCAGTCTTTTCATGAAACAAATTCGGGGCTATGACACTTACCGTATTATCTCTAATAAGCGCCCCGGGGCGCTTATTTTTCAACCCTTCGAAAATCGGAAAAATTTTGGGTCGATCTCGAAATTTTTGGATGCACAACCAAAATCCAAAAAGCGGAATCGGTAGGGCTCGTGGGAGTTAAGAAAATGCAAAAAACAGCTCTGCAAAATATTTGCTCTGCCCCGAGATACAGACCCTCAAAGTAGAGGGGGGGGCGCTTATTAGAGATAATACGGTATCTATGGATAGTTGGCTATGATTTTTTTTGAAAATTTTCATACTTTTTTAAACAAAAGTTTTTATTTTAGCAAAAAGGTTTTTTTGACGTCACCTAGTAGCCAAATTTGGGGTTCTTATGCATTATCAGGACTACGTGGTTTTACTCTCATTTATGCTAAAGACATTTCCGAGCTCTATCCTCCAAATTTGCCTTTCAGGTTCGCTCGTTAATAATGCTTGTGAATAAAGGATGATAACCATAAGATAATTAAAATTAATATGTTTCCAATATCGTGGGACGCATAAATGACAGTAAAACCAGGTAGTCCCGATAATGCATAAGAACCCCAAATTTTTCTCAGGAATCCAAATCAAAAAGCAGAATTTGAAAAAAATGCTTGTGTGCAGAGATATGACCTAAAGTTGGTGTGTCAATATGTCACCCTTTTACTTTAAGTCATATCTCAGCACACAAGCATTTTTTTCAAATTCTGCTTTTTGATTTGGATCAGGGGTTTGATCGCGAATTTCAAAAATAAAGGCATCTAGTGTCAAAAATAAAGGCAATTTAAAGGAATTTTCACCAAAATAAAGGGGCTCACCTATAAAACGACAATTAGAGAAAACGACAATCACTAATAAGGACAAAAAGACAAAACGACAATTAAGGGTTTGGACAATTAGCGCAAAACGACAATCGCTAAAAATATTTTTAAATGGTTTGGCGCATCGTCTTTTTTGCCAATCACTGGTTTTGTCGAAGAACATTTGGCCAGAGGAAGTATTTGGCCAGAAATTTCTAACAAGGGCAAATTCGAAAGAAGAAAAACGAAATCGCCTTCTATTTTAATGTCTTGTATCTTGCACTCTTCGGAACCGAACAAGAGTGACGGATAGAAAGGTTTCACCGTACAGACTATATCAGAACATATTTTAGGTGTCTTCACGATTTTTCACGACAGTTACGAACAAAGGCGTGGCCAAAATTTTTTTAAACATATCCTAACCCCAATTTTTATTTCAACAAAATAATAGACAACAACGATCAAAATTTCTAAACCACATCCAAACGAGTCAACAAAGCATGATTACGCATATAGTTATCGATGTTATT
Organism: Ditylenchus weischeri; assembly: GCA_029231635.1. Lineage (NCBI taxonomy): Eukaryota > Metazoa > Nematoda > Chromadorea > Rhabditida > Anguinidae > Ditylenchus > Ditylenchus weischeri. The sequence goes on along the minus strand of JAMRYI010000045.1, from coordinate 341,374 downwards.
TCTGGTGTAGCCCAAAGCCATATTCTTTCGCCTGGCGTTGATCCTTTTGTCTGCAGCATGTAGCTTCGGCTCGATTCCTGTTCGGAGACTCAATAGTTTTGCTTCCTGAAGGCTGCACTCAAGCTTCAGTTGCCCCAACCAGCGCCAAAACCGAGGCTTCTTATCATCATCTGTTGCCATAGCACTTTGCAAAGACCTGTGCCACGCTTCGAGAGAATTTGTTGTTTTGGCTTTCCCTTCTTTTGTTGCCTTGAAGCAGTTCCATTGTTCTTTCGGAAAAAGAGGCCTTCTTGTCCCATTTCGGATAGTTCCAATCCAAGTCTAAGTATAGTAGATTTCGGAGTTTAAATAACAACAAATGTGACTCACATTTTCAAAATAGCTCAGAAATTTTACCTCTGGAGACCCCATTACAAATTGTTCTGAAAAATTGGCAGACACCAACTCAAATCCATGAACGACATCAGCAATTGGAATGTAGACAAGGCTCTTGAGTTTCTTGACAAAAAGACTGAACTGACCGCCGCTTTCATACACTTTCTTCAGACTTAATTTCTTGGAGCTGAGCTTCCGTATCAAACACTGCGAAAAATGGAAGAAGCACCCGTGAATTTCTGTTCCTGAAAAAAGAAAATTAGTGAAAGAGAGTGACATAAAACATACGGGGAAAGATGCCAGAGAAACCACGAATCAATGCAAGCTCATAATCCATGTAGATGTGCAACACTTGAGCGGCGGGCAAAAGAATTCGGTTGACCATGTTGAACAGCCGGCCGTAGGTTCCTGCAGACTTTTTCGGGAGCAATGCATGCAAGCAAGGAACAAAAGTTTCACCACATTTGGCATGAATTGACAACAACTGCTTCCATCCCTTTGGAACAAGTTGAAATGTGCCGTCAGTTCCCCAGCTTTCAGACGTCTCAAGCAGCTAATATTAAAAACTGAAACTACTCGAAAAGTGAACTTGAATTTACCTGCAATAGTTTGGGCGTCGAAAATACTATTATCCTCCGCAATCCTGGGCCAGTATCGATCATCACAAAAGGCTGGTTTTTGTAGCTTTTCAAATCTTGCGGAATTAGCATATCTTTAGGAGCGCAACTCAGGTTTTCATCCACTTCTAACTTCTAGATGGAGTAAGGTCAAGCAATGTACAAATTTTCTAAATACCTTTTTGTGGTAGTAAACAGAGCGAGCAATGTTGAGCTGGTCCGTATTTGCGATCGCCTCATCTGTGACATTTTCCGTAACCCTTGCGAATATTTGTCGAGCACTTTCCTGAAAAATAAACAATAGACGCAAAGAAAAAACTCTCAAAGTATTTACAGCATTCTGCCTAGCAAGCTTTGCTGTCTCAAGATGAATACTTCGAATTTCGAGGTCAAAAGCTTCTGCTGTGTGACTGTGATCACCCGGACTTCTTCCAACGCACTGCCTGTCTTCATTAGAGTCGATCCCGATCTTGCATCCTTCACGAAACTTCACACATCGCCAGTGACAGATTTGTTCTGCATCTTTGTACGCAAAAGTGTAGCAGTGCCCTACGGAATATATACATGAGCAAATCGAAAATATTTAGCAGATAGTTACCTTCACAAATCACCAAATCTTTGCCTTTTTGACTTTTCGAGAAATTAAGCTGAACATCTGGCAACAGGACTGCTTTTCGCTTCTTAGACCTTCGAACTGGTGTTGACTCATTGCTTCTCTGGCTTCCTTCTTGGCTAGATTCTGGGGTAGCAACAGTTTCTTGACCAGTTGAATTTGTCGCATTTCTTTGCAAAAGTTCTTCTTCCTCAGAACTACTCGCTTCATCTGAACTGCTGTATTGGCTCATCTAAACAGTAAAAGTATAGCTACATGTTGAAAGGTGCAGAAAAAAGTGCTACAAAATATTGGTCAAAACAGTGATTGTCGAAATGTATTCTGGCAAAAAAAGACGATGCGCCAAACCATTTAAAAATATTTTTAGCGATTGTCGTTTTGCGCTAATTGTCCAAACCCTTAATTGTCGTTTTGTCTTTTTGTCCTTATTAGTGATTGTCGTTTTCTCTAATTGTCGTTTTATAGGTGAGCCAATAAAGGCAACTTAAAGGCATGTTGTCCCTATGCTTCAAACCCGACAAAAATCAACAAAAAAAGCAACTTTATTGATGAAAAACATATTTTTCTGCCCCCTTTCCTGCTTTCGACAACTCTTTCTGCCCAAGAAAGTAGTCATAACTTTCATAACATTCGTCAAAAGGTTCCTTTATTTTCAAAAAAAATTAAAGGCAAAATTTTCAAATTAAGGGCAATGCCTTTAATTAAGGGATATAATCGGAACCCTGATTTGGATTCCTGAGATAAATTTGGCTACTAGGTGGCGTCAGAAAAACTTTTTTGCTAAAATAAAAACTTTTGTTTAAAAAAGTATGAAAATTTTCAAAAAAAATCATAGCCAACTATCCATAGCTAAGTGTCCTCATAGCTAAGTGTCGTTTTACCAACAAATTCACCTTGGCTCCATTCGCTTGAACTCTGACAAAGCTAAATAAAAAAATAATTGGGAAGAAAATCTTAATATTTTCTACCATATTCCACTTCCTTTCTCTCTTTGTTAGCTTCTTCATAGGCCTAAATAAGTGGGCTTAAATAGCAGATATATTGTCAACAATCTCAAATGAACCAACCCTGAGAGCTGTTGATAGTGTGTGACGCAAACATTTGACCGTAATGGAGTTGTAGTAGCGCTGTTCATCGCCAGTCACACTGCTACAGTCCATATTAATAGTTTCGGCTGTGGCTGTTTCTGTGTCTATAAGTTTGCGGAGTTCGGCCATGGTTCTGTCCATCGACAGTTTGCATGTGACCATCTGAATTAGGTATCTTCAAGATCTATTAGTCGTAGGAATGATTAATTTGAAATAATCTTTAATAATATTTGTTGACTATGTACAAATAATATTGGGTTGGTGCATAATTAACGTCGGTTTTTTTTATTTGCACACCATTCAACAACAACCCAAATACAAGTCCGCCTATAACATTTCTGAATATTATTCTGGAGCATAATCAGAAATTGTGGCCGATATTAAAGCGTGGATTACGGATTAATTCGCTCGCGGAATTGATCGGCTACCGAGCAAATGGGAAGCTGTTATTGATGTAGAGGGTGAATATGCTCCAGAATAATATCCAGAAATGTTATAGGCGGACTTGTATTTGGGTTGTTGTTGAATAGTGTGCAAATAAAAAAACCGACGTTAATTATGCACCAACCCAATAGTACTGCATTCATTTACTGCTATATTAGAGCCATCGGATATATAAATAGAAAAATTTGTAAGCACTTTTCCAAAAATTTTAGACTTCTGTGAATTTGCAACAAATAATTAAAGACTCTTACCTTTTTGTTGATATCCTGCATTTTTAAGCACAACTCGCGTGACTTTTTCCAATGACAAAGGCGTTTATCTTGTACTCTGTGTTCCTGTTGACTATAAGTGGCAAGATTAGACTGAAACATTTACATAATCCATATTTCTATTTTTTGTATTTATTTGGTTTTGTAGACAGCTGAAGGCATACCAGAATCCAACCGATACAGTTTTTAGACAAAATATTAGGTTCATCACAAAGTTCGTAGCCCCCTCAAACTCACTTTTTACCAACTGCATTGCAAATCTGATATTTATGGAATACAGTCGAGTCTCAATGCAGTGATCACCTCTTTATAGCGTACAAACCCATAAATAACACCGCTTTAGGGTGGCTATTTATCTGTACAAACTTTTTGATTAGGCTTCTAACGAAATTATACCTAAAATTAAATTCTATGCCTTGTTTTGTTAGAAACCAAGTTGAAAAATCCGTACAGAAGTTCAATAATTAGGAAGAAATTTTGACTTGGCAGGGCCCAATTTTGAACGCGTGAACATGCCCCTAGCCAAAAAAAAGAAAAGGAATTCAAAAAAGTTTGAGAGGTAAGAGGGGACTAAAGCAAAATTTCGGGGAAAATCCTAAGTCTGACGATGGCAAAATATAGTAAACATGAAAAAACACTATTAGTTATAAATATCAGATTTTCAATGTACCGTGTTGTCTAATCCCTTCCAATTTCCACCAACCCACTCCGTTTTTATTTGACCCTCGTTTAAATTTGACTATTAGCTTCATCTCAAATCACCCTAAACCAGGGATGTGCATATACAGCCTATTTAGGCCGTTCTTAGGGCTTTTTTTACGGCCTATTTTAGGCCGTTTTCCTATTCTAGTACACCGGCCTATTTTAGTCCGTGTACTAAAGTAGGCCGGCGTACTGTTTTAGTTTTCTCAATAAATACACGCTATTTAGTTGGTTTGAATCAACATCTTGCATTTTGCTATGCATAAACATGTTTTTTACACAACGCTTGCGTAAAATTAACTTTGGAAAATGAATGGATTTCGGAAAAAATAGTCAACCCTGTTATATAAGCAAGCACATTGTTATTTTGGATGAGCTTAACCCAAAATACTATTGTAATAATTGCTAGTAATTGCTGCAATACCGTATTTTCTCTAATAGCTCACCTATCTAGCCTATTTTTCTGGCCTATTTTTCTTCTGATAGGCCGTATATGCACATCCCTGCCCTAGACACCCGGAAAACACCAAACCACCCTAAACATCCCAAACCATCTTAATTTTCATTTTGAAAACACTGATTGAGACTCAAGTTGTGATTACTTTTCTGTGATCATTTTTCATTGAAAGCTTCTCAAGCATGATATTTTTTCGTGAATCACACTGTCTTAACCCAGTAATGAATCATGTTCCAGTCAAAGTTCTTCGATATGGTGAATACTTGAAGTGCTTGGCTGTGGTTCATAGGTGAGTCACAAATTAAATCAAAGTTAGTCAATCTTCTTGAGCTGTATCGCAACTCGGGATGTGATCTTATTGGAGTTCTGCTTTTTATTGAAAGTTTTTTTGATCATGAATTTCATGAATATTTCAAAACGAAGTAAGCAGTTAACAGCTAAACTGCGGTCTAAATTCAAGTCTCTGTGTTATTGATTGAACTTCCTTAATGTCTCCATGTCATCTTTTGTTTCAAATACAATTCTGTGCTGCTTTTTAAACTTTTTTATTATGAATTTTTGTCGCAGTCTTACATTTTTTTTAATTTGAGCAAAAATTTGAAAAAATTTGAAAAAAAATAAAAATAAAAATAATTCGTATGGCTAAGTGTCATGCATTGTTTCTGATTTTTGTAAATCGTCCAAGTACTCTAATGAGACTCAAAATCAAGGATTTAATGGTTAAAATTTGAGCCTTTCTTGATTTTTAAAGCACGTAATTGTAAGAAACTAATAAGGGGAAAAAGAACCGAAAAAATTAAAAAATACTACGATAATATAAATGAAACATAAATCAAAAATTTCTATGAAAATGTCAGCGGAAAATAATTTAAAAAATGCTACGGGAATATCAGTGAAAAATAAAAGCGCCCGTAGGGTGGACAAGCTCTAGTAAAGTACGATTTTCGGTTAGATAGTGTGGTATATGACATACAGTCGCCCCTGGATAAACCGCCACCCTGGTTAAGGTGCCACCTACGACGAAATTTAGCAGGCCAGTATAGAAACAACGGAAAGTTTACCCCCAATAAACCGTCACTCGATAGACCGCCAACCTCGCTAAACCGCCACCCCAACCCGGCCCCGTCTAATAAACCGCCACCTAACATATATTGCAACATTTTGCAAATTTCCGCCTAAAATCAAAAATTTTTTGAATTTTGGTCAATTTTTTTTCATTTTGCTTTTCATTTTTATTGTTGTTTTATCTTTTTTAACCGATAAAAATTGTGTTGAATGTTATATTTGTTTGAATAAGGGGTTCTTTGAATTGTGTGTTGACTGTACTGATCAAAGTCCGATAAAGTGTCACCCTCAATAAACCGCCACCCGCATTAAAACGGCACCAAATCGGCGCCCCCAGGGGTGGCGGTTTATCCAGGTTCGACTTTACCCCCAATATAACAGCACCTTTAGTTTCTCGCCAGAGGTGCCGTTATATCCAGGTGCGACGGCAACCGGACATTTGTCACTTTTTGAAATATTTTTCGCGCGACATTTATCACTTTTTGTCATTTCTGTCGTACGATATTTGTCAGTTTTCAAAAACAAATTTTTCACACTTTTCAGTACATATATTAATTTTAATGAACTTGTGGATATGCACATACCGTTTTAGGATTAACTATTTTGATGTCAAAAAGTGAACTTTCGGTCAAAAAAATTCCTGGAAGTAGCCAACACCACTTAAAACTCGTTTTCTGTTCTTTCTATAGTCACCCTTTTCTGACAATCTTTTTGAGCCATCTAGTGCAAAATTGACAGGGCTTTCAAAAAATGCAATCTAAAAGTTTGAGGTAAAATTGAAAAATTTGTGTAGAGGACTTTTTACGTCAAAAATAAATCCAAAATTTTTTTTCACGGCATTCAGACCCATTTTTACAAAAAAATTCAACTCAACATATTTTAAGGGGAAATTGTAGCGGTAATGTAGCGTTAAATATTTTTTTGAGTCTATATAAGGTCATGTAACCTATTTTAGGCTTATTTCAATCATCACAAAAAGTGACAAATGTCACGCGACATTTGTCAACAGACATTTGTCACTATAGTGACAAATATCCGGTTGCCGGTGCGAGTATAAACCACAGTTCATACTTACTTGAGTATAAGCCAATTCAACTCAACATATTTGCGAAATAAAGTATGTTAGCGAAATAAAGTGTAAACCACAGTTCATACTTACTTGAGCACATGGTCATAGCACTCTCCTAATGAGATCTTCCTGCCGCCCACTTCGTTCACCCCCAGTCCATGAGCAATAAACGAGCAGGTTTCAAGGATCTTATTGAAAGACTTTTGGATCATTTCATCCTTCCGTGGATCTACAATCCGTCCCTGATGATCATAAATTGGGCATTTCTGGCTAACACGGATCAAATGTACAGGCAGCTGTTTGGCTAAGGTAATTATAGGATTACCGGCTAAATGGACAAAAATATTTTAACACAATCATCATGCGAAGTAAATTACTCACTTATTCCAGCTAAAAAAACACAAATAAATACACATTAATAAAATTTTAAAAATTAAAAGTCCTACTGATTATTTGAGCACCAAGATCGGCTGAATTTTTGTCTTTGTGGTAAGTCATCACCCGCCCTCCATATCGTGGCTGAAATTATAATAGTTATAGAAAGTGAAAAGGTTGGTTTCAAATAGGTTACCCTTGCTTCCAAAACAACAACATCAAAACCAAAGAATTGCAGTTGACGAGCCGCAGTTAGACCAGCAGTGCCAGCTCCTATTACAATCACTTTTCTCTTTTGTTCCAAGCGATTTTCTGAGATAGAAAAATGTAATTTTCAGACTGAATTCGGGTTAATATCTAGAGTTTGAGACCGATAGAAACTATCAAGGGTTTTAGGGTTTTAACAACCTTCACTACTCTCTAAACCAATAGAATAAACTTAAAAATACAAGTAATGCAAGTGAATGCCATTTACAGAGAGATTTTGATGGTGCGTGAACAATTCGCTCGTTTTACAATTTTTAAATAGTTTCTATGATGAATTTTAAAATATCGCGGTGCCCTTACAGTCAAACCCACGATATGAGACCACCCTTGGACCGGCCAAAGGTAGCCTTAAAGTGGAGTTCAACTGTTCACCTCAAATTGGAACTATCGTGAAAAGCGACTCACTTGAGATATTCATAAAGACCCCATAGTTGATATAGCCATAGCGCTGTAAAAGGGCATGAACATTGGCAATTAACTTCGGATCACTATTGTAAGGTGGTGGAATTTCCTTGAACACATCGTCTAAATTTGTTAATTTATAGACAACAATGTGATTGTAAAATCAAATGATCACCCAAGGTGAGCTCTAGGATTGGATCGAGATGCCACAAAACAAGAATTTTGTTTCGATAGTAAAGTAGTAGATTGATAGATGCACGGCTTTTCGCCATATTAGGGAATGCTTCTAGTTCTCTCTCGGTCATTCGATCGTAAGGTAGGCGAGATTGGGAAGCAGCACTTCTAAGGGCTGAAAATCATGAAATTGCTTTGCAGGACACAGTGGCACGACAACTACCGTAATTCCTCTATTGATTCAAAATCATTGTATTTGACCCACTTTTGAAGAATCTTATGTAATTACCACCCATTTTGTAGCCAGTGAAATGAGCTACAAAATAGGTGGTAATTTGCATAAGAGCAATCTTAAAAAAGTGGGTCAAAAATACAATGCCAAGAACACGATTTTGAATCAAGGGGGGGGTCTTATATTAGAGCAATTACGGTATTTATTTTTCGTTGTATGTGAATGCAGCAGCAAATTTGTGAAATACATCACCCAATTAATTTTGCCCAGCATTTTTTTGTTAGTCAGAAATAGGTGCTGGATTTTATTGGGATTGACTAAGATTTGAAAAATGTGCTGGTAAAAATAAACTAAATGCTGGATTTCACAGATTTGGTGCTGCGACTCACTAAGATTTTATTTTTCCCTGATAATCTTTAAAAAATTTGCCTAGGTCGTCATCTTTCCATCTGTAAACGTCCATCCCATACATTCCATTAGTCTGTAACTGCGCAGTTAATGAATCTCCATAATCAGCATTTGAACGTCGTCGTCTATTAGCAAAATATGGGCGATTTTCAGAAGGGCTTGGTGTGGAGCTTCGAGATGAATCGGACATGTTGAAAAACAAATCAAACCTTCTTTTTGCTTGACCGGAGAAAATGTCAGTCTAAAAGATTCTAATTACAAATAGCGATTTGAAAAACTATAATAAAGCGATGCAATTCTCGCACTTATTCCTCCCGTATCTTATCATAGACTGTCATTTAATATTCTAAGATTCTAACTGTGTACTTTATTACACCAACGGGAACACACCAAATCGGAAAACAGCTGTAATCTTAACGGAAACTAGTCAATACAATACAGCATCAAATTTATTTATAAAATTTTGTTTTAATAGAAACAAAAAACACCGAAGAGCGTAACTTTATAGAGTGGAGGAACGGAAACAACACTGAGCGATCGATAACAACGATAACAATGCAAGCAATAATCTTCATTCAGCACATATTTGGAAGTAACGACGAAAAGAGCATCAAGGCAAGATGACTGTTTCTTAAGTTCAGTACTTCTCCAAATAGTCATCATATTCATCTTCCACGGTGTCTTCGTAAAGCTCCTTCTTGACGTCTTTCTTTGTCTTGACCTGCTGCTTGACCGACTGCTGCTTTTTCTGCTCATCCTCCCTCTTCTCGAAGGCAGTAATGTACCTAAAAAAGAAAATTTAAGTTTAAAAAATCCAAGAAAAGATGAAAACGCACTTGACGATGGTATCACGCACTGTTTGCAACTGCAGTTTAGTCACTGAAAAAACAAGTAAGTTAGCGAAATACTTTTGTAAAATCTAAAGGAATATTATAAAGTACTTACTCGGCTGACAGACTTCCTTGACGAGGGTATTGACGAAGAGCAGATAGTTGGTCTCTTTTGACTTGCTTGCGATTTGTCCACCAATAATTTCTGAAAATAAATAAACGTTTAAAATAAGAGAGTACTTGCAAGTAATTTAGCTCAATGTTATAGATATTAACGAAAAGGAGGGATAGAAGAAAAAAGTTAAAAAAAAAACTCTGAAATACTTCAATAGTTTACCGGCATGTTCAGAAAAATCTGCTGGCTTCTTCAAGTCCTCCCACGTCTTCTGCTTCTCAGGTTCAATACCTAAACTAAATATAGGAGGAAATAGAGCAGAAAATAGCATACCAAACAAATCCATAGCGATTTCCTTATCACTTTGCTTCTGCCTTTCCAGCTTCTGCTTTTCCGTCAATTCACCGCCAGTTCCAGCTCCACCAGAAGTAGTTTTGGAATCGTGCTTGGCAGCAGCTTCCTTCTTCAAGACAGTATCCAAACCCAACGTGACCATCCTGTCGGCCACCTGCGCAGAAGGATCAAAATCATCGGCTTCTAAAAATATGGATGAAATAGGCAAGATTTTACCACGCAATCAAAAAGTTAACCCCAATCACTCATTTTGCTGAGACAGTGAACGAATAGTATCAACGATACACCAGATAGCAGCTGGAAAATATTACCAATAGAAATTTTCAGCAAACACCACGAAAAAGAATATCAACTCAAATGTCTCAGCAAAGATTTCATGAAAAAGTTCACTAAATTTCATAAATTCACAACTGACCCTCTGCTAGAGACAAAGAAATTCGTATCAAAACAAACACCATTCAAAGAAGTATTTAGCAAATACTATATAGGATAGAGTAGAGGGTTTACATTAGAGGAGGAGACACTCCAAAAAAACTCCCGTTAAAACAGCAAGTATTTTTGAACTATATTTTTGATGTACCATTTTATAGCTGTATGTTTTACGCGCATAAAGTCTCTTAGCTATTTTTTTGACAAAATTATGCAAAGGCTACTGCATGGCTTTTCAAATTGTCCGAAAAGGTGCATTTTGGATTTTTAAACGTGTTTGCATGGCGTAGTGGCAAAGCTTGGGGGGGGAGGTGTGGTATATTAAAATAGCTGTTTTTGGTGGGGGGTGGTGTTTGTGGTATATCGAAGTAGCGCCGAAACCGCACCAACTGAATAATTTTGGAAAAATAAATAAAAAAGCGAGGATTATATCTACGAGATTCTTAGTGAGTAGTCTGTTTTAGCACCCGGAAACAGAATCCTCATTGTTTACGCGCCTTAAAAGGCATAAACTGTAAGAATGAACCATGACCTGGCCATGCCGCAATTTTTTTCTACTTTTTGATCTATCTTGTAGCAAGTTTAATGGAGAGTCCAAAAACGTTTAGATCTTTCGTCTTCATTCGAGAACCATGTATTTTGAAATATTCAATTTTTAGGTACTTTATTTTTTTACTCATACGCAGTGCGACTTTCACTCTCACTTTCACCCTCCATTGTGAGCACACCATTTCTCTCACTTTCACTCTTACTTTCACTTTCACTCCGTTCACAATGAAAAGTGAGATTGAAAGTAAGAGAAAAAATGAGAGGAACTTTTTGAATATTTTTGTCTTGAAAAATATCCTTGTTGATCCTTGTTAATAGTGTATGGTCCATGGACCTTCTTTACTTACTTGCATATTTTTTTAGTTCTTTCAGGTTCCAAAACTTGTTTTCTTTACTAATTAGAGCATTCTAAGAATGGTTTCACAGTAGTAAAATGCTGTTTTCCGCGTGTTTTTTGGGGTTTATGCCACATGCTCAATGAATTCTTTTCACTTGCACTCTCTCCCAATGGGACTTTTCATGCTCATACTCAGATCATTTTATGAAATTGTTTTATCGATCCAGGGTATGCTTCAGACCTGATTTTACGGCTGTTAAGCGCTTTGTTTGTATGGCCAAGTTCTCAACAGGTAAAATGTATAATAATATATATTCACAAGATATATTCAAGTATATTCACAGTGTTTTGATTCATTTTCAAGATACCTCAACCACCTGAACCCCTGAGCCTGAACCCCCTAAACTTTTCTAAACTACTCAAACCCATTCAAAACCGCCCTGAACACCCCAAAACCACCTTGAACACCCAAAATGGCCCGAAATTACCGCAAACTGCCCCAAACTGCTCCAAACTACTCTAAGTGACCCTGAACACCTCAAATGGCCGCAACCACCCATAACCACTTAAAACGACTACGAATGCTCCAATGACCCTAAAACACCATAAAACCACTTGAAACCACCATTAAAACATCAAACTAATTCGAACCATTTTGAATCACTCTAAATACCTCAAATTACTTCGCATTCCTCCGGTATCCTAAATCATTTTATAAAAAAATTTGTGAGATACAGCACTATGACTGCAATTCTAATACAAATATCATGACTAAAACTTTGACGAAATTTTTGACCTAAACAAGACGAAAAAAAGAAGAGAGACAGAGATGAGCCCGAAAAGAGTAATTTCGATTTAAGAGCACTCCGATATAAAAGCACGCCGATATGAAAGCACCTTGGTCCGATCCAGAGGGGTGCTTTTATACCAAAAGTCACACCAATATGAGAGTACCCCTGATTTGAGAGCACCTTTGACTGGTCCCAAGTGGTGTGCCTTTATTTAGGTTCGACTGTACCTCAAAAAATGACAATAAACTACTCAACCACTTGTTTATTCTACGCAAAAAAATAACAACAGCGAGCGATTCACTACAATTAACAGAGATCAAACCATTAATAATTTTTCTGAGAATTTGAAAAATAATTTTACAGCTTCGACCACATCGTTACAACAGTAGGAACAGATGGAGTCGCCTCCGAAACAGTGAGCAACACAGGTTCACGGCAAGGCTTTTAGTAGATTCAGATGACGATAAAAACCAACATGAGAACGACACTAAAATACAAATAGCCTCAGTAGCAAAATTAAATATGACTTACAGAAGAACTATCATAGAAACACTGAAAATCACCCGCCGTAGAGAGTTTGAGGAAAATGAGTTTTCTCAACAGCTTTCTTCAAAATATTATACTCTGGAGGCTGAAGAATATCATCATAAAGTCAAACAAAGTAAAGCCACTGTAGCGTTTAGAAATTGCACAGAGACATCATAGTAGTAATTTCCAGTAACCTAAAATTAGTTAAATATACACCCTGATTGCTTTTATCGTTCTTGCTGAAGTTGGTTGAACAGAGTGCGAAATTCATGAACCGTTCCTGTTTATCTCTGAAAGTGTTGGGTGCAATGCGACCACCCTGATGTTGATTTCGGCTAAGTCTTAAGCATGTATAAGACCCCTTGAAAAATCGTAGTCTCTAATTTATTTAAGCCTAAGCGATCAATAACCTTCCGGAAGCGACAGAAAAATTTCATCTCCCAGCAGAAGCTACCAGCAAGCTCCCTAGCAAATCCACCATTCTTCTTGGGCTTCAGCGTTCTACGAAACAAAGTTACTTCACTAAGGAATATACCGTATTTCCTCTAAAGAGGCCCCCTCTAATAAGGCCCCCCTTCAACTTTGAGGACCTATATCTCAGCCCAGAGTCAATTTTTTGCAAAGCTGTTTATCGCGTTTTCTTAACTCCCACGAGGTCTACGGATTCCGCTTTTTAGATTTTTAATTTTTATCCAAAAATCTCCAGATCGATCTCAAAATGTTCCGATTTTCGAGGGGTTGAAAAATGAACCCAAAACATACACTCATCAGAGCCCGCAGATTGGACAAATCGGAAGCGCTGACTTTGAGCTTCGTTTCTTTGACGACAGCATAGCGATAGATTTGAAAAATTAAATACAATAATAAAAACACAAAAGACCGACTGTAACGACACCTAGTTGTCGGTCAAGAAGATAACCAAATTTAAAAATAACCAAATTTCATCGGGGCCAGAGTGAAACAGGACACATTAAACTCCCACTCCCTTTAAAATCCACCGTCTCCTATTTAAAGGGACTTAAAAACATTTTTTAAGCCACCTCAAAGTTTACACTTTTCTGCTTAAAAGAAAGCTAAGAACTGGCTGAAAACCTCCTTCGAAATTTAAAATATTTTAAGTGAGAATTTGAAAAGCATTATTGAACCACACTGTACTAAATACTGTATGTAGATTGTCATTTTGTTAGATGACAATTATCATTGTAATAAGGAATCGTCATTTGATAAATGACAATTCCTTATTACAGTCGACTCTCGATATAAGGCTACCCCTGGGGACCGGCTAAAGGTGGCTTTATATCGAGGGTGGCCTTTTATCGAAAGTTGCGGACCATAAATTTTCGGAAGGTGGCCTTATTAGAGCATTAACAGTCCACTATAATCTTTTATCCTAGCCATAACAATACAACAATTTATCAAACAATGGGACAAAATTTGTGAGCTGGCTCTGTTTTTGATTTCTTTTTCGATCTTGATAAAAGACTTCATGTGTGAGAACGGCCTGCTCTGCATAATTCTTTTCGACGTAGCTGCGAATGATATTTAATGCGGCTTGAGCTTCTTGTCGGATGATGGTCGGCTCATCGGCTTCCAAATCCTCGGTTTCCATCAGGTTGCTTTCTTTGTCGTTCCTTTCTGCCGAGGAGACTTCAGTCCCAATTTCTTTCAGTGTCAGCGCGCCGTCTACAATGGATAGCATAAGAAAAGAACGGTGAATTAAAACCAACCTGTTACATCTGAAACCACCATCTTGAAGTCGTGCATCTCCGCTTCCTAATGTCACCAAGTAGCTATGGTTCAGTCCAAGCGTCCAGAAGCTTATGGATTACATCATGCGGCTGATCTGCTCCTTCAGCTCTCTCTTTTTCCACCTAAAATTCGAATTTACAATCCAATACAAATCAAGGCTTTACAAAAATAAATTACATCGTTGATCACAAATTTTGCGTGGCGAAAGCAGTTCACTATGGTCTCCAACTTCACTTCGTTCCAAGCTTTTCGAAGGTGATGAAGAGCACCGAGCAGATTTACGACAATGTTCTTGTTTTCATCGATAGCCTTAATCCTTTCTTGTAGCAGGAAGCGTCTTTAATGAACTTTGAGGTTTCACCTTGATCCATCGGCTAAAAGGAAAATATTAGATCTTCAGTTTAAAGCCGACCCCAAAGAAAATCACACACCTGAGACTTGGAACTTGTATTTGGTGGAAAGAACTGGTGGAAATGTTTTTCTTGGAACATTGAATTGCTTTGCCAGCTTTGTTTGGTTCTTGTTCTTGGCAGCTTCTTCAATTATTGTCTTCTTAATTTCCAACGTGACAGCGTTGCGCTTTCTTCGAGCAGACATCGAGACCTATAAATTGGGAGAATACACCAAATACAAAAGAGAACAGCAAGTATGAGAACACGGAAAACATTAAAAAGCATTAGCTTGAGAAATTGAGAGCAGAAAAAAAGCGAGAGTGCAGCAATAAACGAACACTTTATTACACGAGCACAACAATAATGAATCTACACATTAGTAGAAACACAGGTCTTAACATCGATACGAAGTTTTTGTCAAGACCATAATACATTCAAATGGGCGTTACGGCATTTATTTTTAGGTCAACCATACACATCCGGTTCGAGGTCGTCTTATATAGAGAGTCTCTTATTGCAGTCGGGGATGGAAAAATGTGGCCTTATAGCGAGGGTGGCCTTATATGGCCACCCCCGCATGGAGTGGCCTTATATCGAGAGTCTACTGTAGAATGATAATTGTCATTTGACAAAATGACAATCTACATACAGTATTTGGTAGTCAGGTTCAATACCGCTTTTCAAATTCCCGCCAAAAAATTCTTGGTGCAAAAAAGGTTTGGCTCTAATGAACTTTTTTGGCGCAAATACACTTTTTTATGGCGCAAATTTACTTGTTCTTGGCACAAATTTACATTTTTTGGCACAATTACATCATACCGTCTCGCTTTTTTCCAAAAATTTAAAATTTTATTTTTTATAACTAAATTGCACGTGTTATCGAAACAGAAATCAGTTATAAACAATTTAAATTGAATGACTGATGTTTTTTTTATCAATATTTAGAGTTTTTGCTAATGATATAACCAGTTGCTATGTGTTTTCCTTTCTTATTGCACTCATTCAATTCATCCTTCAAGTTATAATTTTCCTTGTTCCATTTATTCAGGTTGAATCCCAGATAAAGCATGAGGACAAGCGCAGCAATCAAAATCACATAGGTTAAAATTTGCTGGGATAAATCAGCTTTGATTATATAGAAAATGGGGGAAAACAGTTTTGATTGCAAAATTGATTTTAACGAGTTCAAAGTTTCCGTTTGAATTAAAAAGAAAACAATTTCCTGTGAAACCATGCTTCGCAATGACAATTAATAAATGTCAGGTCAAACAATTGATTTTATGGGACTGGATTTAAAAGATCCCTGACCTAGGTCAGTTTTTCAAGAGTCAGAGCTTGGGAATATATTAAAGTCGCCATAAATCTTAAGGAAGGAAATAAAGTTAAAAATATAGTATGAATTTTTTTTTGTTAGATCTTGAAAATATAGATAAATAGCTTCGGCAGGAATTCCTTTTACCGAGTCCTCCCAAAAGTGTGTTTTGATCACTTTTTTGAGCTTCCCCAGTCGTTATTAGGCTAGAAAAAGATTTTCAAGTAGCGGAAAGACATTAAAAAATGACCAAAATTTTGACTTTTTGCCTTGGTCTCCCAAGGTAAACCAACATACATAAGGGTATTCTACCCCGTTTTGGTCATGGGAGCCGGGCAAAAATAATCACTATATACATTTTTGATCATGAGTCTTGATCATGAGTCAAGCTCATGATTATGTCTAAGGTAAGTGAGTGCGCGCATCTCAAGCCCACCAAGCCCCCTGCGCCTCCTTCGGGGCGCACACCGACGTACCTTAGACACAAATCACTCGAAAGTGACTGTGGATGCATAAAACATGTATGCATACCAGAGTTTCTTTATACGTTAGGCCCCAGTTGACAAAACTATGTTCAAATTGCATTTTATGGGGAGTTTAGGTACTCTTTGTGGTTAATTTATCTTGGGGAACAAGGTAAAAAGTCAAATTTTTTTTCAAAAATGTCTTTTCGCCACCTGAAAACCTCTTTTCTAGCCTAATAACTACCAGGGAAGCTCAAAAAGTGGTCAAAACACACTTTTGAGAGGACTTGGTGAAAGGAAGTTCAGCCATAGCTTCTTGTAAAAGGGAAGGCTCACTTCTATCAGCGAAAAGTGACAAAACAGGGTAACACTTTTCGAGATTCGTTCTGACGAGTCTCGCCTCATTTCACAATTCAGATATAAGACGGGCCGTATTAAAGTAACAAAGTGCAGAGGTGGAAAAACTAGGGTTGACCAATTACCCGGGTAAAATATTTTTAGGTAAAATCTCGAATATTTACCTGGGTATTTACCCAAAAGTCGGGTAAAATCTTAAAATTTCCAAAGTCACATTTTTCTTCAAAATTTTTTATATTCATTGCTAGCGCCATCATAAAAAGAAGAAAAAAGGGCTGTAACCCGAAATTTAAGAAGAAATTTTTTAATAGGTACATTTCTTAAGAGGTTCTTTTGTTAAGAAAAGAAAAATTTATGCGTCAATTTGTTATAAACAGAAAATTTATGCTGTATTTTGCTAATTCTTCTTTTGCTAAGCCTTGATTTTGCTATCAAGTATTTTGCTAATGGCTTTTTTACTAATCTGATGTATTCAGTTGCTTTCTGAAAAAGAATTACCAACAATTTCATTATTAAAATCTGTTGATCATGAATTTCGAAGAACATTTGCTTGTCAGTGATGAAGTTCTGTCGCAATCTCCTTGGCGATGCATCCGGAGATGAATAAATCAATTCAGAGAATGATGAACCAGTCAATCAGCAAACTAAGATGCCAAACGAGCAAGCTAGTTCCGGTCAGCCTCCTCCATCCGGAGAAGATCTCCTATTTTTGAGAATTTGAGCCAACACCAAATATTCAGTTGTGCAAAGCAATAAAGGGAGCCCTATACCACTTTACAAAGGTTAACTTTTGTTTCTTTATCATCCGTCTTTGCTTTAATTGACGTTGCTTTATAGGATTTTTCCATTATCTCCAGAATAAACATCTAGAGAAAAATGAAGTTGGTGACATAGTCCATGCCTACAGAACTTCAAGCAATTTAAAGATGGATTACAAAGGTATACAAGTCATGTTTTCTGGTTCAATGCTAAATTTTTATGGTTCAGGTGAGACTAGACCAAAAGTATCAGACAAATGTTCACTTTAATGAATACATTGGCATGTTCTGCTGTCTTGCGTTTGTTCCAGAGAGGTTTCTCGTCAGCTCATTCAATCAGCTAGTCAATTTTGAGAATAATGAAATTAGGCAATTCGACAGAGAAGCACATTATCCAGGTTTAAGCTCGATTTATTGCTTATTTCAAAACGGTAAACACATTCTTATTACAAGCTGCTGTTAATTGGCTGTCTAGAGCTGGGTATGCAAGAAATGAGAGCATGGAAATCCGCCACCTCGGTTTCCAATTGATCTGTGGAACCATGGCGAAGAAGCTCTGGCCGGAAATCCCACAACAACGAGTGCTTTGGAATCTTGGCACACATCAATAAATGCAGTTACTCGTGAGCGCGGTCAGTCAATGTGGAAGTGTCTCAAACTGTTCAGCACTGAAATAGGTACGCAATTTCTTTATGGCTCGTTCACGGACTGCGACTTAGACTGAGACTGAAAGGTGTTCAAGTAGCCAAAAAAGTATCAGTCTAAGTCTGAGTCGCATTACGTAAATGAGCCATTATTGTTCTTGTTCTACTACCGTATTTCCTCCAATAACTCCCGGGGGGGGAGTTATTTTTCGATCGACCCCTGGACCCGGGAGTTATTAGAGACCCGGGAGTTATTGGAGACCCGGGAGTTATTGGAGACCCGGGAGTTATTGGAGACCCGGCAGAAAATTTTTTTTTGGACACATCACTTGCATGTTTGATTACTTTTAGCTTGAATTCATTCGTATACGACTTCAACTTTCTTGGAGTATTCGACACTTCATCAGCATCCAAAAGGTTAGCGAGATCAGCTTCTTTCATTCTAGCTGAAAGAAAAAGAGTATGGATTGTGACATTTTTCTAGCAATAATCAGATGCAGAAATTTGTGTAGGTGAAACTGCCTTCTGAACCCGGGAGTTTTTAAAAACCCGGGAGTTATTAGAGACCCGGGAGTTATTTTTCGATCAACCACTGAACCCGGGAGTTATTAGAGACCCGGGAGTTATTGGAGACCCGGGAGTTATTGGAGGAAATACGGTATTTGTTGTTCCAGGAACGATCTCGCAAAATCAATGGAATCAGATAAGTTCACTTTCAACGCCTGATCGTCCTGAAACAAAAACGCAGCGATAAACACTTTTTCGATTTCAACGGCTTGGATCCGATAGGCGGCTTGCAAACTATGATAAGCAACTATCGAAATTTGGTGAAAAATTTGCCTATGGGTGAAAGGGAGAGGATGCAAGCTACGCAAGAGGAACAAATCAGCAAGAATGTAACTCCCAGAACAAGTCGCCGTAGACGGAAAAGAAATTCAATTTAAACTGTTTGTTATCCACATTTGTTGTTACTGTTCTCCGTTTTTAATATTTTTGGCAAAATAAAACTAGTGTTTGCTGAATTTGTGATTCTGTGATTAAAAAACTATAAAACCCGAAAACGGTGTAGGCTAAATGATAGTTACTACTCATTTGGGCTCCCTCATTTGGGCCCCACTAATTTAGGATTCACCTCATTTGGGCCCCAGAGGTAAATATTGGATTTTTTTATTTTTAATTCCATCTCTTGTCTTTTTTTTCTAACTTAGGCGAAGCCTTAAGCGCAGAGCAGGCCAGCGTAGTCAGGACGAGCTCAAAGATAGTTCATACCGTTTTTCTTGTCCATTCAATAAAATTCTCCAGTATTATAGCTAGGTAGGCATTTGGTTTAGTTGGGTACGCGACAATTCGTCCTTAGTTTTTATTATCTTATATTAACTAACTCGTACCGCATTAACTCGTTCCGCATTAACTCGTTCCGCTCCAAGATTTGGGATAAGGTAGTCAAGATTTTGGGTAAAGTAGTCCATCTAGATAACTTCCGGGAAAACAAAATGGATGAAAAATAGTATGTAAGCGAAAATTATAAAAAAAAATAAAAAAGCCATTATAGTATGCTTAGCAAAAAGCACCTTATTTAAAGGGTAGTTAGCAAAATAACTTCTTAGCAAAACGACCAATTAGCAAATGTTCGCATAAATTTTCTGTTTATAACAAATTGGCGCATAAATTATTTTTTCTTAGCAAATATCTTCTTAAAAAATGCACCTATTAAAAAAATTCTTCTTGAATTTTGGGGTACAGCCGAAAAAAGCGCTCAAAACAAAAAAGTGCAGAAACAAGGGTAAAACCGGTTTTTTAAAACAAAAACACTTTCTGATAGGGTTGTCGAGGCCTCGGATTTTTCGAGGCGAGACCTCGATACCTCGAACGCACCTCGAAATTTTCGAGGCCTCGCCTCGAAAATTTCGAAACCTCGCCTCGAAAACTCGAAAATTTTCTTTGATGATTAGTTGATTAGAGGCAGCCTGTTTTGCTAGACGAGACCTGAGCGAATTGGCAAAGAGAAAACTAGCCTTATAAAAAGTAGTAGGGTTGGAAGTAGCTGGAAGTAGGGTCAGAAGTAGGGTTGGCCTCCCTCCCTCCCCCCGTTCCCCCCGCTCTCAGCCGAGTTTTCCTTATACCTCCCCCCGTTTCTCCTCCATTTTAAACTTCAATTTTCTCTTCAATTTTAAAAATTTTCAAAGCGAGGCTTTGCCTCAAAACTCGATCCTCGAAATTTTCGAGGCCTCGCTTCGCCTCGAACCTCGATCCTCGAAATTTTTCGAGGATTCGAGGGGAATCCTCGAAATCGAGGCCTCGCCTCGACAACCCTACTTTCTGACTTTTAAATTCGCTTTGAGACAAAGCAAATTCAAACAAAAAATTTGTAAAAATATATTATTTTCACAAAATCCGTAGTAAATATTTTACCAGATTTCTTTGCTTAAGGTTAAAATCTCGGGGCTTGGACATTTTTCGGCCGAAAATTTTCCGCGGTTATTTTTTGGCTGTACTTTTTTTCTGTATTGAGAAAAAAATTCTGTTAGTACCATTTTGTATCTAAGAATCAGGGCTTCAAAATGACCTATTGACAACAAAAACAGATAAATAGAGAGATTTTCAGTCTGTAATATACCTTATCAAATCCTTCCTTTATATTAAAATTTTGGCTCAGTTCCAAAATGAGTGGGATTTTGCCTTGGGCCCCCTGTTGTTTTTGGGACTTTTTAGACTTAAGGCTTAGGCAAGGGTAGGCCAGCTTATGTTAGCACGGACTCAAACATACCTTAGATTCATTTTCAGTTCGTCCTAACATACGCTGACCAACCCTTGGCTAAGCCTACGGTTAAAAAATGACAATAAAAATATATGATGTCAAAACACAATTTTCGCTTCCCCCCCTGCGGTTTTGGTCCTGGTCTGTGAGTGGTCTCTGCTTGGGTAAGACCTAAACCACACGGAGACCAAGCGGAAATCGTGTTTTTCACATTGTATCCTATATAGTATTTGGCATGTGTGGGTGAGTGGGTAACGCTTTTCACTTCGAAGGCCAGAACGGGTCGTAGATAGCGAAATCACTTTTGTCGCTAATACCATCGTGTTCCCCAGAATGTCAGCTTTCGTTTTAAAAAAAGAACAGGCGAAAAAAAATGAGTTCTATTAGGAGATATACCTATTTTTATGAATGAAGTCATAGCCCCTCATTGAAATTTCGAAATACTATAGAGGCGCCGATAGGCGCCTGTGGTCCCTTGTTTTAAATAATCGTAATGTATATTTTTCTAAAATTTTTGTTGTTTTTCTAGTCCTTCATAATGACAATTACCGTCTGACAAAATGACAATTATCATTGTTTTCTATCCCCCTCCCATAATTTTTAGTGGCCGACGCTTTTTGCTGGTATTGATTAACTTGTTTTTAGTGCTGCTTCATTCAAATTCTGCTTGATTTCTCAAAGCAATACCTACAGAAATGGCTGCAAGAGTTAGTTTTACTGTCGAAAATTGCTAGGAAGATAGTCAAATCTGCTTTTAGGAATTAAACTTCAGTCCTTTTGAGCTGAGAAAAATGATGTTTGAGCTCGAAGTCGATGAAACAGTGGATATCAGCTCACTGAAAGCGTCTTTTATTGAAAAAATCAGGTCCCACCATACAGATAAGGGAGGGAATGCCGAAAAAGCCAAGGTAAGTTTATCGCGCTATTTTTTGAGTTAGGTGCTAATTTAGCCTGTTTTGTACACATTTTTTATAGGATTTGACAAGAGCCTACCGTATTTTGAAGAATTACCTGGAAGCTAGAATTCGCCTGCCAGTCCGTGGAGACTTTCCAAATCAGTATTCTCATCCCTCAGACAATTACAGAAGTGCCTCCAGACGGAATTATCAGGGTCAATCCACGGCTTCAGATGGGTTTGATGATTTTGGAGACTTCCAGCAGCCTAACCGAAGAAGACGAAAAGGAGGCGGCATTCCACAACGTGATTATCAAAATGGTAGAGGTCGACAATTTGAACAAGATGGTGCTGGAGAAGATGAAGGAGAAGAATTCCCATCATCATCATATGATACTCGGTTTCACTTACGCGTTTATTCCATCTCTTTGTTGTTAATCTTGTTGATTTTCAGACCAGTATTTATCAATGGATACACTTACGATGCAGAAGACTACAGTAGTTTTGAGGATCCGATGGAAAATGCTAGCAGTTCAACCACTGAAAGAATGCGCAAGTAAGATTTCGCTCGTATACATTGTAATTGTCAGCAATAGTTACAATTTATTTCAGAGTTCGTGGTGGTCTCGTTTTGCAAATGGATTTTCTCAGAAATGCTATTCTGGAGGAAGAATATGAAGAGATTGGAAAGCTTGGTGATGAAAATGCTATGTACATGAGTCCGTTATTCACTGTCAGTCAAATTTTTCCTCTTTCTTTTTATTTGTAATAGCTTTAGCCATTATTGGAAAAGCTCAAGTGCTTGGACGAGGATGTTTACAGTTTTACGGAAAAAATGAAAGTTTTCGTAAATTTGGATTGGGCGTGTAGCGAGGTATTTATTTAAAAAGTCTATTAGCATTCGAACCACTGTCTCTTTTAGGAAATTCAAAGCAAGGCCATCGTTAAGAAAGCGAAACTGCTGCCGGTGGAGAATGATGACACGGGTTCTCTTTTTACAATCACCATTCCGCTCAATCAGTTCGAAGCTGAAACGTTTTCTCCGGGATTGCATGTGGATGTACGCTCAAGTAATGAAACAAGGTTCTTTGCTTCCGTAAGTTATTGTTTAGGGGTTAATCTACTAAACTGACAACTTTATATATTCAAAGTGGATTTTCAGGCTCTGGTTGATGATGTTGATGAAAAGGAGAGAAAAGTGGTTTTGTTCTTCCTGGATCCTATGCGAATGCACACACTTCTGGCTGTTTCTCGTGTAAGTTCCTCTGTACATGTACCCACTGGAGCTGTTCACGGTCGATTCATCTACTCGGTCGGTTAACCGAAATTGAACTGGTTTTGGACCGATTAACCGGAACCCAAAACCAGGTACGGAAAAATTTACGACAAATATAATAACCGAAAACCGGTACAGGCCGGTTAACCGATCGAAACTAAGCTATAAACCGTAACAAAAAAAAACCAGCAAGGGCCAAATTAACTGCACAACCTTAGTTCCCACTAACCAATTCTTCTAATTCATCTTCTTAGTATGTCGACATTAGTATTAATGCATCTGCTTTTGTGTTTCGCTCGCTTATTCGTTCCATTGATTATGTGCAGACAAGGAAGATGACCAATTTGGTATTTCCCTCTTTGAGTTTCGCTGAGGTTTGATCTTTAATTCGTCTCTTTTCTTGAGTAAAAAGTAATAAAAGATGTTTTAGCCGTTTGTTGAGTTTGAGGCTAGAAGGGACGCTGCTATCGAACAGATGGACTTTTCACAAGTGGATGGTTTCAATATGGATCAGAAAAAGGCGGTGTATTCGATCGTAAAAAGGTCCAGTCAACCATATCCATTCATTCTGTTTGGGCCTCCAGGTTGTTTAGTTTTTACAGCAACTAACATCAACGTCTTTTCAGGAACTGGCAAGACTATAACGCTAGTGGAATCAATTTGTCACATTGTACAGCAGTCTAAGGAAAACAGAGTGCTAGTATGTACGCCTTCAAAGATGGCCGGTAATTTTTTTTCCCTCTAATAATTTGTAGTGAATTAGCGTATGGCTTTCAGCCGATAATTTTGCTGAAGCGCTCGTCGACAGAGAGGCAATTGATCCCAAATATATTTTCCGAATGCATTCACTGTCCACATCAGCCATTGGTAGGACCAAAAAACTAGACAAGATCACTTATCTTCCGTAGACTTTTACATTGTCTTGTTATAATTCAAGCTCTTACATTATCTCTTCATAGGAAAGAAGGCAGAAACAAGTTTTACGGCATCCCACCCAGAAGCAATTTGAAGATGTTCCGTGTAATCATTTGTACTCTGTCTGCAAGCAGCTATTTGATCTCAGCTGGGGGGTTGCGCGGATTTTTTACGTATGTCGTTTGAATCAGTTCTAGTTAATAAAGTTTCATTACACATTTTTACAGTCACATTCTCGTAGACGAGGCCGGTCAGGCTACCGAGGCGGATACATGGGTACCAATAGGCGGTCTAGCTACTCATAATACCTCAGTTATTTTGGCCGGTGATCCGAAACAATTAGGTTGGGACGTTTTGATGGTTTATTTTTAAAAGAGATCTTCAGGGCCGGTTGTTAATATGCAAATTGCAAGGGATTTTGGTTTCGATGTCTCAATGCTGAAAAGATTGATTGGAAGTAAAGGCTATGAGTCCGCAGATGAGTAATTTTTTCTTGTTCGTTTAACACTCGTTTGCAAAAGCTTTTTTAGTCGCTCGTTTGTGGTATTGAAGCACACATACCGCTCTCATCTCAAAATTCTCAGGCCCTGTTCCTACCTTTTCTACGATAACATGCTGGTTGCTAACGAAGAAGATGAATTCCTCTACAAGCTGTGTGAGTGGAATGGATTACCTAAGAAGGTTTGGTTTATTAGTTCGAAAAATAATTTCAGTAAAATTGGAATATAATGAACACTTTTACAGGGCTTTCCAATCATTTTTCATTCTTCAAATGACAGCCATGAGGAATCTGGTCATGGAAGCAACAAGTCGTTTTCGAACCCAACTGAAATTCAGCTTGTGTGTAGCTATGTGGAGCGAATCCTTGCAGAAACAGACATCGAAGAAAAGGATATTGGTGTAATAAGCCCCTACAAAAACCAGGTTTGTTTACTTCGTATTAATATTCAACTGGCATGACACAAAATTTTTAGGTCCTAAAACTGCGCACTGTTCTTTCGAAGTACCCTAGGATCACGATTGATTCAGTAGAGGGGTTCCAGGGCTGCGAGCGAGAAGTTATCATTATATCTACGGTGAGAACTGAGTATCTAGGCTTCCTTCGATGTGATCTGGTAATTACTTTTTTGATTCTTCTCGTAAGTTACATTATTAGCTGGGGTGAATTCAGAGGCTGAACACGTCGATAAGTCGTGCTAAGAGTCTGCTCATAGTAGTGGGAAATGACGAGCTGCTAAAGCAACATTTGTCATGGAAGAAGTTTATATTTTACTGTAACTTCCATGGAGGCTATTTGGACAACAAGGGAAAGAACTGTACCGAGCTGGCTGATGTCTACTACGGTGATAACGAAGAGTAAATACCATCCTGATTAAAGGGCTAATTAAAATTTTGTTCTGGTGATTGCGTCTTTCCAGATATGTAATTTTTTTCATGTTTGCTGAAGCATATTTGCTTATTTGATTGGTCACAGAGTCACTTCATAAAATCCTTTAATGCATCAAGTCACTTTTGTCTTAGTCGTTGTATTTTTTTGTTATCATTTGCGAGTAGCACATTCTCACTACTAGTCTAACCGATAATGTATTTCTCAAAAGAGTTTAAAGTTTATCGAGTGGCGTTCCAAACTCTAAAATCATAGTGCACAGAATAGATAACTTAATCTGAACCGATAAATTTATCTATCAGATGAAACATCGATCGATTTTGTCCGATATATAAAATTTACCCGCTAGATAAAATTTTATCTCACAGATATAATTTTATCTAGCAGATAAGTTTTATCTATCAAATAAAATCGATGGGTATTTTGTCTGATGGGTAAATTTATCGGTTCAGATAAATTTATTTGTTCTGCGCACTGCGTCTAAAATCAAAGAAAAGTCATACTTAGAACCATTTTTTTAATTAAATTTTAAAATAGCATTAAAAAATTAAACTTGTAGGATTCTCTGATTGTCGCAGCTCAGCAATCTTAGTTTTGAGTACGGGTTTTGTGGGAATATCTTGACCTGACGTTCAACCTTCAGAAAAGTTTTTCTACTTCTCACCTTTTGTTCCTAAATACGGTCTAATAAAATTTTGAATTTTCTTTAACCCTAGTTTTAAGTTATGTGGTCTAACGTGAAAACAACGTTTTAATAAAGATAGCGTAATGAGGTTATATGTAGTACATTCGACTCTCAATATAAGTACATCGGCCAATTTCGGCATAAAATGTCAAAACATGTCATAAATGTGTCATAAAAATTGTCGCTGGCACGAATTTTGTGATTGCATTTTCTAAAGATTGCATTTTCTCTGTAAAAATGTAAATTTTATGCCTAGATTTTACATTCCGTTCGTTAACTGCTCGGATGTTATTTGTTTAATTTTTTTTATTGAGATGTGATTTCCCTACACTTCGGTCCCTCTTTTTCAGAAAGTACACTTTTGATATAAGCACACTCTCGATATAAGCATATCTTGAGTCGGTCCTCACAGATGTGCTTATATCGAGAGTAGACTGTATACAATCCACTTTTCATTGCTTTAATTGCCTTTGTGGAATATCTCGGGTCATATCCTTGTTTCTACACTCTTATATTGGCAGTCTACTCGTTCTTTTACCTTTACACATTCTGCCTTTTTGTTACTTTTTTCTGTTTCTGCCGTTTTCTCGCCGTCTTACAAAAAAAATCGTCCTTTTACATTTACACATTCTGCCTTTTTGTTACTTTTTTCTGTGTCTGCCGTTTTCTCGCCGTCTTACAAAGTGTTATAATAAAAAGTTTTTTTTATTGAGAATTGTTGTTCTTCGTAGTAACTGTTCATTACTGATTCTGGGTACTCTAAAGTTTAGAGTCTAGACCCCATTCTTCGGCTTCATTGTGACTTTGTCATAGTCTCTGATGAGATCGAAGTTATAATGTTGTGTAAGGTTTGACCAAAACAGTTGTCTATCAAGCATCAGATTGTCCCGTAGTACTGGTTCAGGTTTCATATCAAAATATCCAAAAGGATGCTCTTGGGTCACTGGTGGCCAAATACCTCCAAATTGGGAAGAGGGGTTTCTAAAAAGTGTACCTATATATAACAGTCATATAATTTTCAATTAAATAAACCCAGTAACAATAAAGTTGGCTATAGAATTGACCATAACCCGTTGCAGTTTCTTGTCATTTTCGTTGAAATCGAATTGCCCAACCAAAGAAAAACCAAAATAGTAGGGGAACTCATATGTTTGAAAAGTGCCTGAAATCAGATATTAATCTGATATTAATCAAACCCAATAATCACCCAGAACTGGAGATTGGATGTTAGGGTT
This sequence comes from Ditylenchus weischeri, assembly GCA_029231635.1. Taxonomy (NCBI): domain Eukaryota; kingdom Metazoa; phylum Nematoda; class Chromadorea; order Rhabditida; family Anguinidae; genus Ditylenchus; species Ditylenchus weischeri. Next base: position 314,057 of record JAMRYI010000045.1, on the reverse strand, counting down.
CATGTAATCCAACAAATACAAATAGACTGGCCAATTTCGTTTCAACTTCTCTGATACCTCCTTGAGTGTTGGGATTGCAAATTGCATGTCAGACAAAATCTTAAAAGCTTTTTATTGATATTTTTTAAGGTCTGCTTTTTTACCTGGGTGTACTTAGTTAGGTAATATCTGCCATCGGTGGAAAAGTTTCTGTCGACATAAAACCAAATTAGCTGCTTTCGAACCTCTTCTGCGTCCTCTCCAAAGAGACCATCAGGTACTACTGTTTGGTTAATAAACTTCTCTATGTCTGCTCGTCCGAATTCTAACATTTTATAAGGAGCTATTATTAACGAGCTGTTTTTTGGGGCACCATCGAAAGGCATGGCTGAAAATGTCAGGGTTAGAAGTATTCTTGAAAGCTATCAGGGCTGTGCAGCTCAAAAACAAACCTCCACGTCAACATCCGAACTTCCACCCCCAAAAATTTGAACCTCCGCTTCCACTTCCAACATCCGGAGGTGGATGTTTACCCAAACATCCACTTCCATACCCAAAAAAAGTTGAACCTCCACGTCCGACATCCACCTCCAGCGAAAATTTTTTTAACCTCCACGTCAACATCCAACATCCGGAATTTTTTCGACATCCACCTCCATTAACCTTCACGTAATTTGGTGATAATACTTTATTCAACTGCAACGAGATAAAATGCCAGATAAGGAGAAGGTACTAGCCAAAATAACAACAATCTCAATCTCAGTTTCGTAATTAAACAAAATGCCAAGAAATTTAAAAAGGCGGGAGTTTCATTTTTAAATTTTTTGGGTTGGAGGTTCGGATGTTCAAATTTTCGCCACCTCCACTTCCACCTCCGACCTCCGGAGGCGGATGTTTATTCAAACATCCACCTCCGCACCAAAAAATTGAACCTCCGCGTCCACCTCCGAACATCCGGCCTGGAGGTGGAGGTGGAGGTCAAACATCCACCTCCGGATGTAACTTCCGGATGTTTGCACAGCCCTGAAAGCTATACTGAAGAATTACTTAAGATCATGGATTCTTGACTGTTGATTCCTTGAATAGTAGGTTTAGGAGGAGATTCTCTTATAAGCATGTCCAGATGTTTGCCATCAAAAAAGTCTTCGTCCAGTCTCATCTGCATCATTACAAAATTGACATCATCGCGTCTCCAGCCCTAAAACGGTTTTAGAAATGCCAAATTTGAATGTTTAGAAATTTGTGCAGTAAGGTCTCGTTATTTCGATAGTCGAGTCTCGATATAGTGCGTCACCCTAAAATTCATTTAGGCCTTGGGTCCGACTCTTTTTTTAACTTGATCTTTGAAGCCTTTTGCCAAACCTGATTCGTTAGTCTGATCAGAAAAAATCGTAGAAATTCTCACTTTACTGGTCTTTTTTTTTTGAATAGAAAAGTTTTGCCGTAAAGACCCGCGATTCACTATATAGCAGGGTACGTAACTCAAGATTTTGAAAAAAGTACATTTGGTCAAAAAGGAACAATTTGGTCATTTTTCGTCAAAGATGCCATTTTATACACTGCTTATTGCTATTTCGAAGCGAAAAAAAAAGATTTTGACTAAAAATTTCAAAAATAAAAAGATTTGGGGTTCCGAAAAAAGTACAAATCTTAAAAGGTACAGTTACGTTCCCTGATATATAGTGCGACTTCTTTTTGAAAATAGGATTTTAATGAAACTTCGATTTCTAATGAAATTTATTTTTTTGACTAAATTACAGAAAGTAGGCTCATGATTTGTTGAGTTAACAATGTTGACGTTAGGTTTGGCGAGTCAGTTACCCGTGTGCAAGCAATTTGAACCCCAAACCAAGATTTTTTGAGCTACGAGTATGGCACACCAAAGTGCGAAAATCTTTAATTAAACTATTTGTTAATTATTTAAGCCATCGGCTGAAAAAAAGTTCAGAAAAGTATTTAATCTCACAAATTTGGCAGCTTCTTCAGCGATGCGTTCCACACTCAGTTCTTTCAAACATTCCTGAATTTGCAAATAAACTCTTATACAGGCGGAAACAAACAAACCTTCAACAACTTGGTCTCTTTTGTAGGACAATTCAATAGTTTAGCCAATTTTCTGGAAGTCACAACCACACTATTAGAAGTGGCCCAACCAGCATATACACTTCCACTCATCTCAATGGTTTGGGAGAAAAGATCTAAAGCTCGCTGTCCTGTAAAAATATTAATCCAAATAAATTAACCTCTGGTGTGCCTGGATAATGACAATGCTCCAAGCATAGCTGCGGAACTTTGTTGACCCCACAAAGTAACTTTGGTTGCATCCCCTCCAAAATCATGGATGTTATCTGTAAAAATAATTGATGCTATGTTCGGTCGCTATAGGCACTAAAATAAAAAAACCTTGGATCCAGTGCAGAGCGGCTTGCAGATCCCAAAGACCCAGATTTCCTGGCATATTTTTGTCACCAGAGGAGAAAAAGCCTGAATATACTTAGAAAGTTAGATCATTTAAAAGCATTCAAATTCTGTTTACCAAACATTCCCAGCCTATATTGAACACTTACAACCACCATTTGACGAGAGACAAAATTGGCAGCAAATGCTGGGTACCCGTACAATTCGGCAGATCCAGCAGCAAAACCACCGCCGTGAATCCAAACCAGCACCTAGAGTTCAAAAAACGTGACTAGATGTTAAAGGAATATTTACCTACAGACATTTTATCTGCAGGTTTATCGGAAAGGGTAAACACATTCAGATAAAGACAGTCCTCGCTGAACCTCGGCTCACCAACCATTGGAGCAAAGGAAGCACATGCAGGACCAAAAGTTAGGGCGTTTAGGGAACCATTGAGATAGGCATCTGGAGCTTCTGGCTTCTGCAGTGTTAATAAAATTATTTTAAAAGAGCATGAAAGCAAGACGAAATAGGTAATTTGAGTTATTTCTAGGGTTGACCAATGACAATTGTCGGACAATTTAAAAACCATTTTCCAACAATTCTTTACTCACCCGACAAAATTCTTTACTCACCCTAAATAAATTGAAAACTTTCAATAACCCGCCACCCTAGTCACGATTTGATAGTCTTTTCTCAATATCCCCGACACCCTGAGGCCGGCCCCAAGGGGTGGCGGGTTAGCAAGAGTGGACTGCATTTTTTGGTAGTGTGACGTTTCGCAAAAATTTTCATCATATCTTTTTTCTTATTATTTGGCGCCAACTTGAATATTTTGGTGCAATTTCGATTCCGTTGTTGTTTTCTATTTGTTTTATTCATTGTAAATGTGCTATGATGAAGATTTATGTTCTATGATGATGCGAAAAATGGTGCTCACAATGTCAAGTGCAAGTTGTTATCAAAGGATGCTGTGCTGGCGATGGATTTACAAAGAAACTGTAATGATACTATTCGATGATTTTTTTGTATTTGAATGTTTTTGTTGTTATATTTGTTGTTATATTTGTTGTTATATTTGTTGTTATATTTGTTGTTATATTTGTTGTTATATTTGTTGATGACATGAAAAAAATTGTTTGTTTTAGTCTATGAGTTCTTAATGTTCAATTAAAAAAATAAAATACAGTGCCATCTTCATCATAGCACATTTACAATGAATAAAACAAATAGAAAACAACAACGGAATCGAAATTGCACCAAACTATTCAAGTTGGCGCCAAATAATAAGAAAAATGATATGATGAAAATTTTTGCGGAACGTTTCGCAAAAATTTTCATATGAAAATTTTTGCGAAACGCCCCTGCACCCATTTTTTTCAGGCAGGAGAAGAGTGGGGAAATTCAAAATGGGGAAAAAAACTTGGCGTTATTCGGCAAATATTTTCCGGCACCTCCAAAAGTTCGTTCTCGACTAGTGTCCGACACTTTTTTCGCCCCAATTTTCGAAGTCTTTTGTCAAATGTGATTCGACAGTCTAGTTCAAAATATCACAACGATTCTGATTTTGCCGGTCGTTTTTCCAAAACCGTTGTATTTTGCCCGTGGACCCCGGTTATGCGGAAGCTGTTTTTCCAAAAGGGGTGCAGAAAAACTGAGGTCCACGGCCTTTATGGCAAAAATAAAGGGTTTTATAAAAACGACCTGCAAAATCAAAATCCTTGCGGTTTTCGTAATTACACTGATGAACCAGGTTTTGCGAGAGACTTCAAGAATACAGGTAAAAAAGTGTCGGACCCTAGTTGGTAACGAACTTTTGGGGGTGCCAGTGAAACGAGGTTCTACTGTGTTCACGATCCAACATCAAAATTTTATTCTCACCTCAAACCTCAACTCTCCAATTGGAGGTTTAGCATAGGGGATGCCCAGGAAAATATCGGCATTGAGGGTTACTCCACCTTCATGTCCAATCTCGTGCACAAATCCCTCCACTAATCCATACTTTGTCTTCACTCTTGCCAATTTAGCACCTATTTCCTTATTCTCAGTGGAATTCTCACCCCTAATCAACACAATTAGCAACAAAAATAAAGCAATCGACAGAAGTTTCATCATTTTTTAAAAAGCCAGCACAAATTCGGTAGCCCAAATGCACTTTTCAGAAATAAACTTGCAAAGAACAACACATCAATTATCAATACGCCTTTAGTGTCTTAAGAATGAACAAAAGAGAATTGCTTTTATAGTCCCTACTTTTGATAAAGGTTGGTATTTTATAGTTGTGTGGTTGTTTGAAGTGTATAATTGCTGGCGGTGGTGACTTGAAGTGCATGAAGAATTAAAAAAAAGACTGAAACACCTGTAAAAGAATAATTTACAAAAAATAAGAAAGGAAGTTTTTTAGCTACCGTATTTCTTCGAACTGAGCTTCCTGCTCTAACTGCGCCCTCCTATCTGGAGGAGGGTTAAAAAGTAGAGCATCCTACGCTAAAAAAACCCTCCCGAAACTTGATCTCACTTTACGCATACTACAGTGACCACATAGAAATAGACAATATTGCGTGCATCCGCTTTTACTAACCACTTGGTCAAGTTCATTGGTCTTGCTCGTGGTTGATTTGTATTGGTTTGCTTGGTGCATAGCTTATCCAGTAGACCTGAGATTGGATTGTAGAAAACTACAGGGTGTTTCAAGAAATTCGCACACTTAAGAAAAAAAAAAAAAAAAACCAGAAAAAAATTTTAATATCTCGAAGAAAAAATTTGCCAGAAAAAACTTGAAAAAATTGCCAAAAAGAACAGAAAAAATTTCGAATGTCGAATCTAGCGCTCGATCCGAAAATTTCGAGCGCTTGACAACCCTGCTTCTATCATTTAAAATACAGGTTGTTTCAAGAAATTCGCACACTTTTAAACTGCCATAATTTTTTGTTCTGACGCGAATTGGAAATTCTGTAAACGCAGATCGTCTCAGTTTTTGATGACAATTTTTTTGGTATATAAGGTCAAAACCACGATTTTCGCTTGGTCCCCCCTGTTGTTTGGCTCCTGGTCTGTAGGTGGCCTTTGGATGGGTAAGGCCAAAACAACAAGGGGGACAAGGCGAAAATCGTATTTTTCACATTATATACCAAAAAAGTTGTCATCAAAAACTGAGTCGATCTGTGTTCACAGAAATTCAAAAAACAGCCTTTAAAAAAAAGTTATGACCGCGTAAAAGTGTCAGAAAACTTTGAAACACCCTGTAAAGTAGCGTATGGCTTTCAGCCGACAATTTTGCTGAAGCGCTCGTCGACAGAGAGGCAATTGATATCGAATATATTTTCCGAATGCATTCACTGTCCACATCAGCCATTGGTAGGACCAAGAAATTGGACAAGATCACTTATCTTCCGTAAACTTTTATATTATCTTGTTATATCTCAAGCTCTTACATTATCTCTTTATAGGAAAGAAGGCAGAAACAAGTTTTATGGCACCCCACCCAGAAGCAATTTGAAGATATTCCGTGTAATCATTTTTACTCTGTCTACGAGCAGCTATTTGATCTCAGGTGGCGGGATGCGCGGATTTTTCACGTATGTCGTTTAAATTAGTTCTAGTAGCTTAATGAAGTTTCATTGCACATTTTTACAGTCACATTCTCATGAACGAGGCCGGTCAGGCTACCGAGGCTGATACATGGGAACCAATAGGTGGTCTAGCTACTCATAATACTTCAGTTATTTTGGCCGGTGATCCGAAACAATTAGGTTGGGACCTCTTGATGGTTTATTTATAAAAGAGATTTTCAGGAACGGTTGTAAATATGCAAATTGCAAGGGATTTTGGTTTTGATGTCTCAAGGCTGAAAAGATTGATTTGGTATTTAGGTGACAAGGGTGTCGACGACCAGGAACATCAGGAAATTTGAAGTGGTGCATGCCGATGATCACAGTTTGGTTTTGACCCCTTCTCCTGTCCGAGGTACGAAGGATGATAGCACACACGTCAAAGTCTATTCCAAGGTTCTTTTTAAGAACGTTTAATGATCCTAATTTCAGGTAGATGGAACACTCCTGAATATTTTAAAATTCACGAGTAAAGTACGAGTGAATGGAAATTACTTATACTTTTTTAGCTTTTCTGGACTATGTGCAGAAGAACTACATCTACCTAGGAAGCATTACTATCCTAGGCCGGCACGATTTCAATTGGAGCAATGGAATGGAAATAAGCATATCCTTCTACAGAGACCAATATCCAACAATGCAGTTGAATCATGGAACCGCCAGTACAAAAGTCATTTTCCAGATAGAAGCAAAGTCATCCAACATCAGATGGAAGAAGAGGAAGCGGTTCGACACGCTATTCTGAGGTTTATTAAATTGATTTTTCAAATTTATTACACTAAACTGTTTACTTGCAGAGGCCTGAAGAAAATTTCCGAAATGTGCATAAGGCAGCTTCAATCTGAGGAGCAAATACATAGCCTTGTAAGGGAGTGGAATGAAAAGATGAGTTGTCTAACAGAGCATCCTCACTACGAAGAATTTATCGACTATCTGAAGTTGATTCAGAATTTTCTTCTTTTCGCGAAAGGCCGAGACCCAGACGCCGATGAATTCAGTGATGAAGAAGATTCAGAAGAAGAATAGACTCATGGATTTAAAATTGTTGAAATTATGTATTGTTGAATTTCTGTTGCGAAATAAAGCTAGTGTTAGTTAGTTTTGATTGTAGGAATAGAAGATGACGTAAAGGATTTATAGTTTCATTTAGTTTGCTGCTTGGACATCCGTAAGGCAAAAATAGTGGTCAAAATATGTTAAACTACGTGACATAATACGAAAAATAATATTTTTTGTCGCTCGAGAAAATAGAAAAAAAATCTATTTTGTCCGGTTGCCGAACTCTACTTGCGCGTACTCAGCGGATAAGTACTTGCTTGGATCGACCTGTTCTTCCAAAGCCAGAAATTTTTTATTATTAGCTCATTCGACGTAAAATCCAAAAGTAGACATAGGTCATGAATGTCAGATTTTCAACATTCCCTTTAACAATTTGAGTACAGGACAGACGAAAGTCCAGAATTTACGTCAAGTATAATGCAACAAGTTACATGAATCTTTTTTTACATGAGAATGCGGAGGTTTGAATTTAGAGATTAAGTCATATACCAAAATGCAGCCCTGGATCTGCTCTGCAAAGTTGGGGCAAATTTTTTAAACTCTGGCATATATGGGAATAGAAGCCATTTTAAGTCCGGAACTCATTTTTCTAATTTAATTTCGAGAGCTTTTTAATTTCGCCCAAAATTTTTTCCAAAAGCTGAAAAAACATTTCTAGTCGTTTTGAAAAGGCGTGGCTCAGCATGGAATTCTGAATCAAGAATTCCAAGGATTACGCATGACCCCTGGAGTGTTAACAAAAAAATTATGTGTTTAATCATCATTACAGGTAATCAATCATCATTTTACAGTAGTACACGTATATAAAAATTAGCATTGCTAAATCTGCCTGCTTTCAGTTGGTTTTATTTCAACTGCAATTGCTAATTAACTGTTAATAGTTGTATCTTATTAACTTATACAAACAATTTCCAGTTTGAGTCTAGTTTTGCTGTAGAACTACTTTTACTTTAACTTTGTTATATTTTAAAATATTTTTTGATATTTTGTTTAAAAATGAAGATGACATCAAATGTTACTTTTATCCTCTTTGCCTTGCTTGCTGCTGGTTTCCCAGTTGCTAGTCCAGCAAGTATTCCAAACAGAGGTCGTCAAGGAGAGAAGATGCTTTACCTCTGGATCATGTGTAAATAACTATTTGAGCCAAATAAATGACAAGTTATACAGGGTGGTCCAAGAAATGTCGACTAAATCATCATAACTTTTTTTCTAGGCCGTGTTCCGAATTTCGTTAAACGGAATTCTATTCAGTTTGATCTAACAATTTTTTGGTATATAATGTGAAAAACACGAATTTTGCTTGGTCCCCCATATGGTTTAGGCCTTACCCATCCAGAGGCGATCCACACACTACGACCCCAAACCACAGGGGTTCAAGCGAAAATCGTGTCTTTCACATTTTATACCAAGAAAATTGTTAGATCAAACTGATTCGAACTGCGTTTACAGAAATTCAGAATACGGCCTAGAAAAAAAAGTTATGATGGTTTAAAAGTGTCAATATTTCTTGGACCACCATGTATATTTTTTAAATCAGCTTTCTTGGGTCAGAAAAAGTCGGAAAACATGTCTTTCTTTTCCCTACGGCCGGTCCCGACTAAGAAAACGTGCCTTCAATGTAACGGCCCCCATCAAAAACATGTCATTTAAAATGCAAAATAGTTTGTCAAAAATCCAAAAACCAAAAAGAATTGTAATTGTACCATTTTTTTTCATTATTAAATACCGTATTTTCTCTAATAGCTCCGCATGTGGAGTTATTTTTTGGATGCCTTCCAAAGTGTGGAGCTATTAGAGCATGTGGAGCTAATAGAGCATGTGGGCTTATATTAAAATCAAAGCACTGGCAAAGCACGCCAACAAAATTTATTGAATTTTTCATAACAACAAAGGTAAATCAAGAAACAGTTAGACAATGTGATACTTCGGGTTAATAACATTCAACTCATCATTTTCAAAGTATAGAGATTCCTCGCTCATATATCCGTTTTCTTTGTCTTCTTCGAGATCCACCTTTTCGGCCACGGCCACTTGTCGAATTAAAGAGCGACCCATCGTCAGCTCAAAACGTTATTTGAACAAAAGTCATTAATTAAACCAACTCGCAGTCCACGTAAGCCTCTTGTAATACATAGAATTTTCTCTCTGTCGCAGTCCGTGAATACTTTAGTCTCACTCTGTTCAGTCGCAGTTACCCTTTAGTCTCACTCTGTCTAAGTCAGTCCGTGGTCTCAAAGTCGCAGTCCGTGAATACCCTTTAGTCTCACTCTGTCTCAGTCGCAGTCCGTGAATACCCTTTAGTCTCACTCTGTCTAAGTCGCAGTCCATGAATACCCTTTAGTCTCACTCTGTCTAAGTCGCAGTCCGTGAATACTTTAGTCTCACTCTGTCTCAGTCGCAGTCCGTGAATACCTTTTAGTCTCACTCTGTCTCAGTCGCAGTCCGTGAATACTTTAGTCTCACTCTGTCTCAGTCGCAGTCCGTGAATACCCTTTAGTCTCACTCTGTCTCAGTCCGTGAATACCTTTAGTCTCACTCTGTCTCAGTCGCAGTCCGTGAATATTTAGTCTCACTCTGTCTCAGTCCGTGAATACCCTTTAGTCTCACTCTGTCTCAGTCGCAGTCCGTGAATACCCTTTAGTCTCACTCTGTCTAAGTCGCAGTCCGTGAATACCCTTTAGTCTCACTCTGCCTAAGTCGCAGTCCGTCAACGAGCCACAATGGTCCCTCGAGATAATGGCCCCTCGATGTAAAGCCCCCCCCCTATAGCCGGTCCTGAAGGGGTATATAATTTTTTGCTTTGTCGGTCATAGTGACGCTCTTAAAAATCCAAGTATCATCCTCGTAGCCTTCAAATATTTTTTTTGTAGCTACTTCTTCTAACCTGCATGAAATGGCTGATGTACTGGCCATGCCCGTGCTGCGCGAAGCAATTAATGAAGCCAATCTCCGAGGGCTTGCTGATTTCCTTCAAGGGTTAAGCTACGAGGAGCGCTTTCGACTTAGTCATTTTTTTAAGCAGCTAGAGACTGGTCAAGCTGACAAGAATACTCTTTTTAGACCTGTGGCTACTGCTCTTGGTGAAGGCGATAATGTATTTTTATAGATTAAATACTTTTTACTAATGTTGTTTTTTGGTTTAGTGGGTGTATTTTCCCAAAACAGTCAAGTTTTTCTGGCATATTTGGAGCTTATATAATTGGATGCAAGAGATAAAACCAAACAATTATTCCACTACTTTTCACTACCAAAAAGGAGCATTTGGCAGAGTGATGTGTCCCTGTAAATTGTGTTTGACTCTGGATGCTACTACTTGCATTGATGTTAGCAAAGAAAAGGTGGAGCGCAACATGCATTTGCATGGCTAGCCAAAATGAATTTTTACTAAAGTAATGGCACAAGAATAAAAGACTACAAAAACTTAAATATTTATTTGTGTAATAAAAATCACTTTGTTGTTAGATAAAAATAATTCTGAAAACTAATTATGGCCGGTGAATAAAATACAGTAAAGTGATTTTCGATATGATATTTAATTTCCAATGTATTTGATGTTGTCACGTATTTAATTGCGTAAATAAATAAATAATAAATAATATAAAAAACTATGTCGACGCTACTTGCATACATAATAAACGCGCCGGCGCGTTTATTCTTCGGATCCCCAAAAATCGGAAAAATTGGAGGTCGATCTCGATATTTTTGGGCAATAATTTAAAATCTAAAAAGCAGAATCAGTAGAGCTCGCGGGAGTTAAGAAAATGCAAAAAAGAACAGATCGAAAAAAAATTCTGTTCCGAGATACAAACCCTCAAAGTCGAAAGGGCGCGTTCATTAGAGGAAATACGGTATCTAAAAATCCAAAAATTTTTTTGAAATTTTGTTGCATAATTCGAAATTCTAAGATTTTTTACATACAGGAGTAACTGAAAAGAGAATAAATTACACATACCGTATTTACTCTACTAACTCCCCATGGGGAGTTATTTTTAACCCTCTTGCGGGAGTGGGGAGTTATTTAAAAAAAATTCAGTCGCGATTGGAATTAAAATCTTTTTTGTTACGCATTTTTTTGTTGTGCTATTTCTGTTCGCCATTTCTTTCATATTTTGTTGCTTTTTTTTCAGATGAGCGATTCCAAGGAATTCAATCTGAAGAAAGACTAGGGCCGTCCAATTATCATTAAGCTCTGCTGAAACAAAGATGTTGGGAACTTCTGTGCAATGTGTCCACCAACAAGAAAAAAATGAAATAGACATTTTTGCGTCTTATTTTTAAAAATCTATATTTAAACACATCATGATCCCATTCGGAATCGCTTTCACGATGAAAGACATTTTATTTTTTCGTGCATTCAGTTACTAGGACTTCATGTTTTTTCCGTTTAAGTCTCATGTCTTTCCCCAGTTCATGTCTTAGCTGTTTTCGGACGACTGTCTTGAATATTTCATACGAAATCCTGCGAGAATCGGTGAGCCCAATGTCATCGTGGAAGTTGACCAATCTCTCATAGTCAGTAAGAGGAAATACAATGTGGGGCGTGTTCCTGTGGATTTTCAGAATGAATCTAGACAGTGGTATTTCGGTGGAGTTGTGCGAGGTAGTATGTTTTGGAAAACTTTATAGTGCTGATTTTTTACTTGCATATGCACCTTTTTAGGCTACTCAAATAATTGCTTCATCACTCCAATGGTCGATTAAAAGGCCGTAACACTATGCTCTGCCATTGCTCGTTTCATACTGCCTGGATCTATTATTATGCGTGTAGGACTGGCTTCATATAAATCAATCGACAAAATGAGAAGGAGCTACGAGCATCATGAAGTACTACACAAGTAAAGTTTCTCTGATCGATATTCTGTCGATATTCAACTAATATTTTACAGATACAATTTCGTTGATCCAGACAATTCGGAGGTCTACACGCAAACAATCGAGTCGGTGTGGGGAAAATTCAAGCAATTGAGCGCGGGGAGGAACACATAGACACCTTTTCATGAATTTCCTGATGAAGCATATCTGGAACAAGAAATTGTGGAAACATATGTCTGAAGTGTTTGTATGTGTAAATGGCGAAATTGTTGTAAGTCGTGAAACCGATTCCGAATGGGAAAAAAAACAATTTTTTGTGAAAAATGGTCGGCCGTGCCCTAAAAATATGTTTTACGTTAAACACGTTTCAAGTGCCAATACGTTGAAAAAACATGCTTATGGGCTATTTTGGGAGGAGGCGATGTAAGGCACTTTAGCTGCTTTTAGAGCGAAGACTGGAGGTATTTGGGCAGAGATTTGTACATCATGTCCACTGGACTGATCGACAGTTGGTGGTGGCAAGATGTAGGATTTTCAAAATTTTATTGTACAACACATCCATTCTGTGCTGTAATAGGATTTCGATTTGTTTACACTCACCGTCGAGTTCAAACCCTTCCAACCCTTTTTAACCTATTCTTGCAAATTTTTCGCATTGAATGCGCCAGCACACGTATCTACACCTATAGTGATGTACAGGGTGCAGAGATGAGAAATTGATCCTAATCGGGGTAAAATAGGATGTTTTATATCCTATTCGCTCCTAAAATATCCTAATAAGGATATTTCGACTAGAGGATCCTAATTAGGATTATTTCTCAATTAAGATGTGCTCATTTTTCCGCTGCAAATGTTGTTCTGTCTGCTTTCTGTTTTGTTTTCCAGGTTTTCTTTACGGATTCGTGCTCAGCATGACAGATTTACTTAAAAAACTGCTCTCTAAAGACCAACCTATTGTCGTATTTCAAATTCCGTTCAGGACAAGAAATCTTTGAATTGTCAGAAGTTGAATTTCTTAAATTTCTTGTTCTCGACGTTTTTAGAGTTTACAAAACTCATTAGAATTTACATGTGGTGCTTAAATTTTGAGTTTTTTTACCACAAAAGTCGGAAAAAAACAAGCGTGCTCAAAAAGATTATCGAACCTGAGAAAATACAAATTGTAAAAGCACATTTTATTTTAGTAATAGTTTCAAATCTCGGTGGTAGCGAACATTATTATTTTGTAACTAAGTCGTAGGTGGTGTGTCCAGTTGATAGTATCCAGAACTTCTCGCACGGCTGGTGGTACCAAGCATACTTGAACGAAGCCAGCGCCGGGCGCTGGCGCTCGAAGCTTTTTCCGGCGCCGGGGATTTCCAAAAATCCTAATTTGATCCTAAAAATCCTAAGCCTAAAAATAGTAACTTGAAGCAATATTCGTTTGTATTTTGATCCTGTTTTGTGTAAATATTGTATGACAAGGGACCACAGGCGCCTATCGGCGCCTCTATAGTATTTCGAAATTTCAATGAGGGGCTATGACTTCATTCATAAAAATAGGTATATCCCCTATTAGAACTCATTTTTTTCGCCTGTTCTTTTTTTTAAAACGAAAGCTGACATTCTGGGGAACACGATGGTATTAGCGACAAAAGTGATCTCGCTATCTACGACCCGTTCTGGCCTTTGAAGTAAAAAAGCGTTACCCACCCACCCACACATGCCAAATACTATATAAGATTTGTGAAATGAAAAAATCATTTTAAAAAGGTTGAATTTGAGCCAGAGATATGCACCGTGCGGTGTATCGAATTGTCATTTCGAAATTTTGGGTGAAAATATTGTGATATTGCAAATTTGTCAAACATCGCAATCTATTTTTTGAATTTATATTTTTGCAATAGCACGTCGATTTTCTGTTCTCTTTTCCAATTAAAATCAATAATTTGTCTGTATAGTTGAGTCCCGATATAGTGATCACCCAAGAGACCCGCCACAGGTGATCACTATATCGAGTGATTGATGGCCGAACACTATCAAAAAATTTTTTTTCAAACCAAATACACCAAAAAAAAAATTGTCATAAAAAACTGAGTCGATCTGCGTTTACAGAATTTCGAAATCTATAGAGAAGTTTCCCATCGAAATCTACGTCTTCATTAAGCAATTAAAACAATTTTTTTACAACTTAGACAGAGCCTTAGGCGTAGTGTAGGCCACACTCAAATAGATGACTCTACACACAAGATTGTCTTTAAATAAATAAAAAGCCGTATGTCATCATATATGACTAAAGAATTTCGTTAAGAATTTCGTGCTGTAATTAAATTGTAACATAGTTGTTGTTGTTCTCCTCCTGAAAACAAGAAAGGTGGTAGTTGGTCTGTAAGCATGCAACATTTATTGCATGCGTCTGGCTAAATGAGGAAGAAGACACAGTCTTGGCATCAGTAGTAGGCAATATTATACATACACACACGCGCACATACATATATGTGCATCACGCCATAGCCAGTCATAATGCGGCTGCCACCAATAGAGACGAGCTAAACAAAGCTAGGCAAAACAAGAAGAAGAAGAAGAAGAAGAAGACCAAATCAAGCATGAGAATATAGACAAAGAGTGCCCTACCATCCATTTGCCGCCATATTTTCAGTTAAAGCTAATATATAGACTGCAATTTCTTTGAAACATTTTTAAGTTGCACTTATTTAGCAATATTTTGATTGGCTCTGGTAAATTTTAAATGGATAGTGAGCCTGGAAACGAACAAGAAGAAGAATTGCCTAAAATAAAACACAGAACACCCTATTACTTGGAAAAATTGGTGAGTTTTTTACCTTTAAATTTGAAAATAAAAAACAGTTTTTGAGGGATAGGTAAGTAAGTAGGAAGGCCACGGCTTTTTGCGGTGTAACACACGGGCATGCCTTTATAATAGTAACTTGCATTTACAAAGTTTTTTGACTTCTGCATTTTTTTAAGATAGGAACATTGTCTCTTTTTCACTTTTTAATGACGGTAATTCTCGGGTGGGTGTCCAGCCGATTAAAATATTCGGCGCTAGTATAGAATAACCCCCAATAATCAGACCCCTCCAAATCGCTGTAACTACCCTTTGGAACAACAAATTTCGGCTTAGCCCTTAGGCTCAGGGGTAGTTTAGCGCATGGAACTTGTGACTAATGAATGTCTTACGTCTTAATAAATGTCTTACGCACATTTTCCGGGGTCTGGGACATATATTTGGGTGCTCTTTACTTAAGTTTCAAAAGGCATAAGTTGCGGGGGGAGGTATTCTATACTAGGGTCAAGTATCCGTATATCCGGATTAAAAAAAAACTCGGGTACCCGATACCCGGGTCCACTACCCGACAGAATGCGAATCGGATTATGCGTATGGATAACTTCTCAAGAAATTTGTGGCCTTCTATTATTCCCTTCCCCTCCCAATACAACCCTTATTCCCTTTTTTATATTCTTTAATAATTGGACCACTGGACTACTAAAAATCCATTGGACTATTAAAATGCAATTAACCCATTGAAGTACAACCTCAAAAATCTCAATTTCACGAGAACATTACTGAGTACCACCAGGTAATTTTTTTATTGGCATTTCGTTCCAGTTTCGTTTTTTTACACTAGTATGTAGCATCGGATCTTAACTTTTTAACAAGCTAGCAAACTTTACTAAACGGCTCTAGGAATATAGATATTTAGAGGTTTTGAAAAAATTGACGTTTAGAAAATGTCAATATACTCATTTGCTGGTGAAATGAAGACTTTTGTTGTTGTCGCTTGTAAAACTTTCATTCTTGCTAGCTGTTTAGCGCCTAGTAATTTTAGATCATTTTTTGCGCTCAGAGCTGATTTTTGTGAATATTCCGGCGCCCGCCGCCGATTTTGGTTTTTATTCCGGCGCCCGGCGCCACTTTCTTATGACTCTGGCGCCGGCGCTGGCGCCGGCGCCGGTGCCAGAGTCGGCTTAGCTGTTTTTTTAGCTGTTTTTTTGCGCCGATTTTTTTGGGCGTGCAACTGTGATAATGCCTGAAAATTCGCAGAAAATATTTGTTCTGAAATTTTTTAGTACCTTTAGTAGTTATTATAAATTGAGCGACTTTCAAATATTGATGATTGATAAGATTTATAAAATTTAAAATTTTTATTTTCAGTTTTTCAAAATAGTTTTAAAGGCGTTTGTGCATGCACATGTTTGGCATTAATAGCCCTTAGCAACTAAATCTACTACTACTCACTCAAAAAGACATTTCCGATTTGTCCAAAAAAAAGTTAGCTTTGAAAGCGATGTAAGGGAATGTGTGTTGGCGCTTTTGTTATGAATTCAATTACATTTTTTACATAAAAAAAACTCAAAGAGCAAACTCTAATTTTGCAAATTTAGCTGTTTTTTTGTTAAGATGTCAGTCCGCGAAACAATTCAATTAAATCCAATGGAGAGCACTGGATGTCCTACTTCCGACCCGGAATTGGGGGGTGGTAGTGAGATGAGTGAAGGTGTGTTTAAGACATGTTATAAAGTAATTTAAATTTAGTTTTTTTGCAGGAATAATGGAAATGGTTAGACCTGCCGTTGTGAAGCTAGACGAACAGGTCAAGAACACAAGAAAAAGCCAGTTGGTACTGGCTAATCACATAAATCAGTTGTCTTCCTGTAAGTTTTTGTTCGGGCAAATGTCAAAACTAGAGATGATGGCTTGACGTTTTCGGGACGGGTCAGAATTCAAATTTAAAAATTTCGGGACGCGGGACGGGACAGGTCAAAAAGTTATATCGGGACGGGACCCCGGGACAGGGAAGATTTTGTGGTGCCCGCCAATTCAAATTTTTTTCTCAATCATTGAACTCTGTACGGATTTTTCAACTTGGTTTCTAACAAAACAAGGCCTAGAATTTAATTTTAGGTGCCGTTTAGTTAGAAACCAAGTTATAAAATTCGAACAGAAGTTCAATGATTAGGAGAAAAATTTGAATTGGCGGGCACCACCTCTTTTTAGCGTGTGCATGCCCCTTTAAAAAAACACCCGGTATATTAATCAGATTTTAAAATGTAATTTCAATTTGGAGCCATATTTTGTTGACAACCCAGCGCTGTTGTGTCAAACAAGCTTGTGCAAAATTAAAAGTTGGATTGGCAGCATAAATATCAGAATTGCAAATTTTCTTCGAAAAAAGCTCAAAAATTAGAATAGAAAAGAAGACACTCAAAAAATATTGAAGTATTTTTTTCTTAAACTTGAGGGCATTTAATGAAGAAAGAAAAAATTCAGCAATTTCGATTTCGATATATTGATTAGGGTTGTCGATAAACCGAATCTATAGTAGAAAACCGATAATTTTTCGGTTTTTTAATTTGAAAATTGAAATCGGATAGCCGAACTGACAACCCTATTTCTAATCCAACTTTTAATTCTGCAGACCTAGTTAGAACCAAGTATTTTGACATTATAGACGCTATATTATAGTATTTCCCCCGAAAAGTTCATTTATTGGGCTGATTCATAATTAATGCGGATTTTTGTTGCCTTATGATTCTTTTGATCTATTTCTTCTTTAAATTTGCTTTTTTGTTTTAAAGTATGCCCTCGCTTTTAGTTAAGAAGAATGCGCGTCGAAAACCACCTTCGCATTCGCCATATCATGCTCTACCACTTCGAGAAAGGATGGAGGGCAGCGCAGTCTTTTCGCGATATTGTCGAACTCTTTGGCGAAGAGGCGATCAGTCAAAGTCAGGTGGAAAGATTTGAGAGCTTGATCATTAAAGTCAGATGGGCGACCTCTTCTTTTCTCATCTTGCAAGCTTGTGTCACCGGATTTGAAACGCTTGAACCATCTTTCCACCTGACTTTGACTTTGACTTTGAAAGAGTTCGACAATATCGCGAAAAGACTGCGCTGCCCTCCATCCTTTCTCGAAGTGGTAGAGCATGATATGGCGAATGCGAAGGTGGTTTTCGACGCGCATTCTTCTTAACTAAAAGCGAGGGCATACTTTAAAACAAAAAAGCAAATTTAAAGAAGAAATAGATCAAAAGAATCATAAGGCAACAAAAATCCGCATTAATTATGAATCAACCCAATAAATGAAAAAAACAATTTAAATTTAAATCTTATTTTTAAGACCTAAAAGTCATAGCAGATGAACAAGATTCTCCGTACGACCTGGATGTGTATGTGCGCAAGCTGGATGACAGCAGAAAAAGTGAGAAATATAATAAAATATTATAACCTTTATATTAGCAAAAATGTTGTTTAGGAGTGTCCGGTCTAAATATTCGCCTCCAATCAGTTCATGACCGAATGAGCCAGTTGCAGAGAAATATCGCCAGAGAAACTTTCAAACAAAAACAACAACTTAAAGCTAGTCAGGCCGTAGCTAACACCAACATTACTAAAGCTGAGTAGAAGCGGAGTCTGAAGTTTAACTACTTGCACGTGTATGCTCTGGTGTGCTAGTAAGCTAGATTAGTCAGTTATTATAAAACATTTTTGGCTTCGATTTTCAGTGAAGAGTTTGGGGTTTGACTTTAAAGGGGCATGCTCACCTGTTCAAAATTTGTCCCCGCCAATTCAATTTTTTTCCTAACCATTGAACCTTTCTATAGATTCTAGGTCTTGTTTCTAACAAAACAAGGCCTAGAATTTTATTTTAGGTATAGTTTTGTCAGAAACCAAGTTTAAAAATTGCGTACAGAAGTTTAATGATTAGGCAATTTTTTTGAATTGGCGGGGACAAAATTTGAACAGGTGAGCATACCCCTTTAAGTATGTTTGTCAAATAGAAAAACACAATACTTTTTCAAAGACCCTTAGAATTTTCGAAGACGCTTCAAAAATTTATGAACAACAATCCTAATTTATAGAAAAAGACCAGTGCTTGGAAACCCTCTTGCTCTTGCTCTGCTCTTGCTCCGCTCTTGCTCTTGCTCCGAGCAAAGAGCAAGAGCGGAGCAAGATTTTGAAAATTCAATGAGCAAGAGCAAGATCGGAGCAAGAATTTGAAAACTCAATGAGCAAGAGCAAGATCGGAGCAAGAATTTGAAAACTCAATGAGCAAGAGCAAGATCGGAGCAAGAATTTGAAAATTCAATGAGCAAGAGCAAGAGGAGAGCAAAATTTTGAAAATTCAAAGAGCAAGAGCAAGAGGAAATGTTAAATATTGGTTAGGAGCAAGAGCGGAGCAAAATTTTGATTTCAAACAATTTTCGTCTCGGGACAAAATTTTTCTTTCGATCAGAATTTGTCTCAATGCAAAAATTTGCTTTTCAAACCGAATTCGTCTCGAGACGAAAATTAGCCATCGTTTAGTTTCACACTCACCTAACTCTCAAGTCATTGAAATCTCCATTTAGAGTCATCCAAACTCTTTCAGCGTCAATACAATGGAATCCAACGACCAAGAGGTTTCAATTCGCCAAGAAGCAAGTGACGGTGGAGAAGACAAGGAGACCCGCGAGTATCGGCAGCGAGATCCAGGTTAGCTTTTGTTTTAATTGTTCTGTGTAATTTGTACCCCCAGCGGATGTTCTCACAACTCACTATCCACTCCTCAGGACACAAGGGAAGCGCGAGCCCAGAGTACATCAGAAGGAAGGTTTTGTTGAGCATGAATTCGGAATTGATCCGGATCTGATTGTTGACAGTTCAATAAAATCCCGTTTTAGATTTATTCGTTTGTCTTGTTCATGTTATTTCATTACCCTGACGACAAAGGTTGATTCCATACATAAAATTGTACAATTGCTCTCGCTCTTGCTCTTGCTCCGAGCAAGAGCAAGAGCGGAGCAAGATTTTGAAAATTCAATGAGCAAGAGCAAGATCGGAGCAAAATTTTGAAAACTCAATGAGCAAGAGCAAGAGGAGAGCAAAATTTTGAAAATTCAAAGAGCAAGAGCAAGATCGGAGCAAGAATTTGAAAATTCAATGAGCAAGAGCAAGATCGGAGCAAGAATTTGAAAATTCAATGAGTAAGAGCAAGAGCGGAGCAAAATTTTAGGATTTTCCAAGCACTGAAAAAGACTAGCTAAAACAAAAACATGGTTTGGCTCTAATAACTCACCTCTCTGGAGGGCTCCAAAAAATAACTCACCCCGCTCTAATAACTCGCCCGGGTGAGTTATTGATGGAAATATGGTATAAAAATTGAAAAAAAATTAAAAGTCAAAAAAAAAATGTTCGTTTCTTGTAAAAAATACTGTTTCGCTAAACTTGGGCTATTATGACCAGAATCCTTTAAATTTTTCAAATTCGGAGCGAAATCCGACCGGCGCCCACTACAGCCCAAGCCGAGTTTTTGCTCTTTTAAAATAGCTAGATCTTAAAAAATAGCCAAAAATTAAGTTTCATCACCATAATTGTAATTTATTTATACAGTTAATTTATACAGTTGATTCGAAATGTCTATTGTGTTTTTTAATTGTACATTGTAAATTTTTTTCAATACATTTTTATTGTCAAAAACATTTTATATTGCTTATATTCGTGTAAATGTCTTTTAAAATTTTATTTTTATACCTATTTATACATTATAAAACAGAGACCCCAACAAATAAAAAAAAATTCTGTAACATTATTACATGTTGACAACAACAGTCTTAGCTGCCAAATCATAGATAGCTCTGTTGTAGTTGAAAATGTAGAAGGCTGTGCTCAGTGGAAACAAGAAAACTGTCATCACATTTTTGAGTAGCGAGCGAATCAATGAACTAAAACAACAATATGGGTGCATTTCAAGCAATTAGATAAAGTTTTTGTTTAACTTTTTTTATCAAACCCTGTATATTTTCAGATTATTATGTAGTGTTGACTTTTATCTTTTTAATTAATTTTCATATGTGGATTTTAACGCTTTTGTTACACTTTGTAATTTTTACAAAGAGTTAACGGCTCTATATGCATTCGCATCTTTGGAAAAAAATATGCCTTGGTCCCCCCTGTTGTTGTTTTTGCAATTTTTTTCTCTCAAATGTCATAAAAAGTATCGAAATGCACTTTTTGTTAGAAAGCAATTAAGAAACATGAAAGCATGCAAGTTTTGCATATAAATAAAATAAAAGAAGTTTATTTATATATTTGCAAAATATATGTTTTCAAAATATATGCATAATTCAAGGTAAAAAGGCATCTAAATATTAAAAAAACCTATTTGTTACAAAAATGTCATGTTGCTAAGGATATCTACAAAGTGTTCTAAAATATCAACATCCATTGCATTAGAACACTTTTTGATAATTTTGGAAGAAAAAAATTTTCAAAAAAATCAACAGCGGGGACCAAGGCATTTTTTTCCAGAGATGCTAATGCATATAGAGCCGAGTTAACTTTCAGAAATTTTTATAGCTAACAGAGAAGAGACCCTGACTGGGGACCTAAGTGAACCGCGATGAAATTTTTCGTGCATTCTTGTAGAGCGCGCCCAAGTTTCTTGTAAATCCGAGTCCCTAGCTCTAAAGAGCTCCGAAAAAGGCAATGGTCATTTTTCTACTATTTATATTATTATTTAAATATTATTTAATCTTTGCTATTGGCGAATTTCTATAACATAAAATTTATGAAAAATTCGGATTTGGTATAAAAATTATTTGGAAGTAATTTTAAGAAATTATAAGTTGCTTATAAAATTACCTTTGTAAAGTGACACTTGGCAAACTGGTGACTAGAACTCGATCCTGCGTTCCTTGGACTGGTTGAATGTCCAGACAAGATATCACTTTTATTCGCATTAAAAATTTACCTAAACAAAGATAAGATATATATATGTACATTACACTACCATCAGAAAATATGGCCGGAGTACACAATGTGTAGGTCGCCCAAAAATGTCCGAAATCATCTTTATCATGCTTCTTTCAATGTTTAGCGTTAAGAAAACACATTTTTACACTACTTTTTTATAAAAAAGACTCTGTATGCATTTTATGATCAGAGTACTTCTCGGAATCATGTCTAAGATAAGTGAATGCGCGCATCTCAACTCCAAGCCCCCAACCCCCTGCGTCCCCGAAGGGACTTGGAGTTGAGATGCGCACACCCACATACCTTAGACACAAATCACTCGATAGTGACTTTGGATGCATAAAAAATGTATGAAAAAATGTATTAGAGTTTCTTTATGAGTTAGGCCCCAGCATTCAAAACTGTTCAACATCTTGTTGTTAGTGGCCCTCTATAATTAGTGGCCCCTATTATTCCCTTATCCCCACACATTTTTTGCCTTGGTTCCCTTTGGTTTAACAATTTTTTTATAGAAAATTGCTTTCCCAATCCTAAAAATGTGTTTTCTTAACGTTAAACATTGAAAGAAGCACGATAAAGATGATTTCGGGCATTTTTGGGCGACCTACACATTGTGTACTTTAGCCGAAAAAATGGGTTACCAGGTGTGCATCCTGGCGGATACCTCATGAAACCATAGGTTATACAAATAGCTTCGAGTATAGCTGAAGCCAGTTTGCACAACACTTCAATGTTAAATAAGCCTTGGGTCACGTCAATTAGCGTTTGAAAATCGGCTTCGGTAGATAAAATTTTGTCGAACTGATCCAGATCCCTAAATTTTATTGGTGAGCTTCAGAATTTTTCGAATGTGAATGACATTTTTTATAAATTACTTCATTTAAACCCTCAAATTTCTAGACTTTTTAAATTATTCTGTGGAGTACGAGAATGGCTTCAGAAAACTACAAGCTGCAAAAAGGGGTACTATTCCATTGTAACAGTTTTTAAAAAATAATTGATAGAATCTGAACAATATTAGGCTTAAGCATCAGATTTACTCGTTTTAATTCCAAAAAAAACCTACAGCAAAATAAAGATTTAAAATCTCACATAATTTCCGTCTCGACCAACATATACACCACAAACAGCTTGAAAATGAACAATATAAAGGCATCTATGGTCTCTGCAGCTATCCTTCTTAAAAATGAAGGAATAGTGTGATGCTGGGCTATGATGGTCAGTGGACGTCCTGCCGCTGCTGCTGCTCCAAATATTCTTGGCAAATTCACATTTATATTGCCAAAGATAACTCGGCGTAGCATCTGAGGTCTGGCCTATAATTAAATTTATATAAAATCAGTCAATAAACAAGATAGTACTTGTTGAGCTTGCTGCATATTGGACGAAATCATTGCGTATTGTTGACTCATTTGCATGGACATTTGCTGGAAGGCATTCATCTGTTGGCAAGCCATCCATAAGTGCGTGTTGGTGTACCACTTCTGAACTTCCTCCGCATAAGCTTTGGCTGAACCATAGTTCTTGGGCTCATTGTTGTTGCTTGTAGCACTGTTATTTTCAGAATTGTTTCCCTGGCTGGCGCTCATCTTGAGGACCGAAAAATAGTTTTTTAGCAAGAAGTTTTTGAGCAATTAGAATGAAACGTTGCTACGAAATCAGAAACGAGGTGAAAATAGTCTGGCAAAATATATAGTATGATAAAATATAAAAAATTTCGTGACGGGGCCTATCCTAGTATAGGGGGCCAAATTTAGCTTGGTCCTCCCTGTTGTTTTTTCTTTCTGTTTCCAATTTGGTTGTTTTTTCCTGTTTCCGCATCCTGTTTTAAATACGTTTATTCTTGAACAAATATCAACAGAAATTACACAGAATTATTAATATCATAGATCAACGACAGTTGGGCAAAGAATTTAAAAAGGACATCCCACTCTTTGGCATTACAATTCTGGCGAAATACTGTTTCTTGTACATAGCCGGAAACATTGGCGTTGCTTGTCCCGAAGAGCCTCTTGATCTTGTGCTTCATGTGAGCCCACTGACCTGTGAATCCTAAGGTCTACTTCTTCTTCGACGACAGTCCTGAAATTAATGTAAAACATAAATACATTTGAAGAAAAAAACCTTGCGAATTGTCTCTTGTGACAAATAGTATAGTGCTTGCAGCCGACCGAACGACTTATTTTTTCCGAGCTGTTTGTACGCTGGCCACTCGTCGCTAATGATCTAATGCATCTTGATTAGCCGAAGCAGAGTCTTCTTCTTACGATCTGCTACACGGAAAGCAAACGCCAAACCACCTTGTGCACGCTCGACGCCCCCAAGGACCCACTGGCTAGCACCAATTCTTCGCCGCCCTCGGTTGCAATGTAGCGTCCTGGTCCTCCAAGCATCTCTTGATTGTGGCAGTAACTAAATATGATCATAAAATTATAAAAAGTAAAATAAGCTTACTTTTGGCAAACTTCACGAGTCATGGCTATAAGCCCATATATAAGAGCTCAAATTATTTAGTTTTGTAATGATCTTCAAAACTTATTCTGCAACAAAAAATATTGTTTCTACATCAATAGCTCTGTCTGATTAATCTTTTTGCCTATTTTTTCTCCGGTTAGCAAAATAATCGGTTCTTTTTTTCCAAAATTTAACTAAGATTCAGGGTTACATTGTAGCAGTCAAGTGATTTTTTTGGCAAAAAATTTTGGCAATAAAAAGGCAAATGTCATGTTTTAAAAAATAACAAAGCTCATTTTCAACAAAGGAAAATGCTAAAATACTGCTCAATCAAAAGAAATCGATAAAATGAAAAAAATCAGATTTATTCAGCAAAAACAGTGCTATTCATCCTTAAACAACAGGAAAATATGCATGAACTTATTGGCGTTGTGTCCTGCAATGCCAAATTTGGAAAAAGAAGCTGAGTGTTTCCAATATATATATTATTTTTAAAATTGCACATTTGCAATCTCATATTTTTATCATACAACTTTTAACATGTGATATTTGGATAATACCTGCGCACTGTTTGTGTATCTAATCTGCTAAATTTCAGGCAAATTATGAATAACACCATGAACAGTGGCGTGAATAGTCATGCAGGGGCAGAGCAAGCTGCACCACCACCCACTAATATAGCCAATCAACACCCACCAGCTCCAACATTCGAACCCCAACAACAACCAAATGCTGGAGCAGCTAACCCACAGCAGCCAGGAGGAGTAGCTGCACCAGTATCTAGACCACTAGGTTCAGTTGCCAACCCTTCCACCACCCCATCTGCAAATCAGGCTAGAGAGGTTTGCAAAAGATAATAATAGTGTTTTGATGGACATGGCCAAAGTTTCTCAGGACAAAAGGTTCCATTTTGGGTGATCTTTCGGCCATGGAATGACCTATGCCTATCTTTAGCATCAAGCTTTCAATCAGAAGGACCTCGATCTATCTATCTATCAAAAATTTGATCTATACTTCTATACTTTAGGAACAAAATTCAATTTTTCTTTGGCCTCTCTTTTGATTTTTTGGATTTTAGATTTTTTTATATAAAGTCTGAGTAGCAGGGTACTCTGCCGGTAGGAATGGAGTCAAACCTGTTCCCTAAACTACAAAAATAGGAAACACATGTTTTGATTCCATCCTGACCCTACTCCTGAAAAACAACCTTTTTTATGTGCAGTCAAACCTTGGTTATCCGCCACTCCAGTTAACCGCCACCCCAAATTTACTTTACAGGGTGACACAAAAAACAGTCACATTTTTGAAAAATTTGTCTAGGTAGTCTCTTGCCCCATCGATTTCCCCAGGAAAATCGATGACAGTAATTAAGCTATCTGGGTCTCTCTGATTCATAATTCCTTTAAAATACTTAGAGATTACTTAAAGGAAGCATCGAATTTTCAAATAAACACAATCACTCATGAATTAGAACCCGAAAAATTCAATTCTAAAATTTTTTCAAAATGTGACTGTTTTTTTGTGTCACACCTATATTTGGCTGAGGTTGGCTTATTCTCTGTCATCTGACGCCCTCAGTTTCCCGCCAACCTAAGAATAGTCCCTGGGTGGCGGATAACTGAGGTTTGACTGTACCGATGTTTTGAGTAGGGTTTTGAAAGTCAAATTTTGAAAAAAACTCAAAAATTAATGAAAGTGACTAGTGGCCATAGTGACCGCCCGCCCGGCCGGGACCGTCCCGTTCTCGTCCGGACGGCGCCAAAAAACCGGACGGTCGGACAACCGGCCGCTCGGACGGCCGGCCGGCTAAAAACGTCCAAGACGACAGACGGCCGGCAACGACAAACTCGGACGGAACGGCCGACGGCCGGTCCGTCCGAGACCGTCCTTCATTATACCGAACAAATTTTGGAAAAATGATTTTTTGGTTTTTTATGTTGAAAACCTATGTTTATTTCATTCAACATGTATAATAACTAATCATTTAATCGTACTAATTTTCTTGCTTAAGCTTTTTATTCAAACGTTTACGATCTCGAAGTTTGTTTCTCAATTCATCGAGATATTTTTCAAGTAGCTGTTGTGTTTCTTCTGAAGAACCTCCGTCAAAAAAAAAAGCTGCTGAAAGGATCTTTTCCATAATGACAATGCATGCGGAAGGAAGAAGAGTGGGTATCAACGAAGAACTCTTAAAGTCTCGAACACTTCTGACATATAACTCGATATATATTTCTTAAGTTGCTTAATTATTTCAATAAAGATCAATTTTTAAGTAAAAAAATTTGCCACAGAACTTTTTTTCGCTATTTGAGCCGGCCGGCGGACGGCCGGCGTTAGAAAATTTTAATCGGACGGCCGGTTGGACGGCCGGTCAAAAACGTCTAAGACGGGGACGGGACGCCGTCCAAATTTTAATAAGCGCGGTCACTATGGTTTGGAGGTCTGATTTTGTGATATTTGTGCTCAGCATGTTCTAAAACACTTATAGGAACCGTTATTACAGTCGGGTAGAAAGGTAGAAAAACTTTCAGGTTCCCAACTATCAACTAACTAAAACATTGACTGGACATTTAAAAGCCATTTCCTCAGTCAAATTTTCGTCAGATGGGTCTTTGCTTGCGAGTGCTAGTGCAGACAAGACCGTCAGGATCTGGAATTCAGCTGATGGAAAGATGGAAAAAGTAATTTCTGGACACAAGCTGGGAATAAGTGATGTTTGCTGGTCAATTAAATATAAATTTTTGTATTTGTTGGGGGACTAAATATTACGTTTTAGGTCTCATGAAAGCCGTTATATAGTTAGTTGCTCGGATGACAAGACTTTGAAGCTGTTCGATGTGCAAACAGTAGGTTTCCTATGCTTTTAAAAACAATTATTGTTGGTTTTTTTGTCAAATTCTGGGTTAAAGCCTTGGCTCCCAAAAAGGCTTACCTTACTTCCTCTAATAGTAGGCCCCCTCTAATAAAAGGCCCCTTCAACTTTGAGGGTTTGTATCTCGAAGCAGAGTAAAAATTTTACAGAGATGTTTATTGCATTTTCTTAACTCCTACGAGCTCTACCGATTCCACTTTCAAGATTTTGGTTGAGCACCCGAAAATCTCTAGATCGACCTCTAAATTTTCCGATTTTTGAGGGATTGAAAAGTATAAGGTTCAGGATTAGAGGAAATACGGTATTTTTCTCAGCATTTGGCAGAGCTTAACACAAAGTTCTGTATTATTTTTGTTTAAAAACGCAATAAATACTAAAAACATCACTTTAAAGCCATTTTAGCTGATTTTGTCCTAAAATGATGATTTCGTACAATTTTAATTTCTTTACAACTTTGCTCTACAACTTTTCTATATGAATCTGTTTCAAGTTGAATAATGAATTAAAGGACCGTGCAACTTGATAAGCACAGCAATTTGAATTAGCGGGGGACCAGTCTAATTTGGTCAATAATGTTTTCAAATTATTTCTTGTTCGCGTTTAAAATTTTTCAAAATTTTGAACCATCCACTAGTCGTTGCTTGACCCAACGTTGCTTTACATTGCCGGATCGGACGACCTAGGCAACTTCCACTGCTCTACAAATTTCTATTGCGAGTAAGTGTTCTGTACTGACTAATATATAATATTCAAACTTAAAATGCACACGAAAAATAATAAGAAAATGTTATTGACCGAATTAGGCTGGTCTCGCTCGAATTCAAATTTGGCAAATTGTTGTGCTTATCAAGTTTCATGGTCCTTTAAAATTGCAAAAAACTTCCATTTATCTAAGATCTTCTAATAAGCAACCTCCCAAAAAATTCTTAAAATAACTTTGTTTCTAATTTTCCTTCATCCAAAATTTAATTTTTCCATTGAAATGAAAAAGCAAACCAGTGTAAAAACGAATAAGAGAAAATTTTTGCCAGGTCCTACCGTAGTTTACATTTAAAAAACACTCATTTTAGAGCAAATGCACCAAGACCTTCCGTGGCCATTCCAATTACGTATTTTGCTGCAACTTCAACCCTCAATCAAATCTAATTGTTTCTGGCTCGTTTGATGAGAGTGTCAAAATCTGGGATGTGCGCAATGGCACCTGTATGTATTAGCTTTTTCTAACCTTATAACTAGCTAGCGAATTCATTAAGGCATCAAAACCCTGCCTGCCCATTCAGACCCAGTGTCAGCAGTAGCCTTTAACAGAGACGGCACTTTGATCACCACCAGCAGTTATGATGGTCTCGGCAAGTGTTTGACTGACTGTCACTTTTAGAAGAAAATAATTGGTTGTGTTTTAGTGCGCATTTGGGAGACAGGCAGTGGTCAGTGCATCAAAACATTGGTGGATGACGAAAACCCACCAGTCTCTTTCGTAAAGTTTTCGCCTAATGGAAAATACATATTGGCTGCTACTTTGGACAGGTGAGTGACTGTAATTCAGTTATTTTCGATAAATATCTATTTTTAGCCAACTTAAACTGTGGGACTTCAACAAAGGCAAGTGTCTGAAGTCGTACCAAGGGCACACCAACATGAAATACTGCATATTTGCCAACTTCTCGGTAACTGGAGGCAAGTGGATTGTAAGCGGCTCGGAAGACAAAATGGTCTACATTTGGAATTTGCAATCACGCGAGATTGTCCAAAAGTTGGAGGGACACACAGGTGACGATATCACTCTTACATTGCATTAAAGCTTTTTTTACTGATCACCTCCTTGGCAAAAATGTTTTAACATAAATTTCAGAAATAATAGAAAACATTCACTTTCTCAAACTCTTATATCAAAGGGAGTAGCGTCTATGTATTTTACCGTATTTACTCTAATTAACACCCCCCCCCTCCTAATAAGTCGTTTCCCTCGACTTTGAGGACTTATATCTAGCCCAGAGTCAGCCCCACACTCGCACGTGCTCTACCGGTTCCGCTTTTTCGATATAGGATTTTCACCCGAAAATCTTGAGATCGACCTTAATTTTTTCGATGTTGGGGGATACGAAAAATACACCGGCCGGCTAATTTGAAAAAAAATACGGTACTTTTTATTTCAAAATTACTTGAAATAGTCTTAATAATCCGGGTTCAACATTGCACACAAAAATGTTTTTTATTATTTTTAGCAAGATTAGGATTCAATCAGTTATCTGAAAACGTGGTTTTTGGTCAATAAAGAAAAAAAAAAACCCGGTCAACCGAAAACCAGAATCTCGGTTAATTTACGAGAAAAGTAAACTGAAAAACGAAATAGGCCAGTTAACCGACCGAAATAAAACAGAAAAACTCTAACCGGGTTTAAAATAAGCTGAACTGATCCAAAAAACCTGATTGCATCCCATCCTAGTTTTAACGTGAAAAAATTAGTTAAAATTTATATCTTATATAGTATTTGGCATGTGTGGGTGGGTGGGTAACGCTTTTTTACTTCAAAGGCAAGAACGGGTCGTAGGTAGCGAAATCACTTTTGTCGCTAACACCATCGTGTTCCCCAGAATGTCAGCTTTCGTTTTAAAAAAGAACAGGCGAAAAAAATGAGTTCTAATAGGGGATATACCTATTTTTATGAATGAAGTCATAGCCCCCTCATTGAAATTTCGAAATACTATAGAGGCGCCGATAAACGCCTGTGGTCCCTTGTTTGAAATATTTTGACCTTTTTGCATACTCTTGACCTACAGAACAAAATAAAATTGACAAAAGAAATCGTTTAAATTTAATGCATCCACCAATAATTTTATGTAATTTGCAGACAATGTTCTATGCACAGACTGTCATCCCAATGAGAACATAATTGCATCTGGTGCCTTGGAGAATGATCGCACAATTAAGCTTTGGAAAAGCGACTTTTAAAAAGGAAAAAAACACTGGAAATGAAGTATTAGGTCGTCCAATAAGTTTTGAGAAAAAGTACGTGGATTCGCTTTAATTTTCAAAGTGCATCATTTGGCACATTTGACAATGATGTCTCTACGTGTCATATAGCATTTTGTAGCCCGTTCTCTCCTCTTTTGAATGTCGTATTAACCGGCTCTTTGTTATAACAAAATTGGACCAAAAATAAAAAAAACTAATAATTTCTCAAGTTTGGTAAATTTATGCACATTTTTTGTTTTCCTATTTTTGATCCTATTTTTCAATAACAAAGAATTGTTCAATATCACATTTTAAAGAACAGAGAACAGGCTACAAAATGGTATATGACACGTAGAGACATCATTGTCAAATGTGCCGAATGATGCACTTTGAAAATTAAAGCGAATCCACGTGCTTTTTCTCAAAACTTATTGGACAACCTAATAAATTAACCAAATAATAATTGTTTTTGTTACAACTAAATTGAATTGTTGATTCTGATCTCCTGTTTTGTGTAAGCGTGTGGCAACCAGACATTTTCTACTATTAGTAGAATTTGTCGCGCGACAAATTGTACTAATAGCAGAAAATATCTGGTTCCCGAAATACTATTTACATCGCCTGTATTATTATTATCGCCATTTTTATTTCGACATTATCTGATAAATTGTTTGTTTTGATATACATGGTTTGTTGCAAATAAACATGAAATGTACCAGAAATTTTAGAGTATCACACTGCGGAACAGGGCTGCACCGGATATGAAAAAATATCGGATATCGGATGTCAAAAAGTGCCGCATACCGCATACCGATATCTGCTGCAGCCCTGCTGCAGAACTATATACAAAACAGGTTTTTGAGGGACTTGCCGTTGATTTTGCTAATGATTACCTTTTGAAACTAATAATTTATGTTCTGAGCTAAAAACTTTGCGGATGTGATTTAAAAAATTTGTTAGTTTTTAGTAAGGGAATTAAATACCGTATTTTCTAGGGTTGTGAAACGGGTATTTAGTTTAAAACGGTTATTTAATATTTAATTTATATTTAAAACGGGTAAAATCTTTACTAAGAATTTTATGAAAATACTATTTTTTACAAAAATTTTCTTTGAATTTGGTTTGTCTTAAAGCGAATTCAAAAGTCAGAAGGTGTTTTTGTTTCAGCAAAATGCTTTTAATGTGTGTTTCTGCACTTTTTTTGTTTTAAGTGCTAATTTTTCTCTGTATCCTGGCGCTAGCAATGAATAAAAAAAAATTCAAGAAAAATGTGACTATGGAAATTTGAGGATTTTACCCGACTTTCGGTTAAATACCGGCTAAATATCCGGGTAAATACCCGAGATTTTATCCAAGAAGCTTTTATTCGGGTAAATTCATAACCCTGGTATTTTCTCTAAAGGCACACAACTACTCCGCCCCCCTGGTCCTACCAAACGGGTAGTCCAAACCAAGGGGGACGTAATTTATACAGAATGGTATTCATCAAGGGCCCAAGCTTCGTTCCCCAGTTTAGCTCGCTTTTGTGTTTCCTTTTTGGCAAACAAAGCGAGGTACTCCTGGGGAACGAAGCCAGATGGCCAAGTAAGTGATTTCAAGAGAAGCAAAATATTGGAATTTTTGTAGGCTAATTTGCCCGAAAGAGAAAAAGTAAAGGCTTATGCCAGATGGCAGAAAAGATCGAAAAAATATATGACAATAAAAGATAATTTTGCTTTTGGCCTTATATTTTAAAAAATATCGCGATGTTCGCGACACTCCCACCGGAGAATAAACGGTAAAGAAAAATAAAAAGGGGAGAGGCGTTCATGTGGATTGCCTCGAATCTTAGTTGAGGGAATCCAAAAGACCGTCTATTTCAGCTTCATCAATTTGGAGGTGTTCCGCCTGCTCATCCTCGCTCACATCCTTCGCTGGGTGAGTTGGGGTTCTTGGCAGTACTTCCTTTTAATCATCTCCTTGGATAACCTGACAACTGCCTGAAGGGGTAGTGGGAATATGATCATCTTGAGGATCTTCTGACAGTTCACCCTCTTCAGCCATTTGCTGCTCCAGGGTGACATGCTTGGCACCCGAAATGATGTCCGTAGAAGGGTCTTTCTGTTTGACCTTCTGAGTACGTTTCTGAAGTACTTTTCTCAGAAAAAGAACCATCGAACAGACTTTTCGGTGCAACTTTTTGGCACTCTTCTAGAAACCAGGGACTGGACTGGTTATTGTGAGAATTGATGAACTCTAGTTGTTAATTTTGACTAGTTGCCTTCCAGTCAAAGTTCCAGATAGTACCCTGGATAGCTCGCTGACCAGCGGTCAATGTGCGAGATTTTTGGGTGGAGGGTCCAGCATTCACTGGATGAGATGTAGTCCCACCATAGTACTTGACAGCCACCTGATTGGTGGGCTTGCCAAGCGGGCAAGCGTAATAATGCGCTTAGTTACAATATTTTCTGGGACTGGAGTAGGCAAATTAAACTTGAGTTCATTTGTTGCCGGATTCCAGATAATTCCCAGAATTTTTGCCTCTTGAAAATCTGCCTGTCTGTTTCTGGGACAGAGTTATATGCCTCTAAATCATTACAGAGAAATTCTCTGATGTTCATACAAGCATCAGAAAAACACTTTTTAACTTCTTTGCAGCTATTAATAGCTTTTTTAGTATTTTGTGCAGGTAAAATAACGATGTCAGCGTATGTATTACGCTTGACTATTTGCGCCAGTGGAGATTCTGACTCCTCAAAGTGATGGCTAATAGTGGTGGCTAATAGAAATGGTGATGGAGCAACTCCAAAACAGACTCTGCAATATCTCTGCGGCATCTGCGGTATGCGGTAAATACCAGCAAATTGTCTGCTGGCATCGGTTTAGTGATGTCTTTTACCCACAAAAAACGGGTAACTTCACTGTCAGGAGGAAAATAAAAGTTTGTTAGCTCATCTGCCAAGTGGAAGCTATCGTGCTGTTGTTCTTCATATCATGCGCCAAATTTGGCTTTGCTGGAAGTAGTCATGGCTTCGTAGCCATAATAGTGCTTTTCTGGAAATTAATCCAAGTGCACGTGATAGTTCTCAGCTAAAAGTTTGTTAGTGATAAATAATAAAAAAAAACTCGCGGGTGTTAAAATAGTGGGGAAACACTCCTTTGCTGTCTGTGGCCAGTCCAAAGGTGTCCTTCAGAGCGTCTAGTTTCACATTCATCAAGAGAAAAGAGTCTCTGAAGAGCACTCTGCTGTCATGGGAGCCATTGCGTGATGTGGCTTCGAAGATCTTGCAGCCAGACATTGTGACTTTTGCCCTTATATTTTGCTTGTAGAGCTGTTGGAGATAGAACTGGTATATATGAGTTAAAATTAAATAATTTCTGAATTCAAAAAAAACGCATCTATTACATGTCTGCACTGCAACATCAATAAGTGGAACAAAGATTTTTTGTTGCATCTGAAACTTTTTCATTAATGAAGGAAGGACAGAAAAAAGTTTACTTCTGAAAGGTCTTCGTTTTCCGCTTTCAGGCGATCGATTTCCGTGTATGTTGGCTTGCTTTGCATCTCCTCGCTGGTTTCTGGAAACAACTTTACGACATTGCGAAAGCTCCTGCGAAATTTCGGACAGATGTTTTTCTCAGCTGCATCAAAATCGTAGTAAGCAATATCATCTGGGCTCCATAGCTAAAAAGCATCCTTGGTAAAACA
This sequence comes from Ditylenchus weischeri, assembly GCA_029231635.1. Taxonomy (NCBI): domain Eukaryota; kingdom Metazoa; phylum Nematoda; class Chromadorea; order Rhabditida; family Anguinidae; genus Ditylenchus; species Ditylenchus weischeri. The sequence continues at coordinate 280,491 of JAMRYI010000045.1, read as the reverse complement.
AATTAAATAAAATTACAACATACCTTGTTCAATGCCTCGATACATTCCGAGTGAAACATGTGACCACATATAATAACTGAGGCTTCATCCATGCTGAGATTTTCATAGCATATTATGCAAAGAAGAGGCATCTCAAATACGCTTATTATACAAAGTCAGCTGATATATGTAATATATGTATAGGTAAATAAAATAAAACTTTTCTCACCCGGTGTTATGTTGATGAGCTAAAAGACCAAAATTGGAAATCCAAGAGACAACCAAGAGCGACGAAAACTGGTAGAACTGGAAAATATACCTTAATTATGAAAAAAAATTAATACATCCTGTTTTAAAATAATGGCACAAAACTGATAAATTTGTCACATCATCAGGAAGAAAAATAAGATTGACGCTGTAATCAGTGAAATTAGAACGCACTGATCTAAATGCTCTTTTTATGTCCGTATGGACACATGTGGAAATGCCGCCTTCAGATACTAACAAACTCGTGTAAATTTTTTTCTTGGTGTGAGTCCCCTACTCACATCATGAGTTGACCCAAGTATATTAATTTATTCACCATTCAAGACGTTACTCGAGCTAAAAACTGTTAAGCTAAAAAAAACTTTATGACACGCCAAGGAAAAACAGGATAGACAATTTTCAGGCACAAATAAATTCTATAATGAATTCTATGATTCAATTTGAACTTAGATATAAATAAATTTAATTCGAATTCAAAATTTTGGCGTTGTGCCTTTTGTTACATTCTCTCTTTATGTGTAGGAGGATAAAATTTTGCGCAACATTTCAATTGTTATTTATTCATAAAATGGGTTGGTCCATAAGTTTGCGGTTGCTTATACACGGAACATAATATTTTCATATGGGTTTCAAACTTTTTTATTTATCTAGTTCACTAGTTTCCCAATTGATCGGTTTCATTATTAAAATATTATTGGAATAACTGCAGCGATAAGGTTTAATGTGTTACAGTATGAAAATTTTGCTGCACAAATTTTGATTTTGAAACCCATCAATTAATTTCGCTCCAGTTCCTCTAATCAAATTTTAACAGTGAAACCCATTGGATGGTAAACTAGTCAACTAGATAAATAAAAAAGTTGAAACCCATACGAAAATAGTATGTTCCGTGTATAAACAACAGCGAACTTATGGACCAACCCAATATTTAGAGTTATAAATAAAGAATTTTTTAGAATTGCCGTTAAATGTTTGATTGACTAAATGGAAGTGATAAGGCGAATAAAATCGTTGATGCTTATCTTTCCATCGGCTTCTGGACAGCCTGCAAGCAGCAGCACAGTTTCTTCTTCTTTCATTTTTTCGCCTAAAATTGTTTATGAAAATATTGATAGTTAAACAAATTGACAAATGCAAAAACTGACCACAGTTGGCCAACAAAAATTTGAGCTCATGGACAGGAATAAGTCCATTGCCTTCTCTGTCAAAGTTGTACAAGCAAGCAACTAACTGCTCTTCAGTGAAGTTGATTGCATTCTTGTTGTCCTTCTTTACTTTACGGCAGATTGGTGTCAACTCTTCCACGCTTATGCGGTTATCTGCATTAAAGAAAAGATTATATTTTTTTCTGCCCTTAAATTGGTTAAAAAAATACCACCTTCAATCAATTTAATCAATCAAAAATAACCCTAACTCTGAAATCTTAGTCAAAAAATATGGGGGGAGGTTGTTGTTACTATTAGAGACGGGGTTTCTATTAGAATAATTACGGTAAGTGGCTCTCTCAGTAACGCACAGCTACGTTTTTGAGCAAAATTTGAAAAAAAGAAATTCTCATACCGAGTTTTTTGTTTTGCAAGTTTATTCACTTTTTGTTTCAAATTATGTCTGTTGCCATTTTTTATCTTGTTTTTGTTTGTGGTATAAAATGTCAGATATTTTTTATTATGGTTACTCTAATTAACAAGCAACGTGCTAATTACCTGCAGGACAAAAAGAATATCATAGATGCTTGTGCGAGGAAAGGTTAGAAGAATTCTAGCAACAGGGCTGTGCACGGGCCGGGTTTCGGCCGGCCCGGAAGGGTGTCAGCCCGGCCCGAAAAGCCCGAAAATTTCTCAAGTACTGATTCACGAAATTTTTTTCTCAAAATCAAAATTTTTCATGTTATTGTTTTCATAACAAATATCTAGCAAAAGAGTTTATATCAGTCACACAAGACCTAGGAGAATTTTGGAAATCTCAATCAGAATACTTCAAGTCGATGAGCAAAATTGCTAGATCTATTCTTTCTATTGCTAATCATACATCAGAAAATGAGCGCTACTTTTCTAAGCTTGCCAGAGTTCTGACAGCCTCTTGCCAAGACCTCTCTGCTGCTTGAGTATATACCCTTATTGCACATTCACTAAATAATTTAAACGGTTCTCTTTAAATAATCATTATAGCAAAATAAACATGTATTTGTTTTGAAAAAAATTAATTGTAGCAATAAAATATTGATAAGAAAAATTTAAATTCAGAAATTTCAGGTTACACTAGATAGACCGGGCCGACCGGGCCGCGGGCATAAAATTTCTAGGCCTGGTATCCACCTGATCAGTCCACCACCTTCACCTAACACCAAAATTTAACCCTTAGCTACTAAAAGAAAATGTATTAACATAAAACTTCACACCTTTGTCTGGCCACTGTTGAGTCAAAGATGCAACCTATAATATTTTTTTTCAAGTAGCACATTTTAAAATTTGGAAATTTGACCTGTGCTTCAGTCGGAGTCAAACCAAGAGCTCGCAAACAACTTGCCACTTGGCTGACAGCAACTTTACCGTCCCCTTTAGAGTCGTAGAATTGAATGACTTCTTGGATCTCAGCTAGTTCTGCGTTCACTGGTGTTGTCATTGCTTAGGCTCAGAGTACAGGTTTTAAGCCAGAATATTGGCAAAAATATGTAAGCGGAACAATTTTTTTTGGATAGCAAAGAAAGAACAATGCTAGGAAACAGTGGTGATCCATCCTTGTTCTTAGTCATTCGTCTTGTTTGCTGCCTTTTAAATATTTTTTCTTACACCTCTACAACGATTTTTCTATTGCTTTATCATCGACAATACTTTATTTATGTAAGACTTTTTTGTGGATTTTTTCAAATATTATGATTTTTTTAAAGCATATTAATCGCTAAATCAGCCGTAGATCATTCTCGAAAATTGCATTATCCCTTCAGTACAAAAATAAGAATTGTTTTGAAATTTCTTTATTTTTGATAAATTGGGTGCTGAATTAATTTATGGAAATTATACAACATTTTTTTTACTTGTTAACACGAGAAAGGCTGACCGGCACAAGCGGACGATCTGGTGCAGTTTTTCACGTAGATCTTTTTCGTATGTAGGAGTATGGTTGTTCGGATGTGATGAAGTGACCCAATAACCGGTTTCCAGCACTCGACCATTTCATGGAATGTGGAACACCTCCCGAGAGGCTGACACTACTTATCTCCAGATCACATCTATGACTGTAATAGGTCAAAAGAACTGTTAGGATCTGCTCTTTCGAATAAGTGTATGTGTGCTGTAATCTGTTTGAAAAAAGGTAGATGACCAGCGTCCAACGCACAAAACCACCATTTTCTCACCTGCGAAATTTCCCCTCAAAGCCAACCAAAAGCACGTCATAGCTGTGTATAACTGCTTAATGCTTGGTCACTTCTTGTAGAGAAATTCAAAAGCTACAAGATAGGTGGAAAATCAGCACGAGAATTCAACATAAGTCACACAGAAATTAGAGGAGAAGAGGTAAAACCAGCTCTTTTCCTGGCATTCAAATTTGAAGGATACCTGGTTTTGGCATATTCCTGGCTGACTTGCTAAAGAAAAGTGAGAGTGCGATATGTCAAAATTCTCACAATGAAAAATGCGACAGAACTAGTGCAAAGACTTACAAGACAACAAGCAAATATCACAAAATTCAAGCCAAAACAATTTGACTCCAAAATCCAACAAAAACCGAGAAGCTTTTGGACCAAAATTCAGGTGGCTGTCACTTGGTTTCGTAATTTTCTCAAAATTTTATAGATCATTTTAAAAAATGAAAATATCACGTGATAGAACGCAAAAAAAAACTGCGTCAGAAACATTTGTTAGATTAAAGTTTTCCCTTCTTTTTGAGAGGATTCAAGAAGTAGGCTGGCAGTCAGTGATTGCAAAATGACAATGAGAATTGTCATTTTGCAATCACTGCTGGCAGCTTAGTCGTGGATCGACCTATATGGTTAGATTTTACTGGGTCGGAAAGTGATATTTAAACGAGATATCTATGCAAGTTGTATACCAAAGAAAGGCAAAGATTTGGCGAGGCTTTTTTTATCGTAACGGTGTATGAATTTTTTAATAACTGTGTTGATTTGAAGTCTAGCGAAACGGAGCCAGATAGGTCGATCCACGACCAGGCTGCCAGCCTACTAGAATCCTCTCAAAAAGAAGGGAAAACACAGACTCAACTTTAATCTATCAAATGTTTCTGATGCAGTTTTTTGCGTTCTATCACGTGATATTTTCATTTTCTGATCTTAGATATTTTCTCATATCTTCTAATCTTCACTCAAAAGATGGCCGTAAAAGTTACCCCCTCCTTTTTAATTTTTCGGACGAGGGTTGACTCACGAAGGTCAATTTGCGAAGGTTTTTAATTTTTGTTTATGTGGGCGAACAAATGTGGGTTAATATACATGACCACCCCAAGAAAGAAGTGAAGGAAATTAAGTTTTAGCTCCCTGATGGTTTGTCGGGCTTCGGTTACACACATAAATCTACATTTTACATTTTTTACCCGAGCATTCTGTTTCTCCTGAAACTCATCTCTAATTTTTCATCTCTTATCGCACTTTTCGGTGAAAATTTGCGATTTCACCCACCCGGACCCCAAATTTGAGAACGGTACCACCCGGCCATTCGAATATCCTCGTGGATGCCCTGAAAAATAAAATTTTGTAAAAAGCAAAAACAAACCAATTATTGTGCCGTAAAATAGTGTTAGGAATTATATTTGTTGGTAACAAAATTGCGATTTTAACTACCCAAACCCCACAACCCGAGGTGGGTACAACCTGGTCAGGTGGATATCTACTTGGATGGCCTAAACAAAAATTAGTCCAAATTAATACTAAATTATTCTATAATTCGTGGTACTTCTGCTGTTTGTCCCCTCCCCACCCATATTTTTGAAATTTATTGCGTTTGAGCGGGATTTTTCGCTGCGATCACACAAAATTCATATTCTTATTTTTATTCAGTTGATTTATTTACTGATTATTTATCTACTATTTATTTACTTTATTTACCAAGTATATTTTTAGACAATGGAAGAACTTCGCAGTTTCAATCTTGGGAATTTATATGAAAAGATCTTGAGTGTAAATAAATAAAGAGTAAAAGAGTAAATAAATCAAATCAATTAAATAGTAAATAAATCAACTGAATAAAAATAAGAATATGAATTTTGTGTGATAGCAGCAAAAAATCCCGCTCAAACGCAATAAATTTCAAAAATATGGGTGGGGGGACAAACAGCAGAAGTACCTAATTCGTAAAATCCTATGTCGAATCCGTTTAAATGAGACCAAGTTTGTAAATTCACCTATTAAATTAGCAAAAAACTTAGGTAACTGCAAGTAAATATCCATCTGTTTCAGGTACCTCTTTAGACATATGTTTTTCAAATATAATTGTAACTTATGATGTAACTGTTAAAAGTACCTGCTTCAAAATAAGAAAAAAGACGTTGAACATAGGTTTCATAGAAGTCAAAGTTTTAGTCTTATCAAAGCTAATTTTTAAAAAGATTCACGTGTGATAAAATGATTTAATTTTTATTTTGACCAACACTTGATTTTTTAGGTCATCCAGGTGGATGGCCACCAAAGGTTTAGTTTATGGCCAAACTTCAATATTTATGGCCAAAATTTGTTAATTTATTGCCAAAATTCGGTATTTTGTGGCCAACTTGAGTTTATGGCCAAAATTAAATACAGGGTGTCAGAAAATAACGTATACGATTGAAATCTTCTCTTAAAATCTTGTGTGCGGCGTCACGGTTCACTCCAATTTTATTGGCCAACTTTCGCACAGAGTTTTTCTTGGTCGTCGGATTTCGCTTGATCATTGCTTTGGCACGCTGAATATTCTTCTTACTTCTTGCAGTCTTCTTTCGGCCTCGTCCCCGTCGGTAATCTACCGTTCCACGCTCAATTGCTTTTTGGATTGTGGCTTTGGGAATTCTCAAGTCTGTGGCGATTTTTCCCATAGAATCTCCAAAAGAATGCATTCTAAGTATCGCAGCTCGTAATTCTTTCATTTTTACTGCTAAAAAACCGTAAAATAACAAAACAGCAACAAAAAAATCGCATAAAATCAATCGTATACGTTATTTTCTGACACCCTGTACCACCCAAAAATGATGTCGAGCGAGGACCATATGTCTTCTCATTGTTGTTTCTAACTGTTTAGGGTATGTATAAAACAGAAATTTAAAAAAACCTTCGCGAGTTGATCTTTTAACAAATTTTTCTCAGAAGTGAATTTCCAAAAGGATTACATGTTTAAAAATTATTTCAAAATACTTTATTTGGTTAACTATACAAGAAGTAGTTTGGTCCCGTAATGCGTCGTAATTGGTGCTATCCTCCCCATTAATATGTTCTCAAAAGTATTATTGCAGTAGTTGTTGCTCACGTGACTCTCTTTCTTCCACTTGAGCCATCACCTTGCGCACTATCTCCCGAATCTTGAGCACTATTCTGTTGTAAACTTCTGGACCTTTGTATTTAAACACATTAAAGAGTCTGGCTTTGACGACAAGCAACCAAAAGTCATCTAAATCGCAATAAAGAGTAAATTAATACAGCTCAAAGACTAAAGAAGTTACCAAAATTTTCAGGGAAATTAGGGACGCCCAGAGCTTTTTGAATCTCAAAGAATTCCTAAAATGTCCAATGATTAAATAGTTTTACCGGGAAGAAGCCGTAGTTTTATAGAGGGATTCTTATAGACGTTAAGGATACTTTTTCAACGAAATTTGACTTTCCTAAAAATTTAAACTGAAATAAAAGTCTTACCTTCAACTTTGGCATGCTGAAATCTGAAATGGGTAAAAATATCACAATTGAAAAAATATTTACGTAGAATTCTATGCTACAGTCTACCCTCGATATAACGCCACTCACTTGGGACCAACTTTCGAGGGCCAGATCTTTACCATTTTCATATGAGTCCAATAAAACAGAGGTTGCGCATGATTGTGTGGCAGGGGGGTGGTGGAGTGGCAAGGGGTGGATGGGCAGGGCTTTGTGCAGGATGTATCGAGAAATTCCCCGGTTCTCAAATGACTATAACTGTTTTCTAGGTCGCTCTTCAAAATTCTGTTTTCATATATCGATTTTTAGAATATAGCACCGACAAAGGTATGTGGGTGTGCGCATCCCGACTCCAAGCCGCTGCGGGGCTTGAGAGTTAGAGATGAGCGCACTCACTTACCTTAGGAATGATTCCAAGAAGTACTTTTGATCATAAAAGGCATATAGAGTCACTTTGCCATGGCCCAATTGAAAAACATGATAAGACAGCCTGAAAATAGGCATAACCTTCACAAAATTTTGTGTCAATTTTTCTAACCGATTATTTTTGGTTATATGATTTCAAAAAGACGATTGGTCACCTATGGTTTGCATCCTGGTCTTTAGATGAAATCTGAATGAGTACGGCCCAAAACAACATGAGGGGTTACGCGAAAATTGTGTTTTTGACTCTATACACCAAAAAATATTTTCGGTGAGAAATATGGATCTGTAAAACAGAATTTCGAAAAACAATAAAAAGTTATGGCCATTTCGAATCCGGGAACTTCTTGATACACCTTGTATTGAGGGTCAACTGTATCAATTTTGAGCTTTGTTCTGTAGTATGATGACTACCTGCTTGTCTGCTGTTGTCCACCATTCCATTGGCTCTACATTGAGCTGTGGCAAACCTGTGTGCGAACTGAGAATTGTTTTCTGCCATTCCAGTGTTGGCTGCTTCATTACTAAAAGAGCCAATATAGCCTTGTTGCTGTTGGGACTCTTCTTCAGTTGCTGCTAGTTGACTGTTCTCTGGAAATTGTTGTTGCTGCTGCTGGAACAGATTATGCTGATAGGAAGCCATTTTCCACCAAGCTTCAGCCATACACACCTATAATTAGGTAAGGTAATTGAGTAACTTGGGTAGCTCAAAAGCTGACCTCACAAGAATGGTTTAGACTATCCTCATACATTACTTGTTGTTGTGCAAGCGATTGGTTTTCAGTGGAAGTGTCGGTGGAATCAGAAGAAGACTGCTGTTGGTTTTGCAAGCTGGATGGGGCAGATTGCTGCTGCTGCTGATGTTCAGAGTGATTCTCCATTGCAAATAATAAAGCAGTGATTTCAAAAGTCTATAAAGTTATAAGAATTTTTATGCGTTTAACGCGTCGAAAGTGGATCACAAGCATAGTGACCGCGCCGTCCTCCGGGCCCGTCCCGTCCCCGTCTCCGTCCGGACGGCGCCCAAAAATGGAGACGGTCTGACGGCCGCCGTCCAACAAAAATAAAGTGGACGGCCGGCCGAATGCCGGCGAAATTTTGTTTTTGAAAAGACAGCCGGCGGACGGCCAGTTGCAAAAAGCTTAGGACGGGGCGGTGGACGGCCGGTAAAAAAAAATAAGACGGCCGGCCGGTCGGACGGTGGGAAAAAAGCCTTTGTACTAACGTCTAAGCAGCTTTACATAGATTCAACAACCTGGGTGCCTCCTGGATACCTCACAGGGGACAAAACTATTGGGGTTTCTACAAGTTAAACCGCTGTTTTAGCATTATCAAACCGTGTTCAGGGTACTTTGATTTTTAATTACTTTTAGCTAAATTCAAAATTTCGGATACTAGCGATTTATACCCATTTAGCGAGGTATCAGGTGGTTCCACTACCCACCCTAAGACTTGCTGGTCCTACAGACCAGTACTGGTCCTATAAAAACTAGTTTAGGACTTTTTTTATCATTTTGCAGTAAAAGCGGGGTGGCATTCTATACTGTAACCAAATTCACTTTCGATCCATTTCTGATTAACTTTAGACGCCTCCCTGGAGCCGACACATGCATCAGCAAAATAGTTGGTTGTGGCATAGCGTATTTCTTCTGATTACTACCCTCCCCAAAAGTATCAAAAATTAACTCAAATTATGCATAGCCTTTTGATTTCGTCTTCAATTTGAATTCTGCGAAAAGGGCCTAATAGAGCTCGTGATTTTGTGTTTGTGGCTAACTTTCCAAGAATCGGAAAAGTTTGAAGTTGATCTCAACATTTTCGGTGACTAACCAAAATCTAAAAAGTGTCAAAGGTGTCGCTCAATTAGAGAAAGCACGGTAAATTGACCCAATAAATTGTCTCATCCCCTTTGCAGTCACAATCTTGACTTTAAATATTTTTCAATCTAAACGCAAGGCCAAACTAATTTTGTCTGCATTTTTCAAAGCTGTATACTTTTGTTTGTAATGTCTCGAAAATTGCAAATTAGATAAAGTCAAGCAAGTTAATTTGTGAGAACACTTGGAAAATCAATTATTCTTGTAAAAAATTTAAATTTTATAATTCATTTAAAAACAAATAAATAAAGCCAGAAGATGTGAAAGAACAGAACTGTCTTGTTCAAACAAATTGTTTCTGCAAAAAATATAGACAATCAAAAGAAGAGGATGAAGAAAAAAAACAAAAATCAATAGTTGAGAACACAAAATAGCTCATTGCTCCAATCGTCATTTTAGTTTGCAAAAATTTAATTTCTGCTAGCAATAATTTGCAAAAGATAGTTTTCTTACTTGTCCATTTTCGATTTTTATTCCACATTCAACCAATTTACAGGATGGCGCATTATAAACGGACCTATGAATTTTTGCCATAACTTTTTATTTTTCAATACTACGTCGAATTTTTTTTTATTATTCGAAAGGGAAGACGTTAGCAAATCAAATATTACTACACGTTTTTTGATGTCATGTTATTGTTGCTGAAAATTTTGCTTTTTAAAAATTATCTTTTTTCAGATGCCTTACAATGCAGAAGAGCGAGCAAAATGCGTCGAATGGTTCATCGAAGAGGGAAAGAGCGTCGCCAGCTTCCAGAAGAGATATCGCCGTGAATTCAGAGCAGTGGATCGCTATGCTAAAGCGCCCAGCAAGAACAGAATCAAAGAGTGGTATGCCAATTTCCAGCAAGGAGATCTGAAGAACAAGAAACGAGAGGGAACAAAGGTTTGACTTCTTTTTGTTGTTTTTTGATGTTGAATTGATTGCTTAATTCAGTACGTAAGAACGCCAGAGAGGTCAGCAGAAGTGTCGAACTCTTTCAGGCACTGCCGTATGCAAGCCAGCGATGGGTAGCAAACATGGAAGGGATGCCGTCGAGAAGATCAATTCAAAGAAGCCTGAAAGAGGCTAACTTCCATCCCTACAAGCTGCAGCTGCATAAAGGGATCAAGGAGCTCATGTTAGGTACTGTTCGATTTGCTAACGTCTCCCCTTTCGAAGAAAAAAAATTCGACGTACTGTTGAAAAATAAAAAAGTTGTGGCGAAAATTCATAGGTCCGTTTATAATGCGCCACCCTGTACTACCCATTGTCGACGACTAATGCCACCTTATCCATTCCATATTGTCACCAAGCCTAGCGAACATCAATGGCAAGAAGTCATACATTTGGTAAGCACATTTTTACTATCTGACAACCAAAATCCACAACTTTTTGACAACATTTTTTACAAGATTTTATAGTCGAACCTTGATTTAGTAAACTCCTCCTTACTAAATTGAGGTGGGAGTGACTTTATCAGAGGTCCTGTTCCTTGAGTTCTCAACAAACCCTGGGAATTATTAAAGTCGGGATTCGACTGTATGAGTTTCATCAAAATTTCAAATTTTCCAAAATGTAAAGTTTGAAAGACAACTGCAGCCTTTCTAGCGAAAAACCCACGGCGATGTTAGTCTGGCAACCGGACATTGTCGACTATTAGTAGAATTTGTCGCGCACATTGTCGACTATTAGTAGAATTTGTCGCGCACATTGTCGACTATTTTTTAATGAAATTCGGGTGAAACAACCGAATTTCGTTACAAAATAGTCGACAATGTCCGGTTGCCATTAGTCTGGCTTGACTTCGTAACAATGCCTATGACCAATGTTATAAACTTTTCGAAATTGGCACTGAACTGGCAGTGCAAGACCGCACTGGGCCAGTAGGACATTACCCAGTACCGGTAAAAAGTTTGCACTGGTACCATTGCCGTTAAAACACTGCCTATAACTCAGACCAATACAAAAGCGTCAAATTAATCTAAAAAATGTTTTGTGACATTTTTTAATTCCCTTGATTTCACGAGCAAAAAAGACAAGATATCATAAACCGAATATGTTTTAGATAGTAAACGAGCTGAACTGGTCCAATTCCATTCAAGATCTAAATAGCTGGACGGCTGCTTTTCCTCCAGGCGATTTCTGTCTCTATATGGCTATTGAAAATAGTAACTTTCTATGTTTCTGTCCACATTGCGGTCTAACTAAACTTGGTTTAGCAAGTGGCAAGGTGTTAGGAACAATCACAAGAGCCAACTATATAACTAATGGGATGGAGCCTATTTCCACCATTGGTCTTTTCTACATTCGCCCAGAATACAGAGGCAATTCCATTGGTAGTGCTTTGTGGACTGCTGCTATGAAGAGCTGTGTGGACAACAAATTTCTGTTCGGAGGTAGACCATTTGTTAAGCTAGTTAGAAAGTTGACCAGAGTTTGCTAATCTAGGAATTTCTTTGAACACATTATTATAGTTTCAAGGGTTTTAAGATGTACTTTTTTGGAGCCCTATATGTTTTTTTTTCGCTTCAACGTGGCAATAAAATGTAAAGATAGATTTGTGCCTCGTTTCGTGGGCCTAGATCGATACAAGCTGTTAAACCCGGGTCAGGATCTAAAATTTTTGAATATTTAGGACATTTTCTCAAAGTAAGGGCATTTTATATCATTTTAGCAGAAATATGCTATTTTATCTAGTGCTTATTGCTTTTTCGGCATTCAAAAATATAAGATTTAGAGTCCTGAAATAAGTACAAATCTTATAAATAAGGACAGATCGTAACGTAAAAACCCTGGTGCGGCCCCGAGTTCTAAAATATTAGTCCCTGCCCAGACCCCGGTCATTATGGAAACACAAAACTCAGGTTTTGTGTTTCCGAATTTATGAAATACAAAAAGGTAGTCATAATATCCGTCGATCTTTAATATCCAGAAATATTCGCAACCATAGCTGCACGAGTGCCAGCGCCGGCGCCCGGCGCTCTTTCCGGCGCTGGCGCTGATTTTTTGACTAGACCGGCGCCGGCGCTGGCGTGAATATTTTTGACTAGGCCGGCGCTGGCACTGGCGCGCAAACTTTCACCAATTGCTACACTGGCGCTTTTTTTGTTTCAAGTCATTTCCAATTCTTTATATAAAAAGCTTTTTCAAAACACAAATTTCCTAGTGGTGTTATTTGAATATGCAACAATACGTGTTTCATTCAATAAGTTCTTCAAGTCCTTCAGTTTTTTGCTGCAAAAGTTTTTTGATGTCATTGGCAATCGTATTATGGCCATGCACTCATCTGGCCGAAAAACGTCAACTGGCCATGAACTACTAAATAGCAAGACTATGTTGGTCTACAATTATGCCCTGATAAATATTTAATATGGAATAAAAAATATTGAAAATTATATAAGTATTTTGTAAGACCGGAGCCTTCGAGTGCACCGGCGCTTTTCAAGGCGCCACCAAAATCGCGCCGGCGCTGACGCGCAATTTTTAAAATCGGCTTTTTAAAAGCGCCGGTGCTGGCGCTATTTTTTGGACAGCGTGCAGCTGTTTTCGCAACATCCGACATGAAGCCAATCTGGAACTACCGAATCCACAGTCACTGAAGGACTTGCAAGTAAGTTGACTGTTTTTAGAATATCATTTAGCGAAACCTTTTTAGATTCCGGAAGAGTTCACTAAGCTGGGTGAAGAAGTGTTCCTAAAATTTGATGGCTGGCACAAAGATGAGCGAATTCAGGTATTTTAAAATTCCTTGCCTTTTAGCTGACTGTCGTAAATTCTAGATCTTCACAACAAACCACTTCTTAGACTTCATGGAGCACAACAGGAAGTAGGGTACTGACGCAACTTTTGATCCGACCCCGCTGCTTTTTGGACAACTGTGGGTAATCTTTGTTCGGCTTGGTCACAGTTACGTTCCAATGGTCTTTGTTCTCATGATGCAGCGCAAAGCCGAGTCCTATTCCTTTGTCTTTGAGAAACTCAAAGAACTGCGACCGAATTTGTCTCCAACAAGTATTGCTGTTGATTTTGAAAGAGCAGAATGGAATGCATTTGTGGTTTGCCTTTTGGTCTGATTTGAATAATGCAATAGTCTAGAATATCTTCGTGGGAATTGAGTTGCGGGAATGTTGCTGGAATACTGGTCTAACTTCGAATAATAGTTTTATGATGATTGTTCTTATGTTTTAATTTTTGAAGAATTACGTAAAAGAATTAAGTAGGAAATTTTGAAGAAATAAGTAGGCTTGGATTCGGTTGGTTAACCGAAAACCGGGTTTACAACAAAAATTAACCGAAAATCAGGTACAGGTCGGTTAACCGACCGAAAATTTTTGAAAAAAACCGGAACCAAAACCGACTGTAAAAAACCGGGTTTTTAATATCTTTTGAATAAAAATGGTCTCAAGACAAATTTTGAGGTGCAATTTACCGAGGGGCAATTTACCTGAGGTGCAATTTACCGAAGGGCAATTTGAAGAGGGGCAATTTACCGCCGTCCATATAAAACAAAAGATGCAAAAAAAAACAAAACAAAAATAGTATTTAAAAATTATTGGCGCCGATCTAACAATTTGCTGGCGCGCGTGAGTTTTTACGATGTCTGTAGCTGAAACACCATTTAAGTATCAATACAAATACTGAATTCTTTTAGCCGAGAAAATGTGGCAGAAGTATGCAGACAAGTCAGGCTTCTCTCAATTTTCCACTTGGAAAGTCAATGTTACTGCAATATCCTGTAGCAATCTCAATCCCACTAAACTGGAACAACAACCACTGCTATCCAAGCTGAGCCTAAAGTCTTGGACTGAAGTGCCCTTTAAAAACATATGCAAATTCGATCAACACCTGCTGACTGGCATAGATCGATCAATGTACCTCAAAAATTTTCTCCAGCAAAATGAATCCACCACCAAAGTCACTGCAAACGAGTCTACTGGAGAAGTGACTGGTGTTTGCAGGGTACGCAAGATAATTGGCGGGAATTTGGAAGTGGGACCTTTTTACGCGACCACAGAGCAAGAAGCTTTTCTACTGCTGGCATCCACACTACAAGCAACGCCAGGTTGGAGAGATCACACCAATATTTACTTCAAGCTACCTAGTAATAATGAGAGTGCTCAGAATTTGGTGCAAACATTAAGTCAAGGAACACATAAGTTGGAATATGTGCTGACACCTCAATACACAAAACACATCTTACAGGTGAAATGTTTCAGATATGACTAGAGGTGTAAAATATTGTTGAATTTTAGATAGACACCAAGTTAGTGTATTCAGTCACGGAAACTGATGTAGCACTTTTGTAACTGATATGTTAGAAAAGATGAAATCTCAGTCTTTTTTAATTTTAGACAAAACGTGCCTACATTTGAGGAAAAAGTGGCCACCCAATGTGAAAAAGTGTCCACTTTTTGTTTTGTTTTGGTCAAAAAGGCAAACATTTGCCCATTTTTTTTTAATTTTAACATTATTAGGTAGCCATGAAATTTCATTTTCTAACGAGGTATCATTAGCAATACCTTTGCAAAATGTAGCACAAAAAGGTAAAAGTATGAACCAATTTTTTTTTCTAACTTGCTTAATCCGCTTTCCCTTTTTGCGCTATATTTTGCAAAGATATGTCAATAAATGATACTTCGTTAGAAACTGAAATTGGAGAGCTACTTGATAGTGCTAAAATAGACCAAAACAAAAAATATTGGGCACTTTTTCACATCGGATGGGCACTTTATCCTTTAATGTGGGCACTTTTAAGTATCGTTCATAAATTTTGAGAAGTTGTTAATTGATTTTTATGCGTTTGCTGGTATGTCACACCAAACATGTTCATGTGTTTTTAGGATATTAAATTTTGTGACGATAAAAGAAGAGAAGTTATCCCCACACCAGATAAGAACAGTTTTTTGTCTTGGCTACCCTATTATTCTTTGACTTGTGTTTAGGACAGCGTAAGTTAGGACACTTTCGCTAAACTGACACTTATATAGCTTGGCCACAATGAAGGTAAGAGGTCGAAAGTCTAGTATTTGAGGTCCCACAACTAAGCACGTTTTTGACATTTATTTGTTTACACTACGTGTCGAATGACGCGGAAAAGTGTGACTGCGACTGTGACTGCGACTGTGACTGCGACTGACGCTTCAAATCGATTTGAATTTACGTCACAGTCGCAGTCGCGTCATTGGACACACACTGTGACTGCGACCGTGACTGCGACTTTTGCCGCGTCATTGGACACGTAGTGTTAAGCTAAACGGCCGTCTTACAGAAGAACTTCAAATGTATAAAGAAAGCTCGTAGAAAAGCAGAAAATGTGGCAATTTTTAACAAGTTGATTCAGAATAAGAGGAAGAAAACGTCACTTATTGATGGAAAATTTGTTCGTTGAATTTACAGTCGACGCTCGATATAACAATAACCCGATATAACTATCAGCTCTATATAACGATCACTTTTTGACGGTTCCCGAATGATAGTTATTGAATGTTAACTATTCGAATCAACTATTAAACAAAATATTGACAAGGTTGAAATATACAAGCCCACTCTCCAATTGAAAACCACCCTCTAATAGAAGCCCATCCTGGAGGAAGGTTGAAACATATAAACCCATGGGCTTCAATTAGAGAAAATGCGGTGTTTGGATTTTTTATTGACAATTATTTTATAAAAAATTTTGATAGATTGAAAAATTACCAAAGAACAATTTGGCTTTTATAATTTTTCGATCCAACATACTTTAAACACAATTTTTTGGCACAAAAATAGCTGAAACCTAGACAAGAGATCTATAGCGTATATACCGGTATACAAGCACTTACATTCGCTTACAAAAAACGCAAAATCTATAATAAATTAGTCTTCCACGTAAATATTTCTGTTGCATCAACTCAATGCGAATCGGAAGAGGACTGCTGGTCCAACATTGTGTCCATATTTGTGTAATTAGCATCACAAGTGCCATCAGGGCAATAGGCTGACCAGTGAAACATATGTCCAAAGACATGTGTGGCTAGGCACAACCCAGAATGTGCGATTCTCTGACAATACATGCTAGCTTGTATGTTAGCCATGCAACCACAAAATATTTCGTCACAATAGGTCTGGTTTAGATGTACGGAATCATAGCATATGTCATGAGCGGCACAGCAGCTGTGGACTAAAAAAACAAAAAATTGTAAATTTTCCGAGGTATCAAAAGACTGTTTTGCCATTAGTTTTTGAGAAACAACAATTTGCTTAAAAAATTTAGAAAACTCGTGTTATCAAATACCGTATTTCCTCCCTCCCTGCTCAATTTCGAGGGTCTGTATCTCATCCAAGAATGAATATTTTTCAAATCTGTCTATTGCGTTTTCTTAAATTCCTCAAGCTCTACCAACTACACTTTTTATATCTTGAATGAGCACTCGAAAATTTCAAAACCGGCCACAAAATTTTGCGATTGTAGGGGATCCAAAAATAGAAGTCCTGGAAATTCTTTTAAGAGAAAATACAGTATTCAGAAACACACAGAATACGCGATTTTTAGAGTAGAAATCATTATTATTCGCATTCGCTCGTTAATGTTTTATTCGTTAATTTTTCCCATAACTTTTTGAATTTTTGTTGTTTTGACGAGATCTTTTTTTTGTTAGATAGAGGTGACTCTGGCAAATTTTTTGGTACCAAACATTTGTAATAACATTTTATTCATGATGACGATAAATCAACAAAAAGGAATCAAAAACAATTCACCAGTTTTGAACTTCGCATACCATTCTTTGATTCTCTTTGCATCTGGCGCAGTTGCATTTTTTTTCTGGAAGTTTGCCACGCTTTTTCCTTCCTCGATAAACCGTTCCACGCACTTTGTTCGATTTTCAGGCGAATAAGGCATCTGAAACGATACATTTTTAGAAAGGTCGTAATTGTCAACAAAGCTAACATGAAAAATGAATGTTTGGTACCAAACAATTCGCTATCCCTAGTCTCCTCTATCTAACAAAAAAAAAATCTCGTCAAAACAACAAAAATTCAAAAAGTTATGGCAAAAATTAACTAGGGCGAAAAAGTTGTGCCACCCTGTATTATCTGAAAGGGGAGACCCTCAGCTTTCTTCTTCTAGAATGCAAACCTCCGCCTTATCATGCAAAAATAAGTTTCATGTGACTTTTACTTCATATTTGACCTAAAGTCTGCACTTTCGACCCATTTGTACTCAAATTTATATAGAAAAAGTTGAAAATCTGACATTTATAACCTATATCCACTTTTTGATTTTACGTCAAATGGGATAATAATAAAAAATTTGCAAAAAAATTAAAAAATTGAACGTGTTCAGGTGTTGGGGTCGAACTCGTGACTTCAACGAAAATAGTTTCTTTTCTAGTGTTATCACAGCAAAATCCAACGCTTCACGCAATGCAAACACGTCTAAACGCGAAAACACAATGAGGAGGCTGTTTGCGGATGCTAAATCAGATTTATCACACGGAAATGGCCATAACTCTTTTTTTTTTAATTTTTCAAAAATTATTCTGTTGATACCATCTTGTAGCTAAGATTCAATGAGCTATATAAAGTAGATGTTGTTAAGAAAATTGACATAAAAAGGAAAGAATCCGCCCAAGCATTCGCACTCAAATTCGAGTTAGGATTCTTGGGTGGATTCTTAGAACTTTATCTGAGTTTTTGAAGCAATATTTACTTAGCCAATAGCTCATTTGGTAGCCCTAAACCTCAACTATATGATGTGAAAAGCTACATTAGCAACTGGAAAATAAAAAAACTACACCAACTGGATAGCTTTGGGGAAAAATTAAAAAAAGCGAGGATTCTCTTAGTGAGTAGTCTGTTTTAGCATCCGCAAACAGAATCCTCATTGTGAATGCGCCTTAAGAAGCTAAAGGAAACATTTTCGGGCGTTTTGAAAAGCCGTGCCACAACAATTAATTCAATGTATCAAACTGACTGCCGTGACTTGCTTTACAAGTTCAGAGTAAAATAGATCAGGTTACCTTAAAAATATTAGAAATTTCGGTGGCGCTAATTCGAAAAAATTGGTAGAGTTGGCAGCTCTGGTTTTTCGTGTACCCGGTTTTAGGTTCCATCTAATCTACCATATTTTTCATTAAACTCAAAAAAAGATCTAATGCAAAAATGAACAAGAACCGTTATTCACTTGGTATTCATATATATGCGGGGCTATTATTTGGGTTGATTAATCAGAAAAAGGTTGGTTTTAGACATCAGAAATACTCAAAAATCTGATTTTTGGTCCCAAAATCTGATTTTTTAAAAGATTTGTCTGATTTTGGAAAAGTTGAGTTGGAAGCCCTGTATTCATGCCAATACATATGTGCATATGCCAAAATCTCAATAAAAAATTTTAAAAAAACATACTTTTAGATCTGTCACAGCTTGTGCTGATCAAACTGGCCATGTAAAAGCTAAAAGGACCTCCTCCACAACTAAACTCTTCTTGATTGGCAATAAAAATGGTAGAAGGTGAGCTGAGAATTCCTTGCTCTACACCTGTCAATGATGACAACACCAGTGAGCACATTCCACAAATCAACAAAATGGCAGAAGAAGCAATAAAAATCAGCTCACTTTTGTATTTGGCAAAAGACTGCATTTTGTTTAGGGTCATTTGGTTCCGAATTTAGAGTGACTTCGCGGTGTTGAGTTTGAATAAACTAGTAGAAAACAATTATTTTGGACTTTTTGAAACGATTAAAACCCAAAATAATTAGTTTAATTTCCGCTGGCTGGCAATTGAGAATTTGTAGATAGGACGAGACTACAGGTCAGTGCACACAAAAGACATCAGTTTTGCCCATGAATTACTTAAATATTGGGGGTGATAAGAGGCGCTGGCAATTGATAATGGATGGAAAGAGCAAAGACAGACATGTCTACTTCTGCACTTATTCTTTTATTTATTTTAAGTTTGTTTTCTGGTGCTGCTGTTCTTCTTCTTTTTTGTGGCTGCTGAAACAAAAGCAAAAAGCTCTGGAGAATAAGACTGAAATAAAGACAAAGATAGATGTCTGCAATTTGTATTGCTTTTTTTTTAAAGAAAACATTTTCGGAGTAGATTTTGATAAACGTCTTTTTTGCTTTTTGTTTTTAAGAATCAGGAAATTAAAATTTTGACTCAAAAAGTGTGTTGCATAAATCATTTTAAAAGTTAAAAAATATATTTTTGGTATATAATATCGAAAACACGAGTTTTGCTTGGTCCCACCTTGTGGTTTAGGCCTTGCCCATCTAGAGGCCATTCACAGATCAGGCCCAAACCACAGGCAGGACCAAGCGAAAATCGTTTTTTTTTTTTGATATTATACACCAAAACAATTGTTTATTTTCTGAGTCGATGTGCGTTTACAGAAATTCGAAATAAACCCAAGAAAAATTATGGCCATCAAAAACTGTCAGAGGCTCTTGAAACACCTTGTATTTGTTGTACAAAAAAGTTGAATTAATGAAAACGCAGAGTGAAAGTCAAAAATTTGGTCATAAATTATCAAAGCAAAGAAATATATTGGTGCTGAATTCCTGTATCGTCTTCCACCATTAATAGTTTTAGTGCTAAAAAATGTCTTACCAGAAAATGTTATTTCGTCGAAAAAGAGTCACTTGTGTTTAGCAGCCATGTGCAAACAATTACCGTATTCTCTCTAATTATACACCATGGTGTAAAATTTTTCAACACCTCCTCGAGGGTGGTGTATAATTAGAGAGTGGTGTAAAATTAGAGAGTGGTGTAAAATTAGAGAGTGGTGTAAAATTTTTCAACCCCTCAAGCGACCAGCTAATAACAGATTTAACAAACATTTTATTCGCCACCATGGACATAAATGAAAATGAACAAAAAGACGAAATTAACAATCAATAGAACAATCACTTTCATATCCATTGAGCTGATCTTCTTCCTCGTCGATTTCATCCACCAGCCCAAGACCAAGCAGTTCTTCCACAAGCGGGGTTTCAATAGAAGCCAATTCACGCGCATTCTTCTTAAAATCGCTTTTTTGTAATTACCTAGTATTAGCTTTTTGAAGGTGGTGTAAAATTAGAGAGTGGTGTAAAATTAGAGAGCGGTGTATAATTAGAGAGAATACGGTATTAAAAAAAAGAAAAACGTAAAAATGCAGTTGTCTATCAGGCATGTGTTTAGATGCATTAATTCTCATGTTTTTTGGGCTGTTTGTAAAATGACTAAAAATCATTTTTGCCTCCTCTTTTCACCTTTATTAATTGCTAGTTACTGACGGAAGGTCTTAATCTCTGATAGATTATTCCGAAACAAATCAACATGTTATCAAAAATTATCAACTGATTTATAAAAACTGTGCAGTGCAACATCGTTTTTTCATCAGTTCATAAATAACAAATTGATTGTTATTCTTTTTGACCAACAAGGGCCTCTTTTCCTGCAACAAAAGTCTCTTTCCTGCAACAAAAGTCTCTTTTCCGAGTATTTCTCGGTGTTTTTCCAATCGTGAAAATATTTTTTTTGTTTAATGCGTAGCTCCGTATCTCTAGTTTCTCATGAGCTATCAACTGACTCGATGTTGTTTTAAAAAAAATGGTGATATGCCCATTTTTATGAAACACGAGTTGTTTCATGAAAACTAATTTTTCGGCGCTAGTGTGATATACCATCCTCCCCCAATAATTTAGGCTTAAGCCTTAGGCTTAGGCTCAGGGCCTGGCCATTACTAATATCAGCTTTTTTTTTAATTCAAAAATGGTGTTTTAGGTACCCTTAAAAATGATTAGGAGGGAGAGAGCACGGTGTGTCAAAATTCAAGCAGTGCAAAATTTCAGCCATTTAAAATTTGATCTAATAAATAACTCATAATAATGCGAAAATTTAAAAAAGCGAACATTTTCACTGAAAAAATAAGAAAAAAATCAAATTTCGTACAAAACAGAGCGCCACAGCAAGTTTGCGAGCATCGAATTTTGACACGCCGTGGGAGGAGTGAATCACACTAGCTTTTTTTGGGGGTGGGGTAGTAGGTAGGTGAGGGTTGCTGTTTTGGGCAGAAGTGTTTATATCACATTAGCGTCAATTTTTTAAAATTTTTTTAACAACATGGAGTCAGTTGATAGCTACAGAGCATATAAACAAAGCTACATGTTGAACAAAAAATATTTTTACGATTGGAAAAACACCGAGAAATATTTTACGATTTGCTGCAGGAAAAGAAACTTTTGTTGGTCGAAAAGTATTTCAACCTAACAAATTATAACTACAACGAAAAAAATTGCCTGGCTTGACACAAATCAATCGAATGAGCTGTCAGTCAGAGGATTATAATAATTAATTAAAACATACAATCTGTAAAAATGACTAAATGCCTGGCCATGACGTAAAAATGAATTTTTTTCATTCCTATCTTGTAGCCTGAACTCTTGGTAGCTCAAAACTGCTAGACCCTTTTGAAAATGACTTTCTAAAAGCCGAGCAATAGCCGTTTGAAGTTGGTCGGTCATCGGATGCCACTTTTTTCACTCCTCAGCTTCAAATGCCACCAGCTCTAATTTTTGTGATCGACTATTAGGTGATAATAGCTCATTTCACTCCATATTACATTTTTTCACACATTTTCATCAAAAGTAAACACCTTTATTCATTCTTTTTCCTTACAACAGCCAACAATTTCAACAATAGTAATACATGTGGTTCAACAAGGGTAGATTTTTGTTTAAAAATACGAGTTTCTCCGCCTTCTCCGGATTCAGATTTGATCTTCTGTAGTCGTAAACATCCCTGGCCACCGAGAAGAGCTGTTCGCTCGGCTGACTAGTTGCAGTTGCTGAGAGGAATCGACGAGCAATCTTGGCCAGTATTGGATAAGTTTTCTCCTTGTCCTAGAATTGATACTTCAATTTAGAAAGCTTGCTAGAACATTTAACGCATTACCTTACAGTACTTAAGCGGGTCTGCCTCCGGGTCGATGCACTTTTCTTTGTTGTATGCTTTCATTTCTATCATTGTATTGGTCGCCGATTCTTCATTGTTCCCTAGCTCATCGCTAAACAAATCCTGGAATTGTCCGAAAAAGGATGTTGTACGGTTTGGGGGTGGAGATTTTAGAGCTAAAATTAAATTAAGCAGTCAAGTCAAGAGCAGGGAAAATCAAGAATGAGTACTTTGATCGACCAATTCCGCGGGTATTTCGCACTCTTCCTGAATCCACGTTGCCACATTCCTGTTAAGTTTGACTTTGTCCGATGCAATTCGATCTTTGAACCGTGGGTCTAAAAACATGGCCAAGGCGTGTATCCTAAAAAAGAAGCGAGAATGAAGTGTATCATAAGGATTTCAAGCATACTTCTCCTCCTCAATGTCAAATTTTTTTACTAACAGCCCAAGCATTGAGTCGCTCTGGATCATCAATGTCGTAGATAACTCTTGTTAGCGCCCTTGCAATTAGAAATTGAATAGATATTGGCTCGTCATCTCCGCACATTTGCTTTGAAGCAGCCTTTGACCACTTTTCCTAGCAAAGACCAGTCATCGGGCCCTAGTTTTCTTCTCCTTTCTTTGGCAGTGTAGCGCTTGTTGTGTTTGACCAGGTACATTTCCGCGGCTTTTCTTTGCTCTAACAACCTTTTTCCCATGTAAAAACTGCTATTCCATCTTGTTGGCACATCCTTAAGTTGACATGCTTATAAAGAATAAAAAGTCAACTATTATTGTCACATGTATCAGATCGTGACTGGGCAAGTTTGAAGCCTTTTGCTCCTCTTTCAGCAAGTCCTTGGTGAGATTGGAATGGCTGAAATGGCCCACGAGCTTACAGCATGCATCCAACATGTGCTTGATGTCGGAATTCTTAAATAGGCTATTGTTTACGACTAGGTTCAGTTTGTGTGCACCACAATCTGCATGCATATATTCTCCCTCCTCGAAAGCCTAAATACACAGATATATACATAATAAGTAGGGTTGTCGAGTTTCGAGTAATTACTCGAAACTGAAAGCTCGAGTTTTATGGTTGATTTTCGGCATCGGAGCGAAAATCTGATTTTACAATATATACTCAGAATTAAAAGTTGAGTATATATTGTAAAAACAGATTTTCACTCCGATGCCGAAAATCAACCGTAAAAAAATTTCGAGCTTTCGAGTTTCGAGTAATTACTCGAAACTCGACAACCCTAATAATAAGCCTAAATTATACCTTGTTCATATTGAAACCTTCGTCACGCAAAAAGACATGTCGTTAGGCTTCAGCAATTCCCCACTCGTTAAGCATATTCTCTACCTTGTTGCTGATCCTGTCGAAAGTGTGGCTACCAGGAAAGTGACGAAGGTACCCGCCTTTCAAAATATTCCCATCGGCGGCGAGCATGCCCCTTAAAAAGCAATAAAATGAAAAAACAAATGGTCGAAAAAGTTGAAAAACAGCCGATAGGAATTCAACTCGAGACAGTCGATTGCTGCAGTCTAGACCACTGGACCACAAAGCATACGTTAGCCCGTCGAATATTGAATATATATATTGTTTATGCTGAACTTTCAAACGAATTATTACCTCAAAAATTCGAGCCATCCGGAAAAAAAGATGGCTGAAATTACTTTTATGTAGGTGGATCGAAATCATGTTTTAACCTATTTTCACACGTTTTAGCTCCTGAAACATGCAGGAAACGTGTTTTAGGGCCCGGAAGAGCATTTTTGGGAAAGTTTTTTTTGACCAAAATTCGACTTTTTGCCTAGGGGGACCAAGGTGAACCACCAAGAAGGGCACCTGGATACCACCAAAACCCTTAAAAAATATAATTACAACATAGTTTTGTTCACTGGGACCTACCGCATGAAAAAACTATGGTATGAATGCTTTTTCATGCTTTCGAGTGATCTCACTTTCAAGTGATTTGTGTCTAAGTTATGCGGGTGTGCGCATCTCAACTCCAAGCCCCCTGCGCACACGAAGGGGGGGCAGATTTTTATATAAAAAGCGTAGAAAAATTTCATTTCATCTTGTTTGAGCATGTTTTAATCACATTTTTGCAAAAACGAAAAGTATACAGGGTGTGTCAAAAAAACGCGGACATTTTAAAATGTTTGTTTTTATTTAATTTTTAACTGTTTTATGAATTTTTCTACAGATTGTTGCTTGCTAAAAAGCTTGTTAGAAAGTTCTGTTGAATTCCTATTAAATTTGGTGTAACCAGGATGGACAGTTGAAGCCCTAAGTCAAAAGGTCAGCTTCAAGTGCGAGCATACGCATATGGGAATCAACCACGTAGTGAGTTAGCCCTGTGCAGCGAGCGCCGTTAATCTCATGCTTAGAGAGCTAGATCTAGGGTTACAGCAGAATGAGAGGACTCGGAACCGGCCTCACAACCGTTATTTAAACATCCTTGGTTACACCGAAAAAATCTGTAGTTCAGACGGTGTGCGGGAGCCCTTTTTTTGACACACCCTGTACTTAGCCAATGGGTTGAAAAAAACTAGGGTTGTGAAACTATCCGGACAGAAAAGAATCGGAAAGTTTTCTGAACAGAAATGGACAAATTTGGACAAAAATGCGCAATCCATCTAGTACCTTTATTCAAGCAAAAAACATAACAATTCAATTAAAGTCAGCCATAAATACATCAAATTCATAAAAGAATTAAACTGTATTGTTTCAATTCATTTGTTGTTTCGGTGGGAAATCGGACAGAAATGAGAAGGGATTGACAGGTGGTAGTATACAGGGTGGCTCAAAAAAAATCGGGCACTTTTAAAAAATTGACGTACGTAACCACGTGCCCGGTCGGTTTCCGATTTTTGGGTGGCAAGCCCTCGGAAACCTCGACAGTAATGGCCGGCTGTGATTAAGAGCACAAGAACAGAGCTCCTAGGTAGCTTAACTACTGTCATCGATTTTCCTAGAGTAATCGATGGGACAAGGAGCTACCTACGCAAAATCTTTTCAATTGCCTGCGTTTTTTTGCGCCACCTTGTACAGTTAACTGTAGAATTAATTGTACGGTTATCTGCAGTTAATTGTTTTTAACTTACCGAATTTCGGTGAGTTATACAGGCTGTGGTAAGTTATCGGTAATTAACCGTGGTAACTTATCGATAATTAACCGTGGTAACTTACCGTCTCCTAGCCTTAGTGAAAACACATAAAAATGAAGTGTAACATGGGCTCGGCCCACAGGGAGTTTCTGTACTCCTGTTTTTATTTCTTTCCATTTTTTTGGAAGACTTTCCGCCTTTTTTCTGTCAAGTTTTCCGGACTGAAAATTTTCCGGAAAGTTTTCCGGAAAACTCTATTTCACAACCCTAAAAACACATGTCATATTCCAGAAACTATTTTGTCTTCAAAAGAAACAGATTTTTTTTTGTTAAAAGCACTTTGCGAATATATAAGCTCGTCTTATTTCAGTGTGCTTCATTCTTGCTTCTGTGTGTGCTGCAAATCAGTTGCTTTCGTCTTTTCTCCTCCCGTCATCAACAACAAAGAAGAAGCCATGCTGCAGTACCTTGTGGTTGGGTATGTGTGCTATGAGATCCATCGCTTGTCAAGTCTCAATCCAAGTGATGCCAACACAGCTCTAAGTCATCCGCCTGCGCCTCCCGCCGCTGCTCCTGCTCAAGATCCTGGTCAAGCCATTGCTCCTGCTGCTGATGCTGCTGCTGCTCAAGAATAGTTGTGGTCAGCAGTCTCATTCTAAATTCTGAATCTCGTGTCTGTTGTGCCTTGCAGTAAATAAAATGTTCGAATAATTTTTTTTGAGTATCTTAGTCCTCTCTGTATTTTCTAGAATAGGTCATCTGTGCATGATGCCGTGATTTGTGCCCTTCGTGTTGCTTATTATCCGATTGTATCACTTTTTTGAAATTATCCTGAAATGGGTTTAGTGCAGGGTTGCGAACCCAAACTTTTAAGAAAGTACATTTGGCCAAATAAAGTGCAATTTGACCATTTTTCGTCGAGAAGGGTGATCTCATCCAATGCTTAATGAGTTTTAGCGTCAAAAATAAAGATTTTGACTAAAAATCTCAAAATTTTTAAAGATTCAAAATAAATTACAAATCTTTAAATAAGGTACGTTTCGCAGCCCTGGTTTAGTGATTAAAACTTTTGTAATCAAATCCTACACTATTTACCAAATGGCAACCTGACAAAGCAACATCAAAACTATTTTGTCGCGCGACAATGCAACTAGTTTTGCTCTTTCAAGGTTTTTGTTTAACACTTCCTGTACCGGTTGTAACCTTGGTTTATTTGTATGCAGTTTTTCACGCTGATTATTTTTCAATATGTGTACGGGTGTTTATACGTTTTAAGTGACCTAACATCTAGAGACAAAAACGGGACGGGATCCCGTA
The DNA here is from genome assembly GCA_029231635.1 of Ditylenchus weischeri. Lineage (NCBI taxonomy): Eukaryota > Metazoa > Nematoda > Chromadorea > Rhabditida > Anguinidae > Ditylenchus > Ditylenchus weischeri. The sequence goes on along the minus strand of JAMRYI010000045.1, from coordinate 253,778 downwards.
CCCGCCCGAGCAGATTTTGAGCCAAAATCCCGTCCCGAAATCCCGCCCGATCATTTCCCAGAATCCCGATTTCGATCCCGAAAATCGTTGAATCCCGAAGTGAAAAAAGTCATCTTTTCTCGCATTTCAGTTCTTCCTGTTTTCTCGTTTAAATTTTTTGCCACAACGTTTTTGCTGTGATTGAGTTACATATTAGTATTTACATTAGAATTTGGCGATGCCGGCACCGATTTGGGACCGATAGAGCTTACACGCAAGGTCAAAAGAATCATACATGCTACCACCAGGATTTGAACCTGTGACCATGCCTTGACAATCCAAAATTCACCCTAGAATGCCTTGTCCCCCTGTGGTTTTGGCAACTTTTAAGAGACTGTAACTTTTTTGGGACGGACGACTCTAAATTTTAGCATTTTTTCACGATCATGATGGTTTGGAGGCATCCACGCGGCTCGGGTACCCGGTGGTACCTGAACAACTTCTATATGTACGTGGTTCGGGACCCACGCTGTCGCTCGGATGTATCCTCCACTCGGATTTTATCTTGGTGGTTCGGGCACCCGCTGGTAGTTCGCCTTTGGTTTGGTTACCCGCTGGTAGTTGGGAGTATCCACGTGGTTCGGGTACCCGCTGGTGGTTCGAGAGTATCCACGTGGTAGGGGTACCCGCTGGTAGTTCGGGAATATCCACGTGGTTCGGGTATCTGCTGGTGGTTTGGGAGTATCCACGTGGTTCGTGTCTATCCACTCAGTTTGGGTATATCTCGGTAGTTAGGGCACAGTCATGGTTGTTTAAATCCCGAAATTTTTGAACGACATTCCCGATCCCGAATTTTTTTTCGCCAAAAATCCCATCCCCAAAATTCCACCCGAAGGCCTTTTTCTGTCTCTACTAATAACAGGTTTGAAATTCATGACCATTTCAAGGAAAATGGAAAATCCCCCGTTATGCAGACATCACTTATCTCCAGACTACATCTATTACTGTGATATGTTAAAATGACCGTTGTGATGTGCTCTTTCGAATGCGTATATTTCAGCTATTATTTGTCTGTAAAGGTTCGACAACCAGCGTCCAAATCACAAAACCACAATTTTCTCACCTGTCAAATTTTCATTTAATGATGCTCAAAACATGTCATAGTTTAATACCTTAGCTTAATGCGTGGTCACTTCTTGTAGAGAAATTCAAAAGCTACAAGATAGGTGGAAAATCAGCACGAGAATTCAACAAAAGTCACTCAGAAATCAGAGGAGAAGAGGTAAAACCAGGCATTCAAATTTCAAGCAAACCTGGTTTGGCATATCCTGCCCGATTTTCTAAAGAATTTTTTGGATTCTACTTGGATATACCTTCACCACCCCCCAAATCAACTTTTTTAGAAGTGTTTCCAAACACCCTATATCGACCTAAAATCGCCTCAGAAGCTCGAAAAAGACATTATTTTCGAGTTTTGGTCAATAAAAAAATTGAGTTTTGGGCATTTTGAAATTTCGAGTTTTTGCCTGTTTTACCATGTTTTTCAACATGGGACTTGGCAAAGAGAGACTCTCAATGCATTTTTGATCAAGAGTCTTGCTCGGAATTATGTCTAAGGTAAGTGAGTGCGCGCATCTCTAACTCCAAGCCCCCTGCTTGGGGGCTTGGAGTTGAGATGCGCACGCCCACATACCTTACACACAAATCACTCGAAAGTGACTCTAGCTGCATGAAAAAGCATGCATATTATTTATGCGGTAGGTTTAAGTTTAAGTTTCAGCTATCAGAAAGAACTAATAAAGCCGGTTTATTCCATTTATTAATATAAAATTGCTTTAATAAGATACTTTTAGGTAACCCCAATACTCAATTTTTTATTGACCAGAACTCAAAAATAATGTCTTTTTCGAGCTTCCGTTTTAAAAAAATTGATTTGGGGGGGGGGTATATCCAAGTATCGCCATTTTTTTTTCACAATATACCGAAATGCTCAGCGTGGAAAATGTACTCACAAGACTCACAAGACAACAAGCAAATGTAACGATATTCAAGACAAAACAATTAGACCGCAAAATCCAACAAAAACCAGAAGCTTTTGGACCGAAATTCAGGTGGATATGGATTGGTTTTGTAATTTTCTCAAAACTTTATGGGGTAGTTCCTAAAGATAAAAATTTTACGTGCAGAGCGCAAAAAACTACATTAGATACAAAAGTTAGATCACAGGTAAGACTGTGTTTTCCTTCTTTTTGAAAGGGTTGAAGAGGTATAATGGCAGCCTTTTCATGGATGGATTAAAGCATTAATGGTATTAGATTCATACATGTGCGGTCTAAAAAATCGGCGCCGGGCGCACTCCTGGGCGCCGGGCTTTTGAAAAGGCAACGCCGAGCGTCGAGATTCGGCGCCGGTGCCATTTTCGTAAATATAGGGTTGTAACATAAGTCATGGCGGTTTTTTAGTAATGAATTTTATTCGCTAATTATCACACACATGCGATATACTTTACATACCAATGGAAAGCTCATTCTTTGCTCTACAAGATCTTTGTTATTGTTTTTCTGGAATGATCAATTCTTGGTAATTTGTAGGCATAAACGATGGAGTGTCAAGTGGACAAGGATTTGCATTTTCGACATCACTTGCTTTTTGCTTTCAATCGTGGTGCGAAGGCTACAGAAGCAGCTAGGGAAATTTGTGCGGTTTACGGAGAAGATGCTATGACAGAAAGAACGACTCAAAACTGGTTTCTCAAGTTCAAAAGCATACTTATTGGGCTGCTTCTGTAGCCTTCGCACAACAATCGAAAGCAAAAAGCAAGTGATGTCGAAAATGCAAATCCTTGTCCACTTGACACTCCATCGTTTATGCCTACAAATTACCAAGAATTGATCATTCCAGAAAACAATAACAAAGATCTTGTAGAGCAGAGAATGAGCTTTCCATTGGCATGTAAAGTATATCGCATGTGTGTGATAATTAGCGAATAAAATCTATTACTAAGAAACCGCCATGACTTATGTTACAACCCAATAATTGGCGCTGGGCGCCATTGGCAGCAAAGTTGGCGCCGGGACAAAAAATGAGAAAAATTTTAAAATTTCGTACAAAAAATTTTTTGTACCTATCGAAAATTTGCAACCCTGTTTCCAACCTTGTTCTCGTTTATTCAAAGCTACCGCATTTCTTCTAATAGGCTCCCCTCTAATAAACCACCTCCCCCCCTCTAAAGGGTAATTGAAAAATAATCCGCCCGGGCGACCTATTAGAGGAAATAAGGTATTTTATTTTAGCGCGCAATAATTGGTCGTTGAAGTCACAAATGGATGTTTCATTTTCAAGAATTTTGCCAGACTCATCATGGATGACCAACTCTCTCCCAGCCAGCTCTGTTTTCTTGATCCAATTTTGGATGTCTGCAGCTGTTTGTGTGGTCCAAAAGCCTCCAAATGTGGAGCAAGGAGGAAACACATCACAGAGTATAACTGAGATCACCTTCGCTGACTCGGGTGCTCTTTCTTGAAACCATTTTGCCTTTTTTTAGCCTCTTCCATGCATACTTGTAAATTTATATGAATTTTGTGTGGTTAAAAAAGCTGTTACCTTAAATAACTGGTTTCCAGCCGTGAATTGGGAATGATGGTGCATGACTAGTTTGGCAATCTGACTACTCACAGTGACCAGTTTGCAGCAGGTGAAGCTCTTACAGTTCAGTCTTGTATAACAACGGCTTGATATGGCGGCACCCTCTGTGTAACGACAGATTGATCCTTTTTCATCAATTTGGTTGAAAAATAGAATTTTTATTTTATCTGCTGCCAGAGTTACCACTTTTCAAAGTAGAGCGAATGATTTCAAAAATAGGGCGATACAAAGGAATCTTAAGAAAAAATGTCGAAAGTAGCACGAAAAAATTAGGGCCTAGTAAACATACTTGCACGACCAAAAAAATCAGCGGCGGGCGGCGGAAAAATCACCGTCGTTATTCTGATAGAACGGCATGTCGGTTTATTTTCCAATCACCCACTAGGGTGTCGCTCTATTAGAGACTGTCGTTCTATTGAAGATTGTCGCTTTATTCTTTCAATTTCTCGGTTTAACTTTACCCAATTCACAAAGATCAGCAATTTGAGATCAAAAGTTTATGGTGAAGTAACATCAATTAACAAAGTTTTTAATTAATAGTCATTTTAAGCGAATAAAAATCCCAATCGCTGTAAAATGATGGATTTATTGAAATGCTGTGTTTACGTGACAATGCTGGATTTAATTAACAATCAATAACGCAATCATCAAAATTCAAAGAGTCGTCGCTCAGGTAGCCGTTTTCTTCGTCCTGCTCTGGATCAACTCGTTCGACGTCCAGTCAGGTACGAGCATCTAAATGTAAAATAGTACACACAACGAAAACATTAATGATAACCTTTGAACTGCCCTTCATCAAATTCTGCATTGAACATACGCTCGTCCTGTTGCTGGATAATTTGCCGCAAAATTCGATGCTTCTGAAGTCGGTGCTGACGGAACCATTGAGCCAACTGATTGTCTAGATCCACGAACGTGAGCTTTCTTCCACCACCAGCCAGTCTTTTCTTCGCCTTTCCGATCGGAGACGATTCACTATAACTTACAGTAAATTACTACCGGTTAATATGATACAATAAATACCTTTGCAACTTGAGCTGATCCTCCGTTTTGCGCTAATCGATGACTGTGCTCCCGGTTACGCCAAACTTCTTAGCGGCATTGTTATTGGAAACACTTTTTGCATGCTTGACGACCTTGAACTTGAATTAGTTTGAGTACGACTTTCTGTTCCTTGGATTGCGTGCTTCGATTTCATCTTCGACGTCCGAGAGGTGAATGAGATCTGCATCGGCCATTTTCACTGAAATTTAAAGTTATTTTACTTAATTTTTGTGCGACTGTGAATGGAGTACAAGTGAAAACCTATAATGAGCATACGAATTCTAAACAAATAGAAATGGCGTAAATTTTAAAAATTACAAAACACCTTTTTTTGCAAAATTTTTGCTAAAAACCATCAAGCACTGGATAAAATCGGCTTTTGGAGTGTCGCTCTATTAGAAACTGTCGGTTTATTTTCCAATCACCCTCTAGGTTGTCGCTCTATTAGAGACTGTCGTTCTATTGGAGATTGTCGTTCTATTAAAAGAAGTACGATAAACATTCAAATAATTTTTGTCCCGAGAGGGATTCAAAATTTTACACTTTTTCAAAATTTTCAAAATTTTCAAAATTGTCAGTTTGCACTGCAGTGAAGGAAAATTATAGTGACTGAACTTACAGAAGACATAACTCAGCAAGAAAAAAATTTTGATGATTTTCTTTGCAGATTCAGAATCTCCATAGAATTTTTTACAAAATAGTACACTGTCCACACTCAATTGGTTTAGTGTGAAAAAAAGTTATAGCCCTTTGAAGATGAGTCCTTATCAAATAGCTGACTGTATAATCTTTGGGATTTTGCGGCAGTGAATTTTACGACACACAAACAAATAACTGGCAAAAAGATAGCTATGAATCTCTTTTACAAGATGCAATTTACAGCTTGAAAAAATTTTCAGTATATAAAAAGTTATAACCGTTTTTGGTACTTTCAAACTTCAAATTTTCAGAAGGCTCTAGCGATACTTTGTTGACGAATATTTCAAAAACCAAAAACACCATCGTGTTCAGCGTGAAATTCTGAGTGCAACTAGGCAAAAGTGCCGCTCGGGGTTCGGAGTGTTAACAGGTGACATAAGTAAGGTTGATAAATTTACAAAATAAGAAATTTGGGGAGGATTGGAAATCGCCGAATTTTAAGTTTGGTTGAAGTAAGTGTGTTTTTTAAGATTATTTTTAATTATTCCAAACACATGATTTTGTAGCGCCTCTATTCATGTTTCGATAGCTGCATTTATACTTCGAAGACTGTAAAGTTCTAAATCTAGTTTTTGATTTCTGCACAAATTTGACAGTGCTACGGGGTGATGCAAACAAGACGACAAATACAACTGGTTACCACGACTGGGTATAAACTAGGGTTGTTTAAGGACAAATGACTAAAAATCCATCATTTTGAAATTTTATTCCCACAGAATTTTTAAAATGTTCCTGGTTTACCTAAATAAAATTTTTATTTGGAAAATGATACAAAATGACAAATAACATGACAAATGACACTTTTTTTAAATGACATGTCATTTACCAACCTTAGTATAAACATAATTGATTAGGTACCACAACTGTGTTTACTTTTTGCATATTGTATAAATTGCTGTTCTTTGTTCGTCTAAATTTTAATTTCTCCATTAATTTTTTGTTTGTTACGTTTTATTTAATGTGCATATGTTTTGCTGCACTTTGTACCCACAGTAACCAAGTGTTTGTCCTACTAATTAGCCAGTTGACGGCAATTTCCAAGTGCATTGTTTGGTCATTTGATCGGCTGTAAGATAATCAACTGTGACAGTTTGAATGCTAATTTTTGTCGGGTAGGTGTGAAAAAATCATTTTATTCCTGCACATTCTTTCCTTTTACACTTGTCCAAGGCAAAGGAAGGTTTGGTAGTTAGTTCCTATGTTCTCTTTTTTATCCCAAAAAATTTTTGAAGAAGAAAATATTAGTAGTATTGCGAGACAGCCAGCAAGATGAAAATCACGTGAACCAACAGCAAAGGGCATCTGCCTACATTGATACTAAATCAGGGCTCTCAAATGTACTTTATTTAAAGATTTGCACTTTATTTAGGAGCCTAAATTTTCAGACCTTATGAGGCTTTTTACGAAACATTTTCCTAAAGTTCTATTTCTGCCAACAAGCTTTTTATAGTATCGGAATCAATCAGTAATGACGATTTTTCTACGATTTTTAGATTTTTCAACTGTTCCTTTTTTAGCCGAGTTGCCGGCGGTCGGTTTTTTTAGATCGGTCAGTTTAAAAAACCCAACTATTTTCAAAGCCGGTTTTCGGTTTTGGTTCGGTTAACCGACCGCCAACAACCCTACTTTTTAGGCTTATGCGGCGTTACTCTTGCCGTTTTCACTCTTCGTGTGAAATAATATAAACTGTTTTCTTTGCGTGGATGCTGAATTTCCAAAACGTTATGCTTGTTAGCGACGTAGAATACAGCTAAAATGTAAGCCACAGAAGCAACTCAATTCTAATCAATCTCGACTGTCAAGTCCAAAGGCACAATTAGTTTAAGCGTGTGTATGCGAGACCCAAGCTGGAGTTATAAGCACCGAAGGCTTGTTGATTTTCGGCTTGTGCTTAGGCGCATGGTAGGCCAGCTTACGTGTAGAAGGGACTCAAACATTTATTGTAATCAGGAAACATCTGTGAATCCTCCAAACTGCAATTAAGCACATGCTAAAAAACAATAGGACGACCACTGCAGTCTTGGGGTGTTCCATGAACTGCAGAAGTGACCATTTTGGGTGCATAGTCGTTTGATCGATTTTGGACAAATGTCCAAAATCGATAACAGAACGCCAAGTTTGTACATATTCAAATTCCTTCTTATATTTCGCTTAGTCTGTGATGTATTTCTTAACTCTTCTCTTGCTCCATTAAAAATATTTTTAGATGAGAGATTTTTCCTGGAATAATTTGGACACTGTCGAAAACTGCGACAGCTGAAAAATACAAAGATCAAGCCTTCGTTTTTGTTCCAGAATCAATATCCAACTTTTATGTTGCGGTTTCTCAGGGAGTTGTAAGTTTAGTTTTTTTCATTTTTTTTAGTTTTTTTCATTTTTTTTGATTTTTTCATTATGCCTTATAGCAGCATTTTAGAGCCGGAGAGAAGCCACTGTCTGCTAAGGAAGAAGCTCTTTTTGGATGTGGTAACTCAACGCAAAAACCAAACGTTAGTTTTTTCTTGAATGTTTAGCTTTGGAAGAGAGTAACAATGAAGAAGTTTTGACTTTTCAAGATTTTCTACCTAACTGAACTGCGTTCTTTGTCGTCTTCGCAAAAGGAGCAGTTTTGTGTCTACATGCACCATGCACTTTCGGGCATTCTTTCGTATTTAGTTATGGTATTGCTTAGTACAGTGTAGTGTAACTTCATATTAATTCTAGGACGCGATTGGTAAGAGAGGAGTGCTTTTCAAAGCAAGCTGTATTGCAGTATTTAGCTGACTGTGCCATATGGGTCTTCCTCTTCATCTGTCTGCGTTGAAGGTACCTCCAGAGATGATATGTGACGCTAATACTGTGCTAGGGTAGACTGTTTGTGGTAGGCAGGCTTTTTTTGTAATTTTAAACTGGTTCTTGACTAACTACCCATTCCAGACTTCGAGCGTTTTGTTTTCTTCATAGAGAGTCTGCCGATCGATCTCTTTATAGAAGCAGAACAATTGAAGGTTTTGCTCGCTATTATATGCTATGAGTATGGTTCGAAAGAGAGACAAGAGCAGCCGAAGAAGAGGTTTTTAAATTTAATGTCGTGCTTTAAAAATGGTGCCGACAAAGTTGGGGAGTTAATGCGATGGGTTCAGGAGGTGAATTTACTCAGCAGGTGACTTTTTTTGGTACTTATACGGTTCCCTCCCCCCCCCGTATCGGAATTTTTTCAAAAACAGGCTTTAACCATTTCCAAGCAATTCTTACACGCTAAAACCGATAAAAACGTTGTTTCCGACCACTTTCCATCAAAAATTTTGACTTTTTTAGATTTTCTACCGACCGGGTCGGTTAACCGACCCGGACCAGTTTTTGCCCAATTAACCGAAACCGAAAAGCGGGTACGAAAAAAATGCGGTTAACCGAAAACCGGGTAGTGATAAATTAACCGTAACCGCACCACCCTAATATATATCTATATCTCTTGGTGGTAACTGTAACAGGTGAAAAAGCAGCTGCCTGCTTGCAATGGAGAAGGGGTATAAAAATGATTAAAATTAACATTGCAACGCTGGGGAAAATACTCCATTGCTGCTACTATTGTGAAATTTCGTTCTTTTGTTAGGGCTTGGAATAATATGCAAATAATTTAACTGCCGCTGAATTTTTTATAAGCATTTTTACATTTATATAAATTTCATAAATTTTATAAATTTATAAATTTCCTAGGTTGCCTGCCGAAGGCAGGCAGGTAGAAAATCTAAAAAAAGTCAAAATTTTTGATGGAAAGTGGTCGGAAAAAACGTTTTTTATCGGTTTTAGCGTATAAGAATTGCTTAGAAATGGTCAAAACCTGTTTTTGAAAAAATTCCGATATGGGGGGAACCGTATAAGTACCACTTTTTTTAAATTTACACAAACTGTGTAGTTAACTGTCAACTCAATAGTCTTCAAAACAATATCAAGCAGCCAATAGACGGAAAAAGTCCCTAGACTATTCATTGAAATAGTGATTAGTGGTTGCATCAGTCTTCGCCGTTCAATCATGATGTAATCTTTATGTTTTCACAATATGCACATTCCAGTTTTTTATCAACTAAGTTTTCAAATGCAAACACAAGATTTTGAAATCAGAGATTGGCCATCTTCCATCATCTTCCATCATCAGGCCAAGTCGCAGGCCTTTGCTAAGCACTGTTAGAAGTTTAAGGCGAAATGTTGAAAATTTCTTGAAATACACGATCCCGCTCAATTTGAGGTAAGCTTGAAGCTTGGAAGAAAAAGGCTTCCGGAGACATTTCCAAGTTTTTGTGAGCATCTCAACCAAACGCAGTAGTTTTTACAAAAATGCATTGGATCTTATAATACGCCTGGAAACAAAATTTTTCGCCATAGAGACCAATTGGGGGTAAATGGCATATTTTGCGTGGGGCAAATTGTCTGTGCTATTCTGTCCCGGGCATTTTAGCTGATGAATTTAGCCCTAAAAGGCACATAAAGGTTTAAAAAAGGCCGTTTGGGGAGTAAATGGCATATTTGCCCGGTATTGGTTATTCATGCCTTCCAAAAAGTGACAAAATGTACCCAAAGCTTATAGGAAGTGCCAAGCAAAAAGAGAAAGAAAAAAGCCAGCCGCAAATTTAAAGAATACAACTACCTTTCAAATAGCATCATGCAATTACTGGCCGACGGTAAGTTGCAAAAAATAAAATAAAATGTCGGATGAAGGGAATTTAAGTTGTTTTCAGTATATTTTGTCACTTTTGGGTTCGGCGTTTGTTATATATCTATCAAGGTTTTAAGTAGGCTCATTTCTCAACATTTGGCAGATTTTAACAAAAAAGATTAATACAGTAGCGAGCAAAAAAAATGCATCAAAGAAAAAATTAACGTTTTTTTTGTTTAAAAGCAATTTTCTGGCGCGATTTCATGATTCTAACCAAAAATGAACAAGAGAATTTCTGTAGCATTTTTAACGCTCTTTCGAATGGTATGTAGCTTTCATTGAAGACGTTTTAAATTTTATGGAAAAATAGGCGATTGATTTACAACACCACTTTTTTCGACGTGCAAAAAAATGCATCAAAACGTTTATTGAACAACTAGTACTTCGTAGCATAACCATTTGCATCAATAACAGCTTAACAACGACGTGACATAGAATGAACAAGTTTAATCAATACTTCGATAGGAATTTCCCGCCGTTCTTTCTTGATCGCTTCCATCAATGCCGCCAGGTTCTTGTGTTTATTCTTTCGAATGCGGCGCTCCACTTCAGCCCAGAGATGCTCGATTGGATTCAGGTCCGGAGATTGAGATGGCCACTTGAGGAGAGTCACGCTTTTGTCCTTGAACCATCCTGGCACCGCCGCCTGAGCCTTCTTCGTCGCCCGCGCCACCTTAGCCTTCTTAGTCTTCTTCTTCGCCCGCGCCACTTCATTGCCCATCATCAGGATTGAATCATGTTTGGGGTCGTTGTCCTGCTGGAAGATCCATCCGGCCGGCATCTTTTCTTCAGCGTGAGGCAGGATATGTTCTTCAAGGATCGCCCTGTAGTCAACAGCAGTCATTTTGCCTTCCACCCGAGTCAACGGACCGACACCATCCCGCGAAAAGCATCCTGAAAAATGACTAACCAATAGTGCCATTGATTACTACGAAATGTAGGCATCTAACCCCAAACCATAACAGACCCACCACCGTGTTTGACTGTCGGAACCTGATAACGAACATCGCAGCGCTTTCCCACCGGTCTGCGGACATACTGGACGCCATCAGAGGAGAAGAGATTGAATTTGCTTTCGTCGCTCCAAAGAACCTTCGCCCAGTCATTTTTTGTCCAGTGCAGATGCTCTCTTGCAAACTTCGCCCGAGCCTTCCTATTGTCTTCCGAGATTAGCGGTTTCCTAGACGGGCGTCTGGCAGGCAATCCAGCTTCATTGAGTCGACGGCGGGCAGTGACTGCGCCCGAAAATCCGAGAGACCGTTGCTTGATCAACGCCAAATTGTGTAGCCACGAGCCTGTCTGTATCACCTCGCTCTTTAGCACGAACGATCGCTTTCTTTGAGTCACTTGAAAGGTGTTTTTTTCGGCATTTCTAAAAACTAATCAATTATACACTTTAAGCACCAATGTAAACGATGTGCTTTTTGACAACATTAATACAAACGTTTTGATGCATTTTTTTGCACGTCGAAAAAAGTGGTGTTGTTAATCAATCGCCTATTTTTCCATAAAATTCAAAACGTCTTCAATGAAAGCTACATACCATTCGAAAGAGCGTTAAAAATGCTACAGAAATTCTCTTGTTCATTTTTGGTTAGAATCATGAAATCGCGCCAGAAAATTGCTTTTAAACAAAAAAACGTTAATTTTTTCTTTGATGCATTTTTTTGCTCGCTACTGTATGTGTTTAAAAGTACAACAAAATGTAAAAAACATCAATATATGAGGGATTTTTAACCCAAAAGTACTAATTTCAGACGACGCTGGTTTGGGAATCCAAGGTTTTGCGTAACTTGAAAATATAATAATTTAAATGTGTTTTTTATCTGAAGCCTCTGAACGCAAACGTATAATAACGTATAAAAAGCAAATTTATACTTTAAAAATTACTAATATATTTCGAGAATTCAAAAAAAATTCTTATTCTTGCATCAGATCAACTATCTTGACTACAAAAAGTCCATATGATGCAAAAAGAAGTATTTCTGGTGCAAAAAGTCAAACTGATCAACCAAAGCATTCCAAAATAACAAACAAGTATTGCAAATCTAAAACAAGTGAAAAAACACTTGTTATTGTGCAATAAATCCTCTTGGTCAAGGTTCATGCCCCATTAATCGCCTAATTTTAGCCAAAAAATAGCAGCTGCAAACATTCTTCTGCCGACTTAACCAAAGCAACAAACAAAGGACATGGTGAGTGCGTGCACACACATCCTCTCCCTCTTACATAACGCCAGTTGTTTCACGTGAAACATCGATGTTGGGGAATTACCCCACCACTACACATCCTACTTGTTTGTTTGTGTAGGCTACACAACAAAAAATGACAGTAGCAACAATGCAGCACCAACTTGTCAAGTAATAAATGACCATTTTGCAGTGAACAAGTGGGTTATTGCAATGCAGCAGCATTTTATGGTATGATCAACATGCGCAAACTTATACTTAAAAGAATGAGAAAACATAATATCGACAGTCAACTTTGAATGGAATATTGGGCGCTAGAGTAATACACCCCTCCTCCAAAATCAGCTTTTTTAGAAAAAGCTGATATTAGTAATGACTAGGCCGTCAGCCTAACCCTGGGTCTAAGCCTAAATGATTGGGGGATATTACATTAGCGTTTTTGTGGTGGAAGGGGGTATGTGACAAAACTGCCTTAGGGAACATCCATAAATTATGTCAGACTGACAGGCCGTTTTGGGAACTAACAAACCCCCTGTCAGAACATGTCAGAATGGGCTTGACCCCCTTATTGAAATCTGACAATTTTCTGACACAACATCTATATGTATATATTTTTTATAGGAAAAATAATTGAAAATTTTAGAAATCTAGCTAAATTCTTAAAATATTTAGCGAAAAATTTGCGGAAAAATCTGACATTCCTGTCAGAAAAAGGTCTTCCACCCCCACCCCCTTGTCAGATTTTGTCAGATTGGCATGGGAACCCCCACCCCCTGTCAGTCTGACATAATTTATGGATGTTCCCTTATTTATCTATTTGATCCCAAATTGCATGAAAATTCCATTTTTTTATTTTTAGCCAGATATTCAGTATTTAAACGTAAAGTGTTCGATTTTATTACGAAAGCGTGATTAAGTTTCCTTTGTAGAATTTTGAGAAAAGATGAAAATTTTAGAAACAAATGAGTCGATCGCAGGGATCAAAATATTATTAGCTACCGTGCATAAATCAAAAGCAATAAGTGGTGCTTCTCCTTCTGCGTCCATTCAGCGATCCAGCCACATCGACTCCCAAAAGGAAACTGGATTACCTCAGCTGACTACTCCTATCTCCGGTGGCCAGGGTTGCCATAACACCTTTTTAAAAAGGCATGTTTTTGCCTTTTGAAAAAAGGCATTTTGCCTAAAAGTCCAACTTTATCGCATTTTTTGAAGGAAAACAGCAAAAATTCTGCCCGACGGGCTACCATTCTCCTGCTTTTTCATGGCGCATCTTTCTATTCGAAAACAGTTTAAAATTCATAAACAAATTGTGGAAAAAATTACGTTTTAAAATGTGGACGATACGTAAAAATACCCGCGTTTGGGGAAGGTTTGGTTTACTCACATTTTAAAAACGTTATTTTTTCCACAATTTGTTTATTAATTTTAAACTGTTTTTGAATAGAAAGATGCGCCATGAAAAAGTAGGAGGATATAGCCCGTAGGGCAGATCTTTTGCTGTTTTCCTTCAAAAAATGCGATAAAGTTGGACTTTTAGGCAAAATGCCTTCTTTAAAAGACAAAAACATGCCTTTTTAAAAAGGCATTATGACAACCATGGCGGTGGCTCCTTCTAACGTTGTACATAAGTGGTCGTAGCCTGCTGTGAAGAAAACTAGGCGTGCCAGGTACAGCGTCATAGCTTGAATCATCAGATAGTTCTGACGGACTTAGTGGAGTGTGAGATCTTTGAGAAAGGAATATTTGCGAGAAGAGCGCTCTGTAAGAGCTGCTTGAAACGCTTCCTCCTAAAGAGAGCTGAAAGGAAATCACTTATTGAACTATTTCGGGTTTGAAACTGTATCGATGTTGCTTCATTACTGTTGTAAAAAAGCGGGAAATGAAAAATATCAAAATGCAACCGTGATACTTGGGTGGTGGCTAATAATTTAGTAAAAAATAATGCAGGCAGAAGGAATCGAACCTATGACATAAAAGGGCGAAAATAACTCCACCCACTGGATCACAGTGACAACTACTCTTTTTAATCTGCTTCATATCTCATGGATCCTGCTTCAATTTTTGACCATAGGAAACATTTCTATGAAAAAAGTTTTGAAAAACGGCTGTTGGTCGTCTAACAAGACATTTTTTTTAATAAAATTTGATTTACTTCGCAGTAAACTACTTGGGTACCACTATTTGTACAGTACCACACAATTAAAAAAAGCAAAGTTAATTGAACATCTAGGTGGGTTGGACACAGATTGAGATACTATCCAGATGGTTTAGGTACCATCCAGGTAGTTTGGACACTATGCAGATGGTTTGGGTACTATCCACGTGGTTTGGATAGTATCCTGATGGTTTAGGTACCATCCAGGTAGTTTGGACACTATGCAGATGGTTTGGGTACTATCCACGTGGTTTGGATAGTATCCTGATGGTTTAGGTACCATCCAGGTAGTTTGGACACTATGCAGATGGTTTGGGTACTATCCACGTGGTTTGGATAGTATCCTGATGGTTTAGGTACCATCCAGGTAGTTTGGACACTATGCAGATGGTTTGGGTACTATCCACGTGGTTTGGATAGTATCCAGATGGTTTAGATACCATCCAAAAGGTTTAGGTACTATCCAGGTGGTTCGGCTAGTTTGGGTAATATACAGGTGGATGATACCCTAAAACAGTTATTTACCTTGATATCTGAAGGCAAAAATTCAAATTTTGGCAAAAAAAGTTTTAAAAAATGACTTTCCCTTCAAGAAAAAACATAAAAACAATAAAAAAAATATATAAAAAATACCCCAAATGCTAAGTATACAGCAGAGTTCGGATGTGTCCTGATTTTTTGAATGGCCGACTTCAAAATTAGTCATAGATTTATTTGTGAAAAATGCATTGATTATGCCAAACTGCCTCTTATTACTCGCTTTTTATATGAGATTAAAACATACCAGGTTGTTTTAGAAATATCGAAAATTTCAGAGGCCCCCATTCAAAAAATCAGGACCGAATCCGGACTCTGGTATACACTGAACGCCGATTTTCGGGCAAATTCAAAACTTTTACCTATAAATCTGTTTTAACAGAATTTTTGATATAATAAACCCCGTTTATTATAGTCGGTTTATTAAACCGACTATTTTATCTCTAGCTATGACATTTCCAAACAAAACAGAAAAGTCAAAAAAATTAATTTCAGCAAAAATTGGTTAAATTAACTGAAAACAGTTTTTTGCAGAATTTTCACGTATTTATTATTTCAGTCAAAAAAAAATCTTACCAAAACAAGCTCATAAAAAATCTTTGTTCTTTCTATTGCATGAACACGTGATTGCCACCTTTTCAGCAATCTATTTAGTTCCACTAAAGAATCGAAAATGCATTTTTTTCTCGCTAATTGCTTGGTGAACACAGCTGCAAGGCATATCCATAAATTACAAGCCCTTGAGTCTAACTGTCTATGATCTTTGTCCTTCCCGCCCTTTTCTCGTCATTTTTCTTATGTTGTTTTCATTTTGTACCCACCCCTCTTCATGTGTTTTTCACTGCAGTAACAAAGGGAGTGGCTAAAACAACTTCGCCTTTTCAGCCCCAAGTCTAGCCTGGAAACCAGCAAGGAAATAGTACAACAAACCAAAACAACCAGAGAAATTTTTGGTTTAACACACACCTTTTCACACCCACTCTTCGGCAAAACACATTTTTGCAGATTTCTCATATATAAATTCACTTGCTTCAGCCCCTGAAACTCAAGTTTTGTTTTGGTGCTAAATTCTCTAGTATATATTGCTATGATTTCCACAGCGTTACGCTCCTGCCGAGTTCTGGCCCATCAAGTTGCTAGCAACACAGCCAGTCAATTGCTGACCATCAAACAGATCAATGAAGTGCTGGCTACTCATGTTGCTGCACTCCCTTCTTGCAAAAAGTGGGTTGTGATATTGAAAATTAAATAGGTATGCTCTATTTGCGGGCCGAACCGGCGACATTTTCCTTGAAGAATGCCTTGAAAATTAAGACGCCATAGAAAATAATCTTTTTTCGATTCTTGTTTTGTGGAACCTTAATTTCTAGAACTTTTATAAAAGAAATTTTGCTACACTGATATTGATGTTGCTGATCCGAATTTTAATTTTTCACAATTTTGTTCACATTGGCACCGGCTTGTCAACAAAATATAGCACCAGAACGACATTAAAAAAACATATGAACATAATGAAAATTTTCGCAAAAAGGACATTTCGGTACTTGTTCGGTTGGGGGGGGGCCTGATATTTTTGACCAAATAATTACCTACAGTTTGTCCAAGTTGAAACTTTTAAGCTCGTCCATTATCTAAGACAATACTCAATAAAATCAAAGTTCAATAAATAAGGAACTTGTGCTACGAAAAAAGTGGCCGTTAGACCACAAGTGAAATTTTGTAAAGGGACCCCCAACCGAACAAGTGCCGACATTTCTACCATTTTTGATAATTGCCATTTGAAGCGAAAAAAAAAAAGATTTTGACTAAAACCTTTAAAAACAAAAAAATTTGTGATACCAAAATAAAGGACCAATCGAAACTCTCGTATAATTACATGATCCTATTGCAGCATTGTTCACGATCCCAAGAAAGAGCATTCCGTGGCAGACAGCATTGACTCGGTGGTGATTCCCCTTGGGTCAGACCCCTCTATCCGTCTTCAGTATGTGAACAACATGAACATTACAAGGTTTGGCAAAATTCTAGAGGATTTGGATACCTTTGCAGGTAAAAACTCAAAATTGTTTTTTAAAAATCCAATACCAGAAGTTTGTTATTAGTATGGCTCTCCTACAAACACAACCAGGGTCCAGAAGTTCCTATGGGAAGCCCAAACCATCCTCCTATGATAGCCGTTACTGCTTGCGTTGATAAAATAAGTAAGTTTTTATTATTTTATGCGCATTCAATATCTGTATGTTTCCAATCCTGTATGCTTTCAGATCTCCAAAACAGAGTTATTCGATCAGATCTGGACATAATAATGAGCGGCATGGTCACCTGGGTGGGCAGATCTTCTACCGAAATAACCATGCATCTGGCCCAGAAATATGGCGAGGATGACTTAAGGTTTTTTAAAAATTTATTTTGCATTTTTAAATTATTGTACTTTACAGGGATGTGCTAACCGCCAGGTTTGTAATGGTCTCTATGGAACCTACAGGCAAAAAGTCTGTGCCTAACGTTGCTTTAAAGTTGGAGACTGAAGAGGACAAGGCCTGGTTTGACAAAGGAGAATGTAAGTAATTTTATGGTGACACCTAGTACCGTATTTCCTCTAATAGAGCCAGACTGGCTCTATATTTCAACCTCCCTCTACGGTCTGGCTCTATTAGGGCATCTGGCTCTATTAGAGCATCTGGCTTTATTTTTTACTTATCACAAACTACCAAACAAAATTTATTTCAACAAGAATACATACAGCACCATTTAGTACCATCTAGCAAAAGTAGATAGATATTCGACTCGACGTTTATTTGGCTCATAGACTCAACGTTTATTTGGCAACAACAGAATAATGCGGAATTTACGAGAAAATGATAACAGAATAATGCGGATTGGTTTGAAAATTCTGGCTCTCTTCTCTGTTGATGCTGTCATCCTTCGCTTCGTCCCTAGGTGTCTTCTCTCTTTTGTTCCTTTTTTTTCAGCCCATGGTTTGAAAAATTCTGGCTCTCTTCTCTGTTGATGCTGTCATCCTTCGCTTCGTCCCTAGGTGTCTTCTCTCTTTTGTTCCTTTTTTTTCAGCCCTTGGTTTGAAAAATTTGGAACGCTTCACGAATTGAACTCCGTGCTGTATGACTTTCGTTTGACTTCCAATTTAGCCTTGACGACAGAGTGCTCTTCTTCCGATTCGCTTGAGTAGTGCGCGATAAGATCCATAACGCTAAAAAAACAATGTCGAAACATTGCAAGAAAACACGAAAAAGTGATTGGTCATTGCAAAAAATTCAATGTTTACAAATGATTCAAGAATGAAAAATGTGGTGCAGAAATGAACAATTTTGAGCTTTCATAGGTCAATGAATTTTTCAAATAAAATTTTGGCGTTCTGGAATAATTTTTTGGATTAGGCTCTATTAGAGCATCTGGCTTTATTTTTCAACCTCCCTTCACAGTCTGGCTCTATTAGAGCATCTGGCTCTAATAGAGCATCTGGCTCTATTAGAGGAAATACGGTATCTATTTTGGAAAACGTTTGGAACTCATTCAACCCCTAGGTTACAGATGCCAAAAATGTCAGAAGGTCTCGTGAGCAAAACTCGCTCTTCAAAACCCCTCCTACAGAGATCGAGAGGACAATGATTCATGACTTATTCTTAAAAGCAATGGACACCAGGTTGGTCTTTACTAGAATTTCCGTGAAAAAACCTTTTACAGTCGAGACCTGTTAAGAAGACCTCCTCGAATTCGACCTCAATTACCAACTACCCCCCATTTTTACTGCAATTTTCGGATTTTTTTGCCAAAATCGATACGTCAGTCGAATCTGGAAAATCGTAAAAATTCTGATTTTACTCGTCGTTCCTAAAAAGGCAGAAATAATGCGGTCCCATTTCAAAATTTTTCAACCTTTTAGCAAAACTTTAGTCGTTTACATAAGCGACCCATCAAACCGAAATCCTTGCCATATTTTGGGACAACACCGACAAAATACAAAGATCACAAAAATAAAGGTGAGAAAAATTTAAGCTAGGTTGTCGAAATTGAGGGGTGACGTTCTATCGAGACTCGACTGTACCATTATTGCATTTACAAAATGTCTAAACACTATTCTGGCGATATTTACGGCAACCTTCCGGAAAAAACAAACAACAGTATAATCATTTTTTTTAGCAATATGCACGGAAAATTGCCGGAAAACCACGTGTGGATGAGAGATGCCAGAGCTAAGCTTGAAAACCTAGTGATATGCTACCCTGTAAAACGCAATCTCTACGGCAAGATCTTTGGTGGTTACTTGATGCGCACAGCGTTTGAGACAGCTCTAGCTAATGCTGCTATTCTGTCGTAAGTCCTCACAAAAAATGGACTGAAGATAAACAAAAATTGTCCTTTTTTTAGCAAATGCATACCCCAAGTAATGGCAGTAGATAGTGTCATGTTCCGCAAATCAGTGGAAATCGGAAGTTTGCTGTTATTGTCTAGTCAAGTTTGTTACAGCACTGACAGGTTTATGCAATTGGCGGTGAATGCCCAAGTATTGGACGTTGAAAAAGGCGATCTAGAGGCAAGATTCTTGAAACTATTTACAGTGAAGGTAGTTCTACTGGTCGTATTTTAGACAACCAACACTTTCCAATTTACATTCAAAGCCAATAAAGAGGTGCCAGTGGTAATGCCAAAAAGTTATGCAGATGGAATGCTGTATTTAAACGCCAGAAGACACTTTGACTCAAGTGCACATCAAACTATTCTATAATACTTTTTGAGGCAATGGCACGTTTGATTTGTAATATTGCACGAATTACAATAAAAGCAAAATTATTGTAAAACTGTATTGATAAAAAAACAGAAAAATTCGGATGCGTGTTTCTAATTGCTCAACAACATTTGACTTGAAAATACCAAAATCTTGAGGGTAAGATACAATCTAGTCTCGTTTATCCTACACCCCATCAAGTTCGTTCCCACCTCGGGTCCGACACTTTTTTAGCTCGATTTTTGAAACCTTTTGCCAGTTGTCTTCGGTCAGTCTAGTCCGAAATATCGCAAGGATTTAGATTTTACCGATCGCTTTTGTACATAACAACAGTTTTGCCGAAAAGACTCGCAGGTCTCGTTTATCCGACACCTCTTTTTAAAAATCAGGTGTCGGCGCGGGTCTTTCGGCAAAACTGTTGTTATGTACAAAAGCGATCGGTAAAATCTAAATCTTGCGATATTTTGGACTAGACTGACCGAAGACAACTGGCAAAAGGTGGGGACCGGTCAGTTAGCGACGCTTTTTTCAAAAATTAAAAAAGTCAGTTTCGTTAAGTCAGTTTCGTTCACAGCTCTATTCCGATGCTTATTTTAACGATCAGTTAGCGACAACCAACCAAACCCTTCACATCCTTCACCACAACTTTTATTCAACCAAATAAACATAACAACCGACACAACAATGATTAGATTTTTTTTAAGTTCTTTTTTCATTTCAAACATTTTCTTTCATCTCGAACTTCCGTTTATGTTTATTCATCATTCTTACATAGGTACTAACAATGTATCAAGCTATGAATGGAGAAAGGATTGAGCTACTGCACACGGAGAAGATTGGAAGAAGAATGCTAGCAATCACGAGGTGCCCAGAAAATCCAGATTCTCACTGCTACGAATGGACGTTCAGCAATGGCAAACCGCGCAAAGATGGGACGGAGCGAATCACCTTTCTGTGTGCTGGATGCCGATGCCTCCGCCAAGCCAAGAACAGGAATATTTCCAAGGACACTCCATTGCCGTCGTTGATCGCCATTCGAGGGACGGACAGGGAGATTTGCTGGGCCGGAGAAGGGAACAGAAATGAGCATTGCTGTGCTGGGCCAAGGGAGAGAATCGAAGTGAAATATCTTTTTAGTAAGAATTTTCCAATGCATTTAATGGATTTTCAGATCATTGCGAGAGGGATCAAGAGAAGCATGGGAGCAGAGCTTGCGGTGGGATCAACGGATATGGCGACTTCGGCAGTGACGACACTCGAGCGCAAGATTTTGAATAAGGTGACCGAAGAAAATGAAGGTAGTTTTACACGGTCTTACGATTTTTTGTAAATCCCCAACTAGCATCGTTTTTCAGAAAACCTGCTCAAGTTTAGGCAGGCAGATCGTTGGAATACTGAAGCGCTCACTATTTTTCCGGCGATGCACCGGAAGCGTTTCCCAAAGGTGAAGCACCTCAAAGAGCTGAAGGATGTCGAAAAGTTGCATTGGACTCATCGTGGGGCTATTGCGAAGAAGGGCACAGAGAATTTTCAGGAGAGATTTCTCCTCTATTCGAGTAAGAATTTAATTGCTCTTTGATTGTTTTTAATTACTTCTTCGACTTAAGAGAAAAGTATGGCTATCTTCTGTTCGGACGCACAGCTGAAGCTATGGATTCAGTCAAGAGAATCGTGTGCGATGCCAGTTTCAAATACCGTCCCCAGACACTTACCAGGTCACCGTATCTTTGGCTTCGTCAGTTGGACTCACTGCACCCATCGCCAATACTCATGCGCAGGAAAATCGTGAATCATATGACAATATGTGGAGAAGGTGCAGGTACCATCATAACATCAACGTATGCAACCAATGCTTTTTAGTGGCAGACTGAAGCAATTCGATAAGACTGATAGTGATGTTTGATTGCGAAAGCGGTTAAGTCGTTTAAAAGTACTTCCCTCCGTGCTCGTAAAGATATGCATGTTTCATTCCAAGCAGGGACTTAATTCTTCAGACTGAGACAATTCAAATTGAGAAAATTCGACATTATAAAAACATGTTTTTCGGTCTTTACATCAACTGTAAAAACTAGTTTGAGGTCATCGGCCGTAATCATAGTCGTCAACATTTAGGGTCAACGAACTTTTTAATTCATCTGCCAACTCGAATTCGTCTCGCTCACACGCTGTCTTCCAAATCATTCTGCGAAAGAAGGAGAAGGCCAAGAATTGTCTGTATGGAAAGTTCTCTTTGATTGATCTGGCTGGCAATGAGAGGGGAAAGCAGGCAAACGTCTCTGACAGGGTAACTCAAAGTGAGGGTGCCGAAATCAACAAATCTCTATTGGCTCTCAAAGAATGCGTTCGGGCAATGGGTCGAGAGGAATCACATGTGCCATTTCGTGGGTCAAAGCTTACGTTGGTTCTGCGCGATAGCTTCATTGGACAAAATGCGAAGATGTGCATGGTAGACCTTTCTTATGAATTTCTAGCTTCACTTATTGCTCATTCTCCATTATTTAGATCGCAAACATTGGGCCTAGCATGTCAAGGTAAAGTAGACGCTCGATATAGTATCCCCAAAAAAAGTTCGATCCCGCCTAGGGTCGGACACTTTTTTGACCCAATTTTTGAAATTGTTTGGTGAAACTGATTCGTCAGTCTTGTCGAAAATATCGCAAGGATTCCGATTTTACCGGTCGTTTTTTACTTTTAAACATAATAATTGAGCCTTTTAGACTCGCAACGCTTGGTATAGCATCGCCTTAAATTTAAAAATCAACCGGTAAAATCGGAATCCTTGCGATATTTTCGACAAGACTGACGAATCAGTTTCACCAAACAATTTAAAAAATTGGGTCAAAAAAGTGTCCGACTCTAGGCGGGATCGAACTTTTTGGGGATACTATATCGAGCGTCTACTGTTCTTGCTTCTGTACTTACGTTATCATATAAAGAAAAAAAAGTTCATATGTTTTTATTGATATCAAAACAATTTTAGCGTGGAAGACACAGTGAACACACTTAGATATGCGCACAGGTCAGTTTAATAAGTATTTTGACGAATATTACGTAAAATCTTTCTGTTAAGGGTGAAAGAGCTTTGAAATTGCGGTGATTATTGCGCTTGCTGGGAGAGAAGTATTTTCATTGAATAACTTTGCAGAATTCATATGTGACACTGTAAACCGCTTATGAAATTGCTGACCATCGCATGAAATAAAAGACGTGTTGCTAGTTGTCTTGCTTATTAAAAAATAAATAAAAAAAAATTTTTGCTTGCTAGTTTCTTTGTGGTCAGATATGAGTGATAATAGGGAAATTGATGAGAAGTTAAATTGTTTCACTTATTTATTGGCCATCGGCAAATGATTCACGTAATTCTTTTGACTTCAACCCATAATTTCGGTTGGATCTGTACCATTAAGAGTATGTCTTGTATATTTAGATGAGGTAATCGAGTAAATAAATCAGTGTAACCTACTTAAATTGGCCTAAATCTCCATCTACAGCACCGGAGCAACAGTCTGAACATTTTAAAGATTTCTTTAAAAATTCCGCAGATCGAAAAATCTGTAGAAACAGTTAATTAGGGAATTGTAGATTTTTCCGCCGATATTTTCAACAGTCATTTTACTGTCTGCCGGCACTGCCACCAGGCGGAAAAATTTAAAATGGCTGGCGGAGGCAGGATAGAAAACTTTCTCTATCGTGCGACTCCATTTTCTTAACCACCACCTGCTCTATCTACATCACTTTTAAGATTTCGGTTGAGCACTAAAAAGTTTTATCATTGAACCTAAATTTTGCCGATTTTTGTGGGTTGAAAAATAATCCCCCTTAGAGATCTCCTTCTTATTAAAAAAAAGTACGGTTATTTTCTTAGTATAATTTTTATAATTGAAACAGTCGCCAACCCCCCAATCGTTAATTCATTTATTTGCGTTTTCTTATTTTTATACCATGACGGACGGTAATAACAACACTCCAACAATCAATTTTACCGTCAATCAATCATTGTTTAGGAGGAGTAGCTAGTGGTAATAGACTACATAACCTTGTTGCATTTGAGCAGGAGTGAGAGCAGTGTAATTTGGTAGAGCATATGAGGGAAGTGTGTGCGATAGGCAGCAATTATGCAACAAAAACAAGAACTCAACCACTAATTATCTGGCAGTACCCTTCTTTACTGCCACAACAAAAATTTATGGAGAAACTGATTTGTAGTGTTTTTTCGGTAATTGAAAGGTGAACAATTTTAAATTTCTACAGCAATGTGAAAGATTACAGTTAATTTGGAAAAGTGACCGGTAAGATTTAAAAACCATACGATGAACTTCGAAAATTCATAAAAACTGTGATAACAAGCATATTTTTTCTTTAAGGTTTTATGTTACTTTTTGCGTAATTCTATGTTTTTGTAGGGCTAAAGAGATTCTAGGTTTTGTGAACTTTCTAGGACGCTATCGCTTGCCCACAAAAGATGGAAAAATCGGCGTTCAGAAATTGTTTTCACAAAAAACTACTAAAAAATTTCCCCAAGTTCTGGTCTGAAATTGCTTTGAGCTTTTGTTTTCGGACTAAAAACGGAAAAAAATCGTTAGCGTGATAGCCCGTTGATTTTCACATATTCAAGTGTGATATCGAATCGATAAATGCGAAATTTCGAACTTAGTCAGTTCTTCTAGTTCTTTCTGAATATTTGCAGCTAACTATGGATGTTTATATGAATAGTGTAAGCTAACAGATCTACGGATTTTCAACATTAACACTATCTACAACAGAGATAGTCTTGAAACAGACACGATAAATTGGAGTAAGGCATGTAGTAGAGGATTCGTCAAAACTCGACTGGCTCAAGTACTATATTGGCCAAAGTTCGACTGGCGGAACGCCAAGGCTGGTTGAAACAAAGTATTGGTTTAAAAAAGAAGTTTGGCCAAAAACAAAGATTGTTCAACTCCCCCGTTACCTAAATCACCCTGCCTTTACAACTTCTTTTACATCAAAGCTAAGCTTGGCGAGTCAATAGTACAGTTTGCAGAAAGCATTACCCCATCTGAGTTGGAGCAAACACAGGCTAGAAGAGTTTCTTTGTCCACGGCAATTGAAGATACTTCGGAGGCTTCCGTCGCACTGAAGTTTGACTATAGTTCGGGAACTAGATGCAGAAATTTCCCAGTGTTTATGCCAGATGCCAAAGACTATTTTTTCTTAAGTAGGCAGGGAACCTCACAGGAGGCGATGGGACTTGTTACAGATGCGTCCATCTACCCTAGAGATAAATCCAAGAAATTCTCTTGGCCAAAAATACATTTTCAGAATCTTTTCGCAAAATTTAAGCTATAAAATTGGAATTCAGAGTCATTTTTAAATTTATAATTTTTCACTCACATTCCTACAAACCCCTTAAAATGCCACCATATTTCCCATCCTTCCATAATCATGCAAATTTCGTCCATCACAAAAAATGGCGGCACGTGCCCTTTATTGTATGGTCAGCCTATTTTGAGGTCCATTTCCTCCTTTGCATTTGCCTATAAAATAAATTTTAATGCAGGAGGCAGCAGCATTGCAATGGAATAAGACATGAGCGGCACCCCTCGCCCCATCAGTCAGTCTACTACTACCGTCGGCTTTGTTTCTGTTGCTGCAAGGAAATTGATGGTGATGTTAATGATGGCAAGCCAGCCAGGCTGATCCACCAGTCCCCCCCTCAATTTTTCATTGGCGAGGAAGAAGACCCTCCTGCTTCTCCGTCTTCCATTTACAAAACAAAATATTCTTCTGTTAAGACTGGCTTTTATTGTGAACAGTGTGTAGTGCAAGACAATTTGTTTTGCAGCCATTGTTGTAAAATGCTTGTAGTGCTGCTACTACTTATACACTAAAACACAAAAGAATATAAAATGCAAATTTATTGACTTGATTGACTGAAAAACACCACAGATTATGCCAAAAAGATAGATTTGTATGCAATTGTTGGCTGTGAGAAAGATTAAACCTTTTTTTTGGAAATTATCTGGAAATTTTTTTTGAGAAATTTAATTATTAAAATTCCTAATTAAATCTTATTCGATCTCAAAATTTTGAAAAAAGTGCATTTTCAAAAGAAAGTAGCCGGTTTTTTTAACTTTTTTGATAGTTCTGTATCGACAGTCTGGTCGCAAATATCGCAAGGATTGAGATTTTACCGATCGTTTTAGCAAAAAAAATTTTTTTTTTAAAAGGCAAAACCCCGCTTTAACGTAAACAGGGTTGCCATAATGCCTATTTGCCCCCTTTTAGGGGGCAAATGCCCCCTTTTTGAAAAATTTGCTCCTTTTTTAGGAAAAAGGGGCATAAAACAATTTAACAAGCTAAGATAGGCAAACAAGTGGTTGATTATTTTCAAGGTTACATTCACTGTTCAGTCAAGGATTAACATTAAAATAGTAATTCAGAATCCGAGTTTCGTAATCCTCAAGAAGATTGTCTTCGCTTTGTTGTCAATCTTCCCGTCAAATGCCTTTTGCAAAACAATCTTCTCTTTGGAAAAGATCATCTGGTCAGATGAAAGAAACAGGATGAATCTCGACACTTTATTTCAGTCAAGATCAACACCGATGTGGATTGCACTGATGTTTTCGACGGTACGTAACACAATTTCGCCGTGCCCACAATTTCGCCGGATCAACCCTCGCAGATATTCTATCAAGCTCTTCTGACCGAGTCAACCAAGTTCAACCAAGTCTTGAATTCTCGCGTCTGCTTGCGAATACGCCTTTCTCTTGCCAGCTGGAGGAACTCCACCCACATGCTTTTCGTGATTGAAGTCGTGAAGCTTCTGCACTTCCATCAGTTCAGTAAGAAAACGACCAATCGAGGGATGATCCACGTCCAAGATAGTATGAAGACGTCGACGGCCAGCTTCCACATAATTGTTCGTGCGATATTCCTTAGCAAAGCCAAAGATAGACAGGAAACGGAGGAGGCTGCATGACTGAATCCTAAATGAAAAAATAGTTTGGTTTTGAAAAAATGTCTCTTACCAACATAATTGCTAAAGAACACATTTTAGCACAGGCTCTAGAGAAGGTTCATAAACAAGCAGATAGTTTTGAAGTACATCAAAAGCAGTCCAGACTGAAGTAGGAGGCACGAACGCTAGGGCAATAATCATTCTTGAAGTGAGAGCAAAGTTGGTTTATGCATTACGATACCTGACCATCAAACCAGCACTGCCCAAGTGCTTTTTAAAGTTGCTCATCAAGTGGAAAAGACATCCATCAATTCTTGTGCCTATAACAATTTACTAAAAATATCCTGGCAAACAAAAAAGGTACTAACCCGAATAAGGAAAATGCTCGTGCAAAGCCTGGATCGCCACCTGCTCAAAATCAACAGAGATCAATTTGGATGCAAATTTGGCATCAGCATTTTGACCATACCAAAGAGTTTTGAGTAAGTAGCCCCTGATTTGTTTCTAAGTAGTGCGTAGAGGATAGGAAACACGTATTTGCCACCATTCATAGAATTTAAGTATTTTTCAGCCAGAATCACGTGCACCTTAATTAGATCTCAACTAACTACTTGAAACAGGAATTTACCTGAGCAAAGGGAGAAAACGTAATGTTGAAAGTGCCGTCCATGTAGACATGCTCCATTTCAGAAGCCCATTCAAGATGATTTTGCCTTCCGAATATAAGCACTCTTAAAAAAGTCAAAACAAAATGTAAAATCCTTTCAGGATCTCTGGTGTGCTCACCGGAGTCCGCCAGCAGAAACAACTCCGGGCCATTATCAGTATTGTAAAATTTGAACTCGTTTGGAATGAATACATCTGCAACCATGTTGGCTTCAGTCACAGGAATCTGCAGATCGACGCGCACCCGACGAACTTGCTTGTGCGCTGCCCTTTAGCTGAGTTTAAATGCAACCATGCTTGTCACAGACTGCAACTCGTGGGTCAGCAATTGAATTGGCTTCTAAAACTAGAATCATATGCAATTTTTGTAATTTTTTCAAATCATACTTCATGAGTCCTTGCTGCTCTTCTTTTAAGATTGGTTTTGACCACAGCTACAGAAGAAGCCACTGGGTTGACCGCATAATTGTGAGAATTGCAGAGCATTACAAAGACTTTGCTACGAACGAGGGTGTGCAGACGCACTGGTCATTTCCCATCCTTTTCGCTAAACTTGTCGCACCTCCAAAATTTTCAAAACCACCCTGAACGTAAACCATATTTTCAAAAAAGTCTTACGTTAAAGCGGGATTTTGCCTTTTAAAAACCAATTATTTTTGTTGCTAAAATCGGTAATCCCTGCGGTATTTGCGACCAGGCTGTCGATACAGAACTATCAAAAAAGCTAAAAAATCGGACTGAAAAAATGTGCGGACCCTAGGCGGGAGGGAACTTTTTACCACTTACCGTATTTCTTTTAATAAACGAGCATACCCGTTTATTTTCCGATCACCTCCTATGGTGCCCGCTTATTTTTTCGATCAAAAATTCAGGTACTTAGGTATTGCGTTGCGTTGCCACTCCACCCCCTTTTTGAAAAATGACCCAAAATCATGTCGTACCGTATTTCCTTTAATAGAAGCCCGGTGCTTCTATTTTTTGGATTACCGAAAATGGAAAAAAATGAATTCGATCTCAGATCTTCGGGTGATCAACCAAAATGTAAATGTTTAGTGATTTTGGGTCATTTTTCAAGGCGGGTGGTGGTTAATGCAATAAGTATATTAACGCAATAAGTACCAAAATTTATTCTTAACAGATAACAAAAAGTGTAAACATTTAACAAAAGTGGTACGGTGCCCGTTTACTGGAGACTGCCCGTTTAATCCGAGAGTCGACTGTATTTTAATTGTAAAGGACAATTTTTTATAATGCATCATCTAAATCTACCTATCTTAATGTGAATATAACAACGAGCAAGAAGAGGTGAACAGCATTTTATTGGGCTAAATTTCGGTGTACATCCTCACTGTAGTTTGGTGTTCACCCTCCAGTTTGCCTTAGTCACCCAAGCTAATTTTTTCTTTCGAAATTTTTTTCTCAATTTTGTTTTTTATATATGGTTAGAAAAAATTTTTTAAAATTTTTTGAGAAAATCAGCTTGGCGGAACAAAGAAGACTGGAGGTGTGCACCGATTATTTGATGTTTGTGTTTATTTTGGACCTTATGTAGTTGGGGAGGCCACCCATTTTTTGTGATTTTAGTTTTTGGAATTTAACGAGCACAGAATGTATGAGTTGTGGAAGTAACATAAGGTCAAAATGGTATGAGTTTCGGATGTTAAAGCTTTATGATAAAAAAAATTACAGTAATATTGTTTTTTATAATGTCTGAAGCAATGCACATTAACTCGTTTTTGGAACAACCAGACCGCAGCTATACCGCACACAACTAAACATTTTTACACTGCATATGTGGTCAAAGAAATGAAACTTCACCAAAATAGATAATGACTCCAGCTGTGCGCAGGAGGCAGGATCCTTTAATCCAAATTCCATAAGCAAACTTGAAGCGGTTGAATATGTATATATTTGGAAGATGGCGATCACTAGTCTAAAGAGCCATTAGGAAAAAGAGTTTTGGTATTGGTTTATTATATTTCAGACTAGTCCAGCCTAAATCAACAAATTCTAGAATTGGTAGAAGAGGGTGGGGGAGCTAGTCCATAGTAGTGTCCAAGCTGCTGTTTGCTTGATCGTCTGCACAGTCTCTTTTTGGGTCTTTTCAGCTGTCCACTTAGCTATCCTTTCAGCTGGCTGGAGATGGACCTATTTTTTCGGCTTTTCAGCAAAAAATATTATTATTACTTTTTTAGCTGAAGTCATTTAGTATTATTTTGTTGCATTTGTTTCTTATAATATTACAAGAAGACTTTCTTAGAATTTTTTGCTGCTTCGGCTTAGTGGTGAACCTTTTTGTATTGATTTTTTAATTAGTTAAACTTCTACATAGTCTACCTTGCATTTAGAGTACACCGGCTAAATTCCGGGACAGGACCCCAGTGAATTTTGAAACAGGCACCGCAGCAGTTTGCCTTGGTCCCACAAGCTGATTTTTTTTCGAAAATTTTTTATTTTACTTTTTTCTGGGGTTTTAACTGCTTTTTTAATAAAATTGAGAAGTTCAAAGAAAAAGCAATCAAAACATCGGCTCCCAGATAATTTTTTTTAATGAGAAAATTTGCTCAAAATAAGGCATTTTAGAGTATTTTGGCGAAATATGCTATTTTGTCCGGTGCTTATTGCTTTTTCGACGACCAAAATAAGATTTTGGCGTAAAATTCTAAAAAAAAGATCTCCAAATAAGGACAAATCTTATAAATAAGGGTGTTTGGCAGCCCTGAATTAAAACTCAAGAAATGAAGTAAAATAAAAAATTTACTCGAGGGACCAAGGCAAACTGCTGGGTGCTTGTTCCAGAATTTAGCCAAATTTATTCTAGCACTGACACTACTAAGCATCACCTCCACCTCTTCATAATGTATGGCTAGGCGTGGTTCCTGATCCCCGAGGTAAGTCAAGGGTGTTGGCACAAGTTGAAGAATCGACCATCTCAAGGTTAGGCCGGTAACATCGATCTTTTGGCCGAAACAGCTCCTTTGCGCAACAATTTCTCAGTATTCGCCTGACGACGTGTCTAAGGTGGACGTAACTGGTCTTTAGATTTCGGGTCTTAATTAAAAGACAAATCTTTTAATAAAGGACGTTTCCGAGCCCTGGCATAAAATTCTGCATTTTTATAGCAATTCAATTTGTTCTATCGCTTACACTACTAAGCTTCGGTGTCCAACTTACCGTTGCATTCTCACCTCACACTTAACTCCAGATAATTTTTCTAATAACTTTATAAAATACTGAAGAAATTTCTAACTACACTGACTTTTTCTTTTGCACCCCAATTTTTTTGATCCTCCCTTGTAAAAACCTCATAAATCTTTGGTGCCTCCTCTTCCTGCCACTTGCCACTCCCTATGTCCAAGATCATTGGGCAGTGGTAGGAGTGGAGATAGAATGGCGACACCAGTGACAAACAACTGTCAGTTCTGTTGAAACGAGTAAATCCAGTAGGTGATTACCCAAGACTACTTCTACTATACCCTCCTTTTTCTGGCTTAGGCAATCCCTTTTCCAAGCAGTTGGTTTACACATTAATAAGATTTTAAGGAGTTTAGCCAACTTTCTTTTTTTTTCAGTTTTTGCTGTTTTATCTAGTGTAGTTTTCGACTGGTTAACTAAAAACCCAAATTTACAACAAAAATAACGAGACAATCGGGTTCATACCAGTTAACTGACCGAAAAGATAGAAAGAAACCAAAGGGTAGGGAAACACTGACCAAGAACTACCCCAGTTTCCTCAATTTAAAAAAGTATGATCCGACGGTAAAAGCAAGATTCAAGACAAATACGATTCGAGACGGTCGATTCGAGACAATTTCGGTTGTTATCCTTTATGCCGACCCCACCCTAATTTAAAAGGGTACCGGCACACTGGAAAATAGTCTAAAAATATGGAAATTGAACAAATTTTTGTCAGCTTGGTCCTACTGCACTCTGGTATGCATGCATGTTTTATGCCGCCAAAAAGGCCAATCAACTTATTTGTGTCAAAATAAAAATAAAGTTCAACAATCAAAACTTGGGTGGGGTCGGCATAAAGGATAAGAACCACAAGGGACCACAGGCGCATATCGGCGCCTCTATAGTATTTCGAAATTTCAATGAGGGGCTATGACTTCATTCATAAAAATAGGTATATCCCCTATTAGAACTCATTTTTTCGCCTGTTCTTTTTTTAAAACGAAAGCTGACATTCTGGGGAACACGATGGTATTAGCGACAAAAGTGATTTCGCTATCTACGACCCGTTCTGGCCTTCGAAGTGAAAAAGCGTTACCCACCCACCCGCCCACACATGCCAAATACTATATAAGATGTCTTTTTGGATCCGAATTGAGATCCGATCAAAATAATCACAGGGACTCGATTTTGACTCGACCACACAATATCTAAGCTTTCTGTAATTTATCCTGACTCAGGAAGACATTTTGGAATTAGCAAGACATATTTTTTTTGTAAAAAGTGCCTCGAATCGATTGTTGTCCGACCCGACTGGGATTCTAATTTGTTGTTTTCATATATAACACACAATTTATATCTTTTTTTATCTAAATTTTTGCATTTCTTTGACAAAATTACTCAATTCTTCTTATTTTTACACAGGGATCAAAGTCACAGGAAATGTTTTTACACCATTTTCATTTAATTCGTCCCCTTTACATCAGCTCTAATAGTCTTTGCCTAGAAACACTTTTCTGCAAAATATCAACAACTCCAAAGAGACCCTTCACCGAAAGAAAATGGTAACCGGAAGTGGAAATGGCTTCTTCCCAGCCCACCACCCAAAATCAGCAAATATGCTTGTCTAAATTAAACCAACTAGAACCACAAAAAGTTGCTTGTTGCCTTTCAAAAAATTTCAATTTCTTATCAAAACTTTCAAAAGACTTGAATAACCATCTCCTATATCAAAATCGACCACTTCCCGTCCCCCTCACAAAGTTTTCAAAACCTAAACAATTTTAGGTTTTCTGGCCAAAAATGTTTTATTCAGCAATTACTCATCTGTCAGTGGGTGTAGTAACCCTTGTTGAGCACTTTTGTTTCTGCGCTTTTTGCCGGAAATAGGGTGTGTGTTTATGCATAAATACAGCACACACACTTTCCTGCTTGTTATATAGAAACAACTTGCAGGCATCAACGGGTTGTTGGCAAAAAACGAGCAGTAATGGATGATGGACTACATCACTCTCACACATTTCTCATCCATTTTCGTAAATGTGCGCATATTCTACACATATGTTTTTTTCTTTTTGCTCGCTAGGATACTTTCTAGGTTGTAGTAAAAGCGGAACAAAGAGATACTTGTGGGTGTAAGTGGTATACTAAATATACTTTGGACTCACTATTGCTTTTAGCTTGAATCTGCTTGTGAAAGGTATTAAAAAATTCAAATTTTAAACGAAATTTGGCCCTATTCCACAATAGGAGGGAAGGGCTTGCCATGGTACCCTGCTTTTTTTTAAATTTTTTAGGCTCAGACAAGGGTTAGCCAGCGTATATAAGGACAAATTTAAGCATGTGTCTAAGAAATGTTTGAGTCCGTCCTAACATACCCTGGCTAACCCTTGTCTGAGCCTAAAAAATCACAAAAATTAGCAGGGAGGACCAAGGCAAAACCAATAACCGGCCTCCCTCCCAATCGTGAAGTAGGGCCGGAAATTTGAATACCGTAAAAAGCGGATTCAAATTTTCATTGAATAACTAAAAAAATTTTTATTTGACTTTCAATTTTTCCTTTACCAAAAGTAAAAAGTACTGAAAATTGGTATGTGGTTCTATACATGTGTGGTCAGGGTCGCATCTTCTGTCACAGCTATAGGGGTAATTACTTCCCCCTGGACTGGTAAAATTAGGAAAATTACCAACCAACCAACTCGTAACTAGGTATCCCAGTCTGGGATTAAGCTTTTATATCTTTCAATGCTTTTTCGGCGCTAGTATAGAATACCCCCCCCAAATCAGACCTTCTAAAAATCGTTGTAACTACCCTTTGGAACAACAAGTTTAGGCTTAGCCCTTAGGCTTAGGGGTAGGCCAGCGTATGGAAGTTGTGACTAATAAGTGTTTTACGCACGTTTTCTGGGGTCTGCAACATATATTTGGGTGCTCTTTACTTAGGCTTAGGGGTAGGCCAGCGTATGGAAGTTGTGACTAATAAGTGTTTCACGCACTTTTTCTGGGGTCTGCAACATATATTTGGGTGCTCTTTACTTAAGTTTTAGAAGGCATAAGTTTGGGGGTATTCTATACTAGGGTCGCTTTTTCCTGTCCAATAAGCTAATTAGTAGTCTTTTTTAATTAAACAGCAAACCTACTAAAAGTTGCTAATACAAGATTTATATTCTTGACTGCTGGCCCAAGAGTGTGCCAGCCTGTGTAACTAATAGTAGGTCCATTGGGCAGATGAATTGAAGGGGAATCCACTCAATTCCTACTGTAGCATTAGCGAAGGGAAGAGGGGACAGCAGTTGTTGCCGCCTTCCGCTTTTTTCTATTTTGTAAGTCAGAGTGTGGGCTCTTCTCACTACCCCTTTTTAAATTACCTAAATGGATAGGCGTGAAAAGGCAATTCTTGTTACTGTTGACAATTTTCATTGGAATTCCGCTGTTAAAATCACATAAACTTGTTTTTCCCCCTATTAAACGACCAATATGAAGATGGGGGAGGGGGCATGGCACGAGTCTCTGTAAAACAATCTTTTCTGAATGGTGTTGAAGAAGGGAAGGAGAAATACATTAGAGAGAACGGAAATGGTCTGGGAAAGTGAGGTCCGCCACACTTCAAATATTTAAATTTTTTCCAATGTATCGATGAAGGCGCTGCACACAGTATTTCCTCTAATTAGCCCCCCCCCCCTGATTTAAAATCGTGTTTTTGGCATTGTGTTTTTGACCCACTTTTTGATCACTTCTCTCAGGCAAGTTACCAATCATCTCATAGCTCATCTCTCTAGCTACAAAATGAGTGGTAACTTGCCTGAGAGAAGCGATCAAAAAGTTCATCAAAAACACGATGCCAAGAACACGATTTTGAATCAGGGGGGGGACTAATTAGAGGAAATACGGTATGTAGCTAAAATGCTAAAAAATATTTGGGAAAATCGAGTTTCTGCAGGATCTGGTATTACATGTTAGAGCTCTATATGAACTGGAGCATATAGATCCGAACAATAAATTTATCACCGAAATTTACAGCTCCGGTCATCTGAGTAATCCTTTTTTTTTGGTAGTGTAGCAAAGGTACCACTCTTAAAAAAGAGCTTGCAATATTTTTGCTTCTCCCGAACTATTATTTTAGTGACCTAATACACATTTCGCAGAGTTTTTTGTAAATGATGGCTACACAAAAAATTGCATCATTTTTTCAATTTTTACAAGGGACTACGCGTACCGCTAAAATTTCCATAAAATTTGTCAGAGTCTAAGCCCAACAATTATTATGTGTATTTGGAAACAAAAAAAAAATGCAATCAATGGTCAAAGGTCTCTAAAGAATCTACTAGGACGTCAATAAGGTAATAGAAAAAGTCGGACTTCCTACGAAGACTATCTATAGGGATATCAAAAAGTTGGATAAGCAAGGAACATCAAACTGAAATCAATTCCATGGGTATAATAAATGTACTGTAAATATTCTAATTGAAGCTCACCTTGTAAAATAAGTCTATGTCTGATTTTTAATGGCCTGAATTCGTTTTATAAAAAACTGTAAAAAGGACTTGATAAAAAGCTTGACAAATCTTACAAGCACTTTTTACAGAGCTCGAGAAATCACAAAAAAAATCAAATATATTAAAATATATATTTCAAATATATCGGGCAAATATATATATTCAAATATATAGACCATAACTTTTGTTCTTATGTAAACTTGGTGCGCAGTATTTTGCTGTGTCTTTTAAGTAAGTTTTGATAATTTTAAAAAGGCCATGCTCATGCCAATAGGTCCAATCTCTACTTAGTATTACGATGGAGTGATTTTTTTGGTGTCCGTCACGTTTTGTTTTTGTTTTTTTTCTTTTCAATCGTTACCCACGACATGTCTTATCATTCGTTCTAATTTTTTCAGGGCCCCATACTAGAACTCTTTCTTTATCTTTTGAGTATTGTATGTCTAATACTAGCGACGATATTTCGCACTTTAAAATCGGGAGATAACTCGGAACTCCGAAAAATTTTACGTCAAATTTCATTTACCTTCGAAGATTACGCAAAATATTCGGAAAAAAGCGTTTGAATTGCCGCTTTTTTGAAATATTTGAATTTTACGAACTCTGAGTTATTCTTCAGTCAGTCTCACCGTTATTGTATGGCGCCGTTAGGCGCCAGTTTTTCTTGTAATATATATAATTAAAAACGAATTTATTTTGAGCACATTTTGTCACTTTGGGGGAGGCCAATTAATAGAGAAAAGACGCCTTTTTTTTAAATTTGTCGTTTTTGTAGCATCTCCCCACGTAGAAGTCAGTTCAGGAACGCCTAGGGATCAGTTTTTAATGATGTGTTTTTCAGATCTTTGGTTTCTTGAAGAACATTTTATTTTGGCATCATTTTATTCAGCCCTCAGAAACAAATACCGTATTATCTCTAATAAGCGCACCGGGGCGCTTATTTTTCAACCCTCCGAAAATCGGAAAAATTTTGGGTCGATCTCGAGATTTTTGGGTGCACAACCAAAATCTAAAAAGTGGAATCGGTAGAGCTCGCGGGAGTTAAGAAAATGCAAGAAACAGCTTTGCAAAATATTTGCTCTGCCCCGAGATACACACCCTCAAAGTAGAGGGGGGGGGGCGCTTATTAGACAGGGGGCGCTTATTAGAGATAATACGGCAGTACAGTATTTTTCTTCCACTCATAACTTTATTAAAAAAAGATTCAGAGTAAAAGCTAATATTATTATTTTTCTTATTTACGACGACTACTTTTCCAATTTTCCCCCAAAATTGGATTATTTTTAAAAGAGCTGGTGGCAATAAAGTGTATTATTGTAGGTTCTGGTGCTCCTCAATAATCTAGTTTCTTTTTCTGTTGTTGTATTTTTTGGGGTGGACACTGCGGGAGGTCCTCCAGCCAGAGATTCTATTAATGCAATTAAGTATCAAAATTCTTTTTTTTTTCTATTTATCGCGAGTGTTGATAGGACTAACTGTGTGTTTTAGTTGGTCTGGTAGTTGGAAAAAAAAAGAGTAAGGAATACTTGGAACACCGAAAATATAATCTATTTTCACTGTTTCTTTTTATTCTTATTTAATTTTCTTATCACACATTTTTTTTATTTTTGACTGCTTACCCTGATTCACTTTGAATGAGATAGCAATTTTTTTTAAATTTGCACAATTTTGTTTTGGTTTGTATGACTGTGCGATTTGTTGCAAATTATACTGATGGTTAAGCATTTCTACACAAAATGTCAAAAAGGAAGGCCAAAGTTCGTTTTCCGGTAACCTCAACCACTTTTTAAGACGGTTCAGGTATTGAAAGGTACAGAAAACGTGTTTTTAGGTGGCGGAAAGGCATCTGCAAAATTTTTTCTCTCGAAAAAATCGACTTTTTGACCAAAAAATCATTCTCTTTGTAAATGTTGTCGTGTGTGGTCGTAATTTATCTTGCTCTTGCATTCTTGTTTCAGTTCGATATGGCTCTCAATCTGATACGGCTTCACGAAATTTGCAAGGATCCGGTTCGAATGAAGAATGCGTTGCAGAAATGGCATCTCTTATTGTTGGGTTACGAATAAAGAAATCTGAAAGTAGCGAAGAAAATGAGAACTTTAAGCAATTTTTTTTTCCGGAAAATGTCTTTCCGCCACCTGAAAACCCATTTTTTATACGTCTCACAGCTTGAAACGTCTAAGAAAGCAGTCAAAACACAATCTCGGGAGGTTACCGGATAACGAATTCCTGCCAAAAGTAAAAAGGCTGCTGCACATTAGGCGGAATCGGACCTGAGAGCTCGAAAGTGCCACAAAAATAACAAACTGGAATTATTTATAAAATTTTCAAAACTCTATTTACTGTGATTTTTCATTTATTTTTTGGCTAGCTTGTAGCCCTGGATATTCTCTTTTTTATGAGTTACTACAAAAAATCAGGTTCTTATGCATTATCGGGACTACCTGGTTTTACTGTCATTTATGCTAAAGACATTTCCGAGCTCTATCATCCAAATTTGCCTTTCAGTATCGCTCTTTAATAATGCTTGTGAATAAAGGACGATAACCATAAGATAATTAAAATTAATATGTTTTCAATATCGTGGGACGCATAAATGACAGTAAAACCAGGTAGTCCCGATAATGCATAAGAACCAAAAATCAAAATGAAATTTAAAATTTTTGCGGTGGATGTCAAAAACTACAGCCATTCACAAATTATCTGTCTAGTTGGTTCAAGTGGCTCCAGTAAAACGTAATTTCGAACCTTTTTAATCTATCGTCATTTTCACATTTTTTGCGATTATTATAAACAAAAATGAAGCCACACAAACCCCAAAACCACAACAAACTTATTGTTGCCTTAGGACCCGGGGTTCAAATTACCCATAAACCTGGGCAATAATCACTTGCATAGAGCAAGTATCCCTCAAATGGTCATCCCTAGCAGAAGTGAGTGCAGTGTGAAATGGTTGCGCCATCCATCCAGCCCCACCTGAGACCACCACCCCCAGTCCCGAAAATAGCCTCTGCTGCTCCTAAATAGATAAACAAACAGATCCACCCACAACAATTGCAAGGTGTTTGTGAAGAAGAATTGTAAGTCATCTCCCCTCCTTGAAGTAGTCGTATCTATGGCTGCTGCTGCTGGTCAGTGACTCCCTCCCACTAAACTGGTCAGTTCACTTTTTTAAGTCTCCACCATGAACTTCGCCCCCCCCCCTTTACTTGCTGTGAGTAGAACACTAGTTGTAACATTACTGCTCCTATTGCTCAGTATTGTTGAGTTTTGGAAATTGACTTTGCTTTTTTGAGCGTTGAAATTGTTCAGTTAATGCTTTAAGAACACTTTTTCTTATCTTTTTTGGTTGTTAATTTTTTTGTGGAGTTTATTTGGGTAGATAGTTTATTGGTGTAGAAGTGATATAATTGATGAATTTCTCTAATTCAAGATACCACAAAATAGATCTGCATTATTTTGGCCGACTTCGATTTTGAGAAGTTTCTTCAAATCTGATTGTTTTTTAACAGCTGATTTTCTGTTTTTTTTTAATTTTTTGTTAAAAATTTTGACCCTAGTATAGAATACCCCCCCAAACTTATGCCTTCTAAAAGTTAAGTAAAGAGCACCCAAATATATGTTGCAGACCCCAGAAAAAGTGCGTAAAACACTTATTAGTCACAACTTCCAGGCCTACCCCTAAGTCTAAGGGCTGAGCCTAAACTTGTTGTTCCAAAGGGTAGTTTCAACGATTTTTAGAAGGTCTGATTTGGGGGGTATTCTATACTATACTTATTTTTAAAATTTGCAATTATGTCAGAGTATTGGCCTGATTTTTTAAATATAATTTTTAAAGATTTAAAATTTTCTTTGTGACCTTATTTTTAAGATAACATAGGAGCATGGACGCATTCAAGGTGGGGCTAACCGGGCTTCAGGGATTTTTTTTGGACAAAATTGTAGATCAAAAACAGTGAAAAAGTCAATGCCCTCATTAGAGGCTTTAGCCCCCACCTAAAAAAAATTCTAGCTACGCCTCTTCATAGGAGTATTTGATAGATCGCTGGAAAGCTGGACCACACGGCTTCAGGTTAGTATCGAAAAATGTCAATAGTTTTGCAAGTTTTTGAGCTTTGCAAAAATTAGAGTTTACTAAAATCTGTCAGACTCTATTTTACATAAGATCCAAAAATCGAATTTTTCGGCCAATAAGCTGAAACCAAAACCCTGTACAAAAGCCTTATGCTAGCTGCAGCAAAATTACATATAATTTAGGACGAAAATAAACCAAATACCGAGTTCAGGCCGGTAAACCGACTCAAAAAGCAGGAAACCGCAACTAAAAGCCGGGTCTGAAAAATTAGTTTTTCTAAAATGACCAGTCCAAAAAGCCGACCTAATCTTACTCCGGATACATTAAAAAATCATAAAAATAGACCACTGAAAGCCCCTGCTAAACTCTTGTAGTATCTCCCTAAAATTAGTGTTGGCAATTGAGCCTTTGCTGAAATCATTGGATTAACAGTAGTAGCACACTTCCAACTACTGGTGTGATATCCCCAAATATTTGATCAGTGCCTGTGCATTATTGGCTGGAAACTGCTAGTAGTTTGCCACACCTCATCATCATAATCTGAACAATGGAGTGTGTCAACAACTGAAACAATACCACTTAGCTACTGCTACAAATTAGGCAAATAAAGGGCTGTTTGTGTGCTTCTGGGATCAGGCTGTTGACTAGGTGGTGTTGATTCTGGATTACCCTGGCTACCAAATACAGCAACCGGGGTTTGGCGCATTTGCTGCTTACTATATCGTGTTTTAGTAGACTGTTTTTGCTAGATTTTATATTGTGATTCTTTTTATTCTTTTATTTTTTATTTCTTATGTGTTTTATGTATATACAGTCAACCCTCGTTAATCCGCCACCCTCGATAATACGCCACCCTCGATAATCGGCCACCCTAGGGCCGGTCCCAAAAAAGCTAAAGTTAAGTAAAGGTAGGGTAATCGCACCTCGATAATCGGCCACCCTCGATAATCCGCCACCTTAGGGCCGGTCCCTAGGGGTGGCGGATTAACGAGGGTTGACTGTAAAACATATTGAAAAATGATTGTAACGCAGTCAAACCTCGATTTAATAGTCCCCTATTTAAAAAAAAATATTTTGAAAAATGATTGCCGAAATCGGAATCTTTGAAATATTTTGGACATGACTGTTGAAACAGAACTGGCAAAAGACTTCAAAATCGAGCTAAAAAGTGTGGACAACTTGAGGCGAGGGCCGCTCAATAGAGATTTGACTGTAAAATAAATTTCTGATTATTATGTTTTGGTAATAACAACAAAAACACCTGCATTTTTTAATTTTTTTCCAACCAATGCCTTTTCGGGCTTGCACCGATGCCTTTGAGGCTCCAGTCGACAACAATATTTTCAATTTCAATTCAATTTCATTTTTCTGATCTTTGGGGGTTTGAAAAATAAGGTCCCATGGGGCCTTATTAGAGGAAATACGGTATGTGGACAGTAAGTCTCGTACCAAAGACCCGCTCGGTTATTTCTCAATGTCCTAGTCTCGTCTTCGATAGGGTTACTCGCAAAAAAAATTAAAATTAGTGACTAATTACTCACTAATTAGTGAAATTAGTGAGTTTAGTAAACAGTCACAAAGTTGACTGATCTAGCTTCAAGCGGCTCTATATGTGTTGGGTGTCCTCCCGAAAAAAACATGCCTTGGTCCCCCCATTGTTTTTAATTTTTTTTTTCGAAAAAATTTATTCTTTGACACAGAACAATAACGCAGAAAGCTTGATATTTTTTCCCCCGAAAGTCTCAAAAACGTGTGTGAAATCATATGAAACTACATATTTTTTGGCTTGGCTCTATATGTTTTATATGTGTTCCTTGTTAGATGTCAGGCTATCGAGGAACTAGTGAAGGCTACAAATGCTATGAAACTGAATATTTTTGAACACATTACTGATGTTATTAATAGTATGGTGTTTGCATAGCTCATCTTTATTGGTGTCAAGCTTGTTCTGCGTCAAAGAATAAATTTTTTCGAAAAAAAAATTAAAAACAATGGGGGGGGGGGACCAAGGCAAAAAATTTTGAAATTTTTCGAAAAATATCAACAGGGGGGACCAAGGCATGTTTTTTTCGGGAGGACCCCCAACACATATAGAGCCTCAATTTCTGTCTTGCTCGCATATTTTCGGGTTATATTTTGCATCTCTTTTTTAAATTAGAAAGTCGAATTTTGATCGATTTTTTTCGCAAATCCACTTTCCCGGTATCTTTTAAAAGTTCTGCGTAAAGTAGCTTAGCCAAATAGGTCTTCCAATTAAAAAATTTCGAATTTTCAAATGCACAAGTAGTATATAATTAGGAGGTGCTTGAAGGGTGTTCTGTAAGAGATGGTCAAAATTACAGTTGTTGCCTAAGGCAAAGTACTTTGGCATAGAGTTGTTGATGGGGATGGCCTGATTAAAAGTGAAACTAAATGGATGAGAGGAAGAGTTCATACTTGTCCCACCCCACTACTTTCCACCAAAGTATCCAGCAGGGTTTTCCTTCCAATATGACCATTTAATAAGTGCATAGACAGGTGTATTGCTAAAAAAAGACCCAATATTATATATTTAATGATTACAAAAAAGCGGTGTGCCGATTGGAAATCGAGTTCATGCTGTTTTTTGCTGTGTAAGTGTTGACGTATTAAAAAACCTACATTATTCTCCAAAGATAATTAAAAAAAAATTTTCAGTCAAAGCGTATTTGGAGAGTAGGTCAACGTACATTAGAACGGCCTTAGAAATGTCTTTTAGACTACAAATAGTACAGTCGAGCCTGGATAACCTGACACCCCCTTAAGTTCGTTCTCGCCTTGGGTCCGACACTTTTTTACCTCGATTTTTGAAGTCTTTTGCCAAATGTGATTCGCCAGTCTAGTCCGAAATATCGCAGGGATTCTTATTTTGCCGGTCGTTTTTCCAAAATCTTTTATTTTTGCCATAATAAAAACCCGCTGACCTCGATAACCCGACACCCTTTTTTTGAAAATCAGGTGTCGGGTTATCGAGGTCCGCGGGTCTTTATAGCAAACATATTTTGACACAATTTCATTAGTTCGTTAGAAAGCTGAGAT
Organism: Ditylenchus weischeri; assembly: GCA_029231635.1. Classification (NCBI taxonomy): domain Eukaryota; kingdom Metazoa; phylum Nematoda; class Chromadorea; order Rhabditida; family Anguinidae; genus Ditylenchus; species Ditylenchus weischeri. The sequence continues at coordinate 211,682 of JAMRYI010000045.1, read as the reverse complement.
CTAGGGCAATTTTTAAAATTAGTCGCTAGAATTAAATAATTAGTCGCTAAATTACAATTTTACCCTTTTTTATTTCTTGCTAGCACAAAAATACCTTACAAGTGCATTAAAATAATTTCACAATATCCTAGATTTCTTTTTCTAAAAAGTGGAGGAGGGAGGTCAAAGGCAATAACTTTATCACCATTTTTGCGTCCAAAACTTTTTTTGTCTAAAAACTAATTAAAAGTATAAATGAACAGTTCTTAAAACTGCTATTACGTTTCTATTTCTATTTTCTGACCAATCCACTTGCAAAATTTTGAATTTTTTTCCATCCTCAACTTTTGAAAATGAGCTGAGTTGAAACACTTCTATTTTTTCCTCCCGCTTCCTGCTGATCCACCACTCACATTAATTAGCATATACACCAAAATATTTTTTGCCTAATCGGGTGTCACTTCTCCAGCAGCAGCACACCCCATTTTCCCAGACTTTACCGTACAAACTAGCGCTTTATGAGAGGAAGAGGAAAAAAATTCAAGCAAAATTCAAAAATTTCTCTCCTTCCAAACTCAATTCCCCCTTTTCATCTCTTTTTTTATTTGCATGTCCAATGGTCGTTTCGACCAAAGAATAAAGCTAGCTGTAGTTTTGCTAAAATTTTAAATAAAAATTCAAGTTTTGAGAGACTAAGACACTGGATTGTGCAAAAAAATCGAATCACCCAGTCTCCTTAAATCCGAATTTCCAGGTAAAAGTTCTCATTAGTTTGCTAAAATGTGACTTGGGCCAAAATTGCGGGAAGAGGGCTTGGGTGGTTAATAGGCCTAATTACGCAACCCAACTCCCCACCTGCTATTTTGGGGGTCATGTTAAAGGGGACGTGACCAGGAATAGGCAGAATTAGGCTTCAACTAACAAAACCACATACATTTTGAGCTTGCAAATTCAAGTTTTTTTTAGCAAATTTTGCATAATAATTTATAGGGTCGGTCGGTTAACAGCAAACCGGCTTTTTTGGCCAATAGACCAAAACCGAAAACCGGTTTCAGAAAAATCCAGGCTTATTTACGACAAAAATGAACCGAAAATCGGGATCAGACCGGTTAAGCGACCTGGATAAAACTGAAAACTGGGTTAAAAACCCGGTTTTTGAATCCGACCGATCCAAAAATGACTGAACCCTGACCTAAAAAACCTGAACCCTCACCTATTCTGTTCCTTTGTCCAAATTTGTTTGTTGCAGTCAAAACTCCATGTAACAGCCCTTAGCTCAGGTTCAAAGAAAAGAACCTGAGAACTGTTTTTTTACCACAAGGTTCAGAAAATTTAGTTTGTTCCGTTTGTTCAGTGGCCAGTTTGACCTTGTCTAATCTGTGTTGTTCTATTTGTTTTTTTGCTACTGGCTCAACACCAATTAGTGGAAACAAAGAAGTGTGTGTGTATCCAGAGATTAGACTTGCTATTGACTCGTCAGGTGAAATGAAGCAAAAGGGTTTGATTTAATCTAGCTGCTCCCTGCTTCCAGGTTAGATGAGGTGTCCCCTCCCATATTGTTTGTGCAGGGCGGGGCCATCCTATAATAATAATAATACAGTGCTATAATACCTTTGCATCCACATTATTGCTGTTAATATAATCAGCATACTATTGGGTTGTAACATAAGTCATGGCGGTTTTTAGTAATGAATTTTATTCGCTAATTATCACACACATGCGATATACTTTACATACCAATGGAAAGCTCATTCTTTGCTCTACAAGATCTTTGTTATTGTTTTTCTGCAATGATCAATTCTTGGTAATTTGTAGGCATAAACGATGGAGTGTCAAGTGGACAAGGATTTGCATTTTCGACATCACTTGCTTTTCGCTTTCGATTGTGGTGCGAAGGCTACAGAAGCAGTCCAATAGGTATGCTTTTGAACTGGAGAAACCAGTTTGAGCCGTTCTTTCTGGCATAGCATCTTCTCCGTAAACCGCACAAATTTCCCTAGCTGCTTCTGTAGCCTTCGCACCACGCCATCACTTATGTTACAGCCCAATTTTACTGTTGGCAAAACCAGGTGGGTCCTTTTTTTGGGATATTCTTGTACAAATCAACGTATTTGGCGGTTTTCTTGACACAACTTTTGGGCAAACCTTTTTCTTGCCGTAAAAAGACTTTTTTGCTGCCAAACAAACGCCAAAATACTTTCGGTTGCCGCTCCACCAATGTTTTTGCCGTGAAAAATGTTTTTACGGCAAGAAAAAATTTGGGGCAGAAAAACCTTTTTTTGCGGCAACAAACAGTCTTTTTTAATCGGTCTTCAAAAGTTTTGGACGTAATTTTTTGTGTTTCTAGGGTAATATTTTGTACTTTTTCAATAACTAAATGCTTATTTGAGTTATTATTGTGAAATTTGTGGTTAATTTTGAATTTTTGTCAGACCTCCACCTGATTCAGAATCGTGTTTTTCATACTATGTTTTTGTGCCTATTTTTCGCGCGATTCCAAGGCAATTTATCAGCCAAGCTGTAGCCAGTGAGCTGTGCTCATACCTGCACGCTGAGAAAAATCGGCGCCGGGTCTACTAAAAATCGGCGCCGACGCCACTGTTTAATCGGCGCCGGGCGTCAGCGCCGACGCAGACGCCCGTGCAGGTATGGCTGTGCTACATTTTGAGTGCTAACTTGCATACAAATCATCTACAAAAAACAATTTTGAGTCAAGAAGGAGCCGCCCGAGAATATGGTTATTGTCATTTGATATATGTGTTACAGTAAAAATGCAATATTTTAAATGATCACGATACAAATACTTTAAGCGAACCAATATTGTAAGCTGATCGGCAATCCATAAAAGCCAGTCAAAACATGTGTTTTCACATGGCTAAATGCTCCAATCAGCTTATCTTTAAACAATCTCATGTGTGCCTGTATTTCTTACAAACTTCTTCTCCTAACATACTTGGAATCGGCATCTGTTTCCAACACCAAAAGTATTTTTCTTGCAGTCCTCTGTGCTGCAGTTCTCGACTCAATATTTCTTTGATCTCACCCGAAATATCTAGGCCCGCTGAAATTATTCCATCTACAAACAACAAGCGAATTTTCGGAGTGATATGTTCGCACACATATTTGTAACAGCTCAAAACAAATTCCATTTATGAGTGTGTGTGTATCAGGTCCACTTCGGCTATTTATGGTTACTTTATAAACAATCCGCTTAGCTATCCAGATCACATCAAAAAGCCACCAAAATCACCATCTTTTTGAGCACAACATTTTTGTAACCAAAAAACAGGATTTTTGTGATAGGATAATGCAACAGCTACCTTCTTTCTAAATCTATGTTTTTGTGGCGAATTTATTGAGCTCAGTTTCCTTATTTTCGACTCCTTATTGATTTAGAAAAGATTTTGAAAGTAGCTTTAAACAAATTAAAAGTACGGAACTTGTTGGGTTGGGGGTCACTTATTTAAAAATAGTATTTAAACGACTCCCAAGTAATTTTTATATGCTTAAAACGATGAAAAAGTATTTTCTAACATTTTTCCACACAAAAAATAAATTTTTTGGAAAATTTTTTTTTGACCAAAACTTGACTTTTTGCCGTGGGGTACCAAGGTGAACTACTTTGTATTAGGGTATTCTACCGCGTTTTGGTCACTGGAGCTGGGCAAAAAGAGTCACTTTATGCATTTTTGATCAAGAGTCTTGCTCGGAATCATGTCTAAGGTAAGTAAGTGCGCATGGAGGCTGGGGTTGGAGTTGAGATGCCCACACCCACATACCTTAGACACAAATCACTCGAAAGTGACTCTGGATGTATTAAAAAACATGCATACCAGAGTTATTTATGCGGTAGGCCCCAGTTAACAAGACTATGTTCAAATTCCATGTTTCAAGGGTATTTGTTAATTGTTGTTAGAAATTGTCTTTAACGTCTTTTCTCCAAGTAAAATTTTGGTCAAAAAAATTTTTTTTGACCAAAATCAGCTTTTTATGTCGAAAAGTATCGCAAAACAACTTTTTTATCGTTTTAAGCATATAAAAATTACTTAGAAGACGTTTGAACACTATTTTGAAATCAGTAAAAAACCGCAAGAGGGACTGAGGTATTTTTTGATTTTCATGGTTTTCGAAGTTTTTCGATACTTCACTAGCCTTATTACCGAAACTTTTTTTGGATACGGGTAAGAGATTTCGGCGCTAGTATAGAATACCCCCCCAAAATCAGACCTTCTAAAAATCGTTGTAAGTACCCTTTGGAACAACAAGTTTAGGCTTAGTCCTTAGGCTTAGGGGTAGGCCAGCGTATGGAAGTTGTGACCAATAAGTGTTTTGCGCACTTTTTCTGGCGTCTGGAACATATATTTGGGTGCTCTTTACTTAAGTCTTAGAAGGCATAAGTTTGGGGGGGTATTCTATACTAGGTCGTTAGTCCTCAGGCTTAGGGGTAGGCCAGCGTATGGAAGTTGTGACCAATAAGTGTTTTGCGCACTTTTTCTGGGGTCTGCAACATATATTTGGGTGCTCTTTACTTAAGTCTTAGAAGGCATAAGTTTGGGGGTATTCTATACTAGGGTCGTTAGTCCTCAGGCTTAGGGGTAGGCCAGCGTATGGAAGTTGTGACTAATAGGTGTTTTTCGCACTTTTTCTGGGGTCTGCAACATATATTTGGGTGCTCTTTACTTAAGTTTTAGAAGGCATAAGTTTGGGGGGGGGGTATTCTATACTAGGGTCGAGATTTCAACCAATTTCATTAAAAGTCCCATAATGGCTATCCAATGAGACCAAATATAAAAATTTCAGTTTTTTTCTTGAAATTCAGTTTCTTTTAATACATGCCTTAACCTGACTACCTCCTCTTTTTTCAGGCAGTGTATTTAAGCCTGTGGAGTGATGATTGATACAGGCACAACAACTTACACTGTTGTTGCACGCATCATCATCAATTTGTTCCAATTTGTCTGTCCCACCCCCTAGCACAACCTTTTTGTGTGTTTCTATGCTTTTTTGGCTAGAAAGCATAGCGAAAAATAGAAGGGAGGGGAAGGAGGAGAAAAATCCGCGCAACAACCACTCCCCCACCCATCTCTCCAGAGAAAATGGAAGTAGTCTAGAAAAGAAAGAAAGTTTTTATCAGCTGAATAATTTTTAATAGAGCTTTTAGTTTTTTATTAGCATTTTGTATTTTTCTTTGTGAAAAGCGTGATGTCTCAGCTTCTGGGTAAAATTTTTCCTGTGATCAGCAACAAAAAGGCCAATGAAATACTTTATTTTATAATTTTTGCGGAAATCGAAGCAATTTTAGTGTACTGCGCCGGGTCTTTTTAATTCACCACCCTCTTAATTTTGATAATATTTGGGCTTAGATGAGTCTTTTATTCCAATCTTGCATTTCGTGCTCATCCAATAATCACAAGAGCTGTTGCTATGATCAGTCAAAAAAGCTAGTGTGAGGTGTGCTCAAATTTTCTTTATGGAAAACAATTATCAGATTGTTCAAAAAGTTCTCTCGATTCACTTATCTCCAGCTCGAGCTTTTCACTTCCGCAGAAACAGTGGCTATATTGCCTGCTTCTCCTCTTGGGTATGTACAGCAGCAAAGTATGTAGGATTGAGACATCCAAATAGCTGGAGGACGTCTTTGAAGGTGAGGCGACTTCTGAGTGCTTCAAGAGCGCTGACAAGGCTGCGGTCAAATTATTCAGGGCTCATGGAAAGCAGTAATCGAAAACAAAGCTGACTGTTCTTCGCAGTGATTTATTGATATTATTGATTATGCGATTGAGTTTGTTGACAAAAAAATCCAAGCGGACTTTTTAAAAATTCCGACATTTTTTTTAATTTTCTGAGGTTGTAACTAAGGTTGTCGAGTCGAGTTCAACTCGAAAAAAACTCGAAAACTCGAAATTTTTCGAGTTTCGAGCGCTCGACTCGAACATTTCGAGGGCTCGACAACCCTAGCTGTAACTGAATTCCCCCTCTAATTTTATAATGCCATTTTTGTTTAAATTTTTGTTACATTTTTTTTTAATTTTTGCACTAGCATGTAGCCCTGGATCTTGGCTTTCTAATGTGCTATCAAACTCTGCTGCGTAATTTGAGGAATGTAGACATTGAGAAGTTTAAAAAAAATTGACGTTTTTTTCAAAACCTCTGAATCTCTACATTTCTCAAATTACGCAGCAGAGTTTGATAGCACATTAAAAAGCCAAGATCCAGGGCCAAGCAAAAAATTTCAAAAAAATTATAACGAAAATTCGAACAAAGAGGACAATATAAAATTACAGGGCGAAATTCAGACTTCAAGGGCGCAATTCAATTTGAGCCTTTTTCTGATTCCGCCACCCTCTTAATTTCGATTTCCCTAGTTGTCAGCCAAATTTTTTAGTATACTTTTTTGATACTTTTAAAAACACTGATACATTCAAATTAATGTAAAATCATTGAAGGGAGGGTACATCTGTTGTCCGTATCTGGCCCTGCATAAAAATCGTTTAAATTTAAACACATCTGAAGATTGCTGGTTCAAATTCCCTTTGGTTGCACTTTTCTAATTTTTTACGAGTTTGATATCGAAATGATCACCGGGCACTTGGAAAGCCAATAAATCATCAACCACTTGAGCTAAATTACAGCCAAAACCGAGGTAAAGGATTTTATGACTTGCTTTTCGTTCAAAAATCCGTAATTTTTGTTCTTTTAATAGCTTTCACTATAATATGTTGTTGCCTACTTGTGCGACTTACGAGAAGTCCAGCTAGTTGGCAACCCAGGAATTTACCCCAACATAAGCTGGGGATGCGCACATAATTGCTGTTTTTTCAAAACTACCTTTTTTCCCTATGCCAAACTAAGGCAATTACTGGCGACTTATCAATACTCGAAATGATTCCAATAAATTTCTTGATAACTTTTAGCCTTGGAGCACGCACACGGGTTCAACTCAATAACTTAAAAAATTTAAAAAAAACTTAAAAAAAGCAACCAAAGGGACTAGAAACCACCAACCTTCAAATGTGTTTAAATTTGAATTTAAAAGATTTCCGTGCAGGACCAGATACGGACAGCAGATGTACCCCAGGTATTTCAGATGTAAATGATTTTGGGTAGGAATAGCTATTTTTAGCTGCGTAGTCGCTAGACCATTTTAAGACTTTTGGGAGTATCTCATTCAAATTTTGATCTACATTTTTCGTTCTCGTGCTATTTTTGAAGTTTTCTATAAACTTTTTGTATGACATCATATAACTCTGTGTTTTTTAAATATCAAATTTGGTATAAATTTCCAAGAACAAAAAAGAAACCAATTATTTAAACATCATACCGTATTCTCTCTATTAGTTCCACACTCTCTATTAAACCCACACCCCCAACTTTGAGGACCTGTATCTCATCTCAGAGAAAAAATTCAACAAAGCTGTTTATTGCATTGTCTTAACTCCCACGAGCTCTACCGATTCTGTTTTTTGGATTTTGGATTTTCACCCAAAAATCTCGAGATCGACCCCAAATTTTTCCGATTTTCGGACGATTGAAAAATAATCCCACATGTGGAACTAATAGAGAGAATACGGTATCTTTTTTGTAGGATTTACTGCAAGGAAATATCCTGAAGACCATTAACGGTTTTTCGAGACCCAAAAAATAAGGTTTGCCCGTCTAAAATTTGAACAAGGAGTATTTTGGATCTTTGAGGGCATCTCATCCAAAATGTTTGATCTTAAATCAAATATAACAGCCATATTCTCGATGCTTGCTTACCGTATGTTTATGCTCGTTCTCCAGCCGTCCATCTCATCTTTCCGCTGCTTTGTTGTTTATGCCATAGGCACTCAGCTAGCTACTTCTCTCCCCTTCTAGCAGCATAAATACACACTCTTTTTTATGGCACTCCTTATTGGCCAATATGGCTGCAGGAAACAGTATTGTTGCGCCTTTCACTGCTTTTGGTGCTCAATATTGTGCTGGCTTTTCCTTTGATATTCAAGAACATTTCTGCATTCTTTTTGGGTATATCCAGTCTTTCTTTAACCTATATTCTGGCCCACCAAATGAGTGGTTGACAACCTGAAAAACCACCTTGTATTATTCCAATCCAGGGCCTCTGTCACGGATTAACACTCTGGACAGTATTGCTGGACACTTTGTTTTTGCTAAGCAGAGAGACGTCTCGATACAACCACTACTGCCACTGCCAAATCCTTGTTAGGTACTGCCTTGAGGACAAGTCCATCAAATTTGCAGAGTTGTGTATTAGTGGATGTAGTGGTTGTTTTCACTTCATTTTTGTTTCAATCTCAACTTTTTGTTCCCCCTAAATTATTTTTGGGGTTTAAAAACTTTTTACTTGCAAAAGAGAATTTTAACTGATTTAGAATATTTTGAGCTTGTTACTCTTCTTGTTGTATAAGATCACTTATAGTTTTGTGACGCACTTGTGTTTTTGTATTATTAGGGAACATCCATAAATTATGTCAGACTGACAGGGGGGGGGGGTTCCATGCCAATCTGACAAGGGGTGGGGGTAGAAGACCTTTTTTCTGACAGGAATGTCAGATTTCTCCGCAAATTTTTCGCTAAATATTTTAAGAATTTAAGCTAGATTTCTAAAATTTTAAATTATTTTTCATATAAAAAATATATACATATAGATAGATATATTTTAATACATAGATTTGAAAATAAATATTGAATTTTCCCATCATGGCTCATATTTCAAGTCATATTTAAAACTCATATTAAAAGCAATATTTTTTATGCTCTTGTAACTTAAAAACATGTAATTATATAATACAGGCTTCTGTTATTTTACACTATCATTTTTAAGGTTTTAAACTTAAAAAAAATGTGCAGAAATAAATTTTGGGTCACAAAGTTGTGTCAGAAAATTGTCAGATTTCAATAAGGGGGATCAAGCCCATTCTGACATGTTCTGACAGGGGGGGTGGTGGGTTCCCAAAAACGGCCTGTCAGTCTGACATAATTTATGGATGTTCCCTTATGGCTTTTTTGCATGAGAACTTCCTAAACAGTACTAAATTTATAAACTAAAATTATATTCAAGGCAAAGTAATTGAAAAAGGCACTAGCTTTATTAGCCAGTACCGGTTTAAAGATTTGTAGTCACTACCCAAATTGCCAGGGCCTACAATTTTACAAAATCTGCAGCTTTGACTTGACAACGTTTCGATTTTTTAAATTAGGCAAACCAAAGATGTAATTAAGCTTGATAGTAAACCGATCTGTCGATTTTCAGGTGCAGGGGCGTTTCGCTAATTTTCCGGAAATACTTTTTATTTGAGATTTTTGCTATTTAGTTTGTTGTTGTTGATATTATGTAACAAAACATGCTTTTTTAGAGTTTTATTTCGCATAAACATTCTTTATTCAACAAATTCAATTTACATCAATTTTATTCCCTATTCCTTCTTCTTTTCGAATGTGACAACATCAAAGTGACCATCCTTGTACTGTATCCGAGCAGTCTTCCTAGCAAGATTAACAGGTTCATCGCCCTAAACATACAAATTAATTAATCAAACATAAAGGCAATTTGTACGGATCTTCAAAACGGATCTCGCAAATAAAAATGAACAGACAAGTAATAAAATATCGTTTCAACAACAACAAAAATTCAAATTGGCGCAAAAAAGCGATAAAAAATATTTCCGGAAAATTAGCGAAACGTCTCACTATCGCTTTTCAACTACTATCAAATCGCCACCAACCTAACTCTAAACGGATTTTTCGTAATTTTTTTCACAAATTACACTTTTTACAAAATTTATATTTTTCTTTTCTAAAAATTCACTTCTGTTCGATATCGGTGGACTTGTGGACTTTTTAGGAAAAAGTTGTACGAAAAATGTTGAATTTTTTCAAAAAAAAAATTGCGAAAAGGATTAAATTTGATGCGAGTTGATCATTCACTGTCAAAATTGGGTTCCAATTTACTGATTATTCTCCAAAACCTTGTGAAATTCCTATTCAAGCCCCCAAAAATGTTCCAACCTCGACATTTTCCATCAATCAATAACCTTTTTTGGCGACAGTCACCGCAAAAATCATCACCTGCAATAAAAAAAATCGGTTCCAAGAGCAAAATTCCAATTTCTCCTATAACAAATCAACCTGCAAAAAATAGATGGATTCCCGCTTGCTCACACCCACTTTTTTACTCACTCAGCTAATTGGTGTCATGAGTGTGTTTTGCCTGGAGCATTTAGCACTCCACCAAGACCAGGCCCAAGAATTTATGGGCTCAAAGGAGTAGCAGGAGAAGGTTATGAGCGCGCAAGGTCCCCAAGAGGTGGTACTGCGCCCTGCAATTACCTCTAATATGTGGGAGATGCCTATCTTTTCGGTGAATACCACCTCTTTTCCTAAGTGAACAAGCAGCAGTCTAGTTGATCTTCTTCTTCTTTTTTCTTGTTCTCCTTCAGGTTCTGCTTCTCCTTTTTTGGAAAGGAGAAGCAAGAGAGGAACAGCTTTTTAATTTATGTTCAGCTCTCGCCTTGTTCCAATCAACTGGCTGCTGCTGCCCTCTTGTTGTTATGTCATCGCGCGAAAACAGGAGTATTTGGCTGCTCCCTCTGCTACTTTTACTACCGCTTGCTAATGAATCTTGCGAGAGGGGGAGAAGAAAAAGCTGCAAATACAGCAACAACAACAACATCAACAACAATTATACACTCACTATTACAGAATTACCACTAATGCATTGCGAAACTCAAATTATTGAACATTGATTTGCTTGGGTTGGGCAAATATTATTGGGAAAGACATTTAAAAACAGCATGGTCTTTTTAAGTTTTTCAATACTTAAAATTGCTGTTTTCACTAGAAATGTAACCGAATTCTGAAAATTAACGAAAAAAAATTTGGGTTTGCTGAAAATTTTTTAGAATTCCGAATTTTTTTAGAAAAGTAATGTGACAGGGATGTGAACTGTTGACTCTAAAGCAGAACCACTAAGCTACCGGCTTACCCGATTTTTTGTTTTTGCCAAAAAGTTCGGTCTATTTTTGCCGCAACTTAACCGGAATTTTTTTAATCGGAATCATTTTCCGTGCCTGCTCTAATAATCCTCACCATCCGTCTCCCTCGACTTTGAAGACCCGTATCTCAGCTAAGAGCAAACATTTTCCATAAATCTTTATTGCATTTTCTTAAAGGGGCATGCCGACGCTAATAAGAGGTGGTGCCCGGGGGAATTCGAAATTTTTTCCTAATCATTGAACTTCTGTACGGATTTTTCAACTTGGTTTCTAACAAAACAGGGCCTAGAATTTAATTTTAGGAATGGTTGTGTTAGAAACCAAGTTCAATGACAGAAGATTAGGAAAAAATTTTGGTTCTTATCCTTTATGCCGACCCCACCCTAATTTAAAAGGGTACCGGGACACTGGAAAATAGTCTAAAAGTATGGAAATTGAACAAATTTTTGTCAGCTTGGTCCTACTGCACTCTGGTATGCATGTATGTTTTATGCCGCCAAAAAAGGCCAATCAACTTATTTGTGTCAAAATAAAAATAAAGTTCAACAATCAAAACTTGGGTGGGGTCGGCATAAAGGATAAGAACCATGTCTTTTTGGATCCGAATCCACTGAGATTCGATCAAAATAATCACAGGGACTCGATTTTGACTCGACCACACAATATCTAAGCTTTCTGAAATTTATCCTGATTCAGGAAGACATTTTGGAATTAGCAAGACATATTTTTTTGTAAAAAGTGCCTCGAATCGATTGTTGTCCGACCCATTCTAATTTGTTGTTTTCATATGTATATAACACAATTTATATCTTTTTTTTTTAATTCCCCGGCAGCACCTCTTATTAGTGTGGGCATGCCCTTTTAACTGCCACGAGATCCACCAATATCATCAAATTAGATTTAGGTTGGTCATTAGATTTCGGTCGAGAACCTAAAAATTTCTAAATCGACCAAAAATTGAAAAAATGATAAACCTTGAGGATTAATAAAGAAACTACAGTACCCGGTTTCAGTAAAACTACCCTACCGAGAAAGTGCCCTGCTGTTAATTACCAAAAAAATTTACCAAATAAAAGAATTTAATTCAATCTGGGCTCTATAACCATCGGGGGGCAACCCACTAAATTTGATTGAATTGTTGTTGTCCACTTCTTTGTGATATTTGCAACCAGTAACACTATCCTCCAAAACATGCTTTTCCATGTGTGCCCTCGTCCAATATGCTGCTTTACCGTAGTCCTCTTTTAACTTCTTCTCATCTAAAAAATGCGTCAAGTCTTTTCTCAACTTGCTCCACAATATTGTCTTTTAGTTAATGATTAAATATGGATGGTTCTACAATACCACCACCACCACTGCCACTAAAATTGGGGGCGGTGGGGTTTTTGATGAATTTTCAATGGGAAGGGATAAATTTCTCTCCCTTTCTTCCTTGTCTAAATGGATTAATGAGGGGCCATTGCGAAGCCCCGGGAGAGCAGGGCATTCACCCCTTTCTTGGCATTCCACATACAAAACTGAAAATATTTCAGTTTTTCTGCTCTTTTGGAAATACTTTTTTGTGTTATTTTGCAATTTACACAACCATATTTATTTTCTGTCGCGGTCCCCCTCCTTTGGCTTAGGCGCAGGATAGGCTAGCATACGTCAGGACATGTTCAATTATGTTTTTCCTACTTTTTGTAGCTCGGGAAACATTTTTAAGTCTGTCCTGAATAGCTAGTTCTTAACCAACTCGTTACACAGAATGGGAACTACAGTAATTATTCTAATAGAAACCCCGGGGTCACTATTTTTCAATCCTCTAAAAATCTGAAATTGTCAATAAAAAATAACCCTAACTCTGAAATCTTAGTCAAAAATAGGGGGTGGTTACTATTAGAGACAGGGTTTCTATTAGAATAATCACGGTATTCTTGTTTAGACCACCCCTTACGTCTTTTGCCTTGGTCCCCCTTTTTTATTTTTCAGGGTTCGGCAAGGATTGGATGCGCTAGGACAGACCCAAACGTGAATTTAAGATATTTCAAAGTCCGTCCTGGCCAACCCTTGCCTAAGCCTAACAAATTGAAAATTTAACCGTGGGATCAAATTTCAACGGGGGGTCTAAACAAGAAAAGTGCCGCAAAATGTTTCCAGGAATTCGAATTTGCACGCTAAATTTCAAAAAATTAGCTTGTTTGCTGAGATATGGCTAAAAGCAAGATGGTCATTGTTGCAAACATTTGGTGCCTTTTTGCAAATTCTGTTTTTAGCTTGGGATATGTGCATATGCTTGGAAGTATCAAAAAAGGCTATTTTTATTGTAGACTGTGTTATCCACATAACTAATTCGTGATGTCTCAAAAAATTTAAATTTTGACATCTCCTCGCGTAAAATTGTATTTTCCCACACAGACCTATCGTTAGCATTTCCGCTATTCCCTTCAATTCTAATGTTTATGTGGCTTGTTGTCTCCCTTTAGAATCACTCAACACTGCCATTTGAACGACTATTGGCTCGTGCCATCCCTCTCCTATCGGCATAGGTGGCCGTTTTACAGGAAAAAAACAAGTTTTATGGGATTTTAACAGGGGAATTCCAATAAAAATTGTCAACAGTTACAAGAATTGCCTTTTCACGCCTATCCATTTGGGTAATTTAAAGAAAAGATACATTCCTATTTCCGAAAAAATACAGTGACGGCAAAATGAAAGCTATAATAAGCTGAAACAGCACAAAACTAATATAATAGTTTGGAGGGTCCGAAAATATTTTGTTCAAAAATCTGCTACATATTTTTGAAAATTAAAAAAAAATAAAACAAATTATCAAAAATTTTGGCGCTAGTATAGAAAACCCCAAAATCAGACCTTCTAAAAATCGTTGAAACTACCCTTTGGAACAACAAGTTTAGGCTTAGCCCTTAGGCTCAGGGGTAGGCCAACTTATGGAAGTTGTGACTAATAAGTGTTTTGCGCACTTTTTCTGGGGTCTGCAACATATATTTGGGTGCTCTTTACTTAAGTTTTAGAAGGCATAAGTTTGGGGGGGTATTCTATACTAGGGTCGTTAGTCCTCAGGCTTAGGGGTAGGCCAGCGTATGGAAGTTGTGACTAATAGGTGTTTTGCGCACTTTTTCTGGGGTCTGGAACATATATTTGGGTGCTCTTTACTTAAGTTTTAGAAGGCATAAGTTTGGGGGGGGGGGTATTCTATACTAGGGTCAAAATTTGCATTTTTGAACAAAAATTTTTCGGACCCCTGAAACTACAGGGTGACTTCTTTGTGTCACCCTGTATACTAGTTTCCATCACAGTAAAACAATTATGAAAAGTATTCTTCAGCAACAAAGTATCGAAAAACAAATAAAAAACTAGCAAACTTTTTTCAGAATACAGTATTTCCACTCACAGCCGCCCCCTCTAATATTTGTGCACCCGCTAACTTCAAGGAGTCTGAAGCTACAGTAATTATTCTAATAGAAACCCCGGGGTCATTTTATATTAAATTGTTAAGCACTGTAAAAAGTGGCTAGTATAGTTTTCAAAAATCTAAAGAGATATGTTAGAGAGCTCAAGAAGTTCAGAAAAACGAAATATTCAGGCCACTTAAAGTTTTAGAAAATTGCTCTGGTGCGGATCACAGTCAACCCTCTTAACGGGCCCCTCAAGAGACCGCGCCTTAGAGGTGCGTTTTTTAGGAAGGGTCCATTATAGAGGGCCCGTTTATTACTTGAATAGTGTTCGGGACCGAGCCTCAGGGGCACGTTTATATAGAGGGGCCGTTTATAGAGGGTTGACTGTAGAGGAAATACGGTAAATGAAAAATCATGAGTCTTTGCCACTTTCGTACATAAACATAAGAATCAGATGTATGTAGTCTAAAGATTAATTTGAGGAACAGCATATTTTCACATCCCCTGGATATTTACAGGCTGCAGCAGATAACCTAAATTCTCCTGCTGGATGAACACCTTTACCGAGAGTCAAGAGTGGAGTATCCCCCCCTCTCCTATCCATCTTGCTGCTATCATCCAGGATGGATGCCCCCTACCCTTTTACAGATCCACCTTCAAATTTTCTTCCTGAATCAATACCTTTCAAATTAAATTGATTTATGTGTTATAAACCCTTTTCCTTTTCATCATACTAATAATTTGAGAAAAAAATTATAAAATGCCACAATATAATTATCATTTGTTTCATATACCGTGTAACCTTTGTAAATCCAACCCCCCGCCCCTCCTGAAGTAATACAATATTTAGGTAGTCTTCATATGCTTAGGCTTTTTAATTTACCGTATGGACCGAATTTTCGTCACGCTTTATTTTGTTCATAACTTTTTAAATTTGCGGTGTTTTGAAACGATTTTTTTTTGTTTGAAAGCTGACATTTTAGGCGATCCAATGACACCTTATTTGTGTCGTTATCGCTGTTAACAGATGGAATTTTTTTAAGTTGAAAAATGTTTCAATTGTCCCCTAATTTTAGGCAGAATGGATTACACGATCGAGCCGCAATACTCTCCTGATCTCGTGCGACTTCTTCTTGTGGGGCTACTTCCAGTCAGTCATTTACCGCACTCAGCCAGCCAATTTGTAGGAGCTTCGTGAGAAAATTCAGCAGCGCTTTAACAACCTTCCTCAGGCGATGATCAATCGTTCCATTATGGCCTAGCAGCGTCGTCTTCAAAGGTACATCGAAGTGGAAGGAAGGAGTGTCGAGCAATCATATGAAAATGTGTGAATCTCAGTTGTTGTTATGTTTCTTGTTTGTTGTTATGCTAGGAATTAAATAAAGAGTGTCATGTTTTGCTCGTGTATTCCATTTTGCATACAATTAGGGCAAAATGAAAACATTTTTCAATTTAAAAAATTTCCATCTGTTAACAGCGATAACGACACAAATAAGGTGTCATTCGATTGCCTAGAATCTCAGCTTTCAAACAAAAAAAGGTCGTTTCAGAACACCACAAATTTTAAAAGTTATGAACAAAATAAAGTGTGACGAAAATTTGGTCCATGCGGTAGAAGCTGCCTTTAAATTTATGGTTAAAGTTAGGATTTTTTGTTTTTTTTTACATTTTCACAAAAATGTATACTAAAAATGACCTTTTTTAGTAAAACAACCTTTATTTCCACCCTAGTCACTTATATTCTGTGTATTGCCAGTGATAAATCTACTTTGCAATACCAGTATTAGCAGCAGCAGGTTCAGCAGTGGAGGAATGTCGAGGCTGGATGAGCCTGCGTTGCTTAAACTGGAAGATGTGCCCAACTTCAGCAGAAAAGGAGTGGAGAGTAGTGGTAGTCCAGCAAGCAACTTCTCAGGCCTCTCCAGTCCTACTCTATTCTCCCTGCCTAACTCCCAATTTAGCAGTGCCAACCACCCCTTCTACAATAGCAATGATCAGCAACAGGAGGATATTATGATGATCAACTATGCTATGGTTGGAAGGGGCAACAATGCGGCTCACACATTCCATGACTTTCACCAGCAGCAGCAGTATGTGCCTACTGGGCAACCAACATCAATGGCTCCTCTGGTACATTTGCAGGCGGGTGAAGAGCAGTGTGATTCTGTCAGCAATGTAAGCTGTTTGTTTAAAAAGTATTGATATCCAGTTGTTTTTTTCATGTCTGTTCCAAAAAATTGTTGAAGATCCCCATCTATAAAAAAATCAAAATCATGTTCCTTGTTTATGATTAACTCGGTACTTATTTCGTTTGAGCCACGACCCAGAAAAGATCGCCGTACGCTCATCTATGGGCTCCCATCTCTGTAAGGACACCTAGCGATCAAAAAATTTGTAAGAAATCTAAGATTCTTTAATTTCTTTGCAGTAGCTGCGCATTTTAATTGAATCGACCTGTACAAAATATAAATTTGAAATTTTTTCAAGGATGTCCATCGTCTCCAAAACGGATACAGTCGAACCTCGGTTATACGCCACCCAGAGTGCTGCAAAGGGTATAGCTATATATAAACGTTATACCCAAATAATACTATTTTAGTATAGGTATAGTATACTTTTATGTCCTGGGTATAAAGTATAAGTCAATACCTTTATACCTAGGGTATTGTTTTATACCCAGGGTATACAATCATACTCTGGTGAATTTAAAGCGAACTCCTGATTTTAACGCCGGATTCATGTTCAGCAGGGTTGATTTGCTTAAAAAAACTTAAAAGTTTGGTCTCATTTCCAAATTTTTAATTCCTCTTCAGACAACAAACATTTGAATATCGCATTTTTTTCAAAATTGTAATGTTTGTTGTCTTGAGCGGAATTTGACCAACTAAAAGTCAAATTCTGCTCAAGACAACAAACATTACAATTTTGAAAAAATTCGATATTCAAATATTTGTTGTCTCAAGAGGAATTTGAAATTTGATAGCGAGACTAAACTTTTAAGGGTTTTTTTAAAGCAAATCAACCCTGCTGAACATGAATCCGGCGTTAAAATCAAGAGTTCGCTTTAAATTGACCAGAGTATGATTGTATACCTTGGGTATAAAACAATACTTTAGATATAAAGGTATTGACTTATACTTTATACCCAGGGCATAAAAGTAATACTATTTTTAATACCTTCTTGATTATAATGTTGGTATTAATTTCATTAATGATTATGCCCTGTGCAGTATTCTGACGCCACCCCGGTTATACGCCTCCTCGGTTATACGCCACCCTAATGTCGACCCGCACAGTCAAAATCAACCTCGGTTAACATCCATACCTCATTTTTCATTTAAAATTAGCAAGTCAAAAACGTCAAATTTGAATTACCGACGCTTTTTTAAGTCGTATATTCTCTCTTTTTTTCTTTCACATCATGTGTTATTTTGTTTTTTCATAAATTCAATTTTTTATTTGTACAGTCGACGCTCTCACTTAGGACAAACTCACTTAGGACCTCGTGTCTGATGCTTTTTTTACGTCTATTTTTTAAAACTTTTTCAGTTCTGTTTTGACAGTCTGGTCCCAAATATTGCAAGGATTCCAATTTTGCAAATCATTTTTCAGAAACGCAAAATTTTTTTCTATAAAAAGCAAAAGCTCTCATTTAGGACAGACTCTTTTGAAAATCCCTGTTTTTTAATCGAGTTTTGGATTTTTTAGAGCGAAAAATTTTGAGTTTCTAAAAACCGATCGGCTAAATCGGAATCCTTGCAATATTTGGGACCAGGCTGTCAAAAGTCTTGAAATCTTGAGGTAAAAAAGGTGTCAAAGCCGGTAAGTTGGCCGGTCCCTTGAGTGTCTGAAGTGAAAGCGTCGACTGTAGATGAACCTCATTTAACCGCCGCTTTAATGTTGAAATAAATTTGCAACGCCACTCTAAGGTCGGTCTTCTGGGGTGGCGTATAACCGAGGTTCGACTGTAATCATTTTTTTATGGCGCAAATTTACTTTATTTATTAATTATTATTTTATTGCCAAATTTAATGCAGTAAATATGCTCCAAAAAAGTGTATTTGAGCCAAAAAGAAGTGCATAAAAATTTTTTTCGTTTAAAAGACTCAGGATTTATTTGTTTACACATTTTAATTTTTTTTATACCAAAATTTTTTTGTCTAAAATGATTAAAATGTGTCAAAAAATAAATTCTAAGTCTTTTGAACGAAAAAAATTTTCGAAAAAAATCACGTGGTTTTTCTCATGACTTTCCGGACAACCTAATATTTTAATTAAGCCTCTTTTGAAGTAAAGGTTTTTCAAAACTCTTGCAAGCTACGCTGTTATCATTAGAAATAATTTGTACAGTCGAACCTCTATAACCGACACCCTGAGCGTGATTAGGTTTGATTTAATTATACTCTACAAAAGTCAAATAATTATAAGCAATTTTTAAGAAATAGTCAAAACTAGCCTAAGTAATATTTTTTTGTAGGCCGGCAAAGTGTCTCGTACTCCATACACTGATGCTACAAATTGCAAGAAGTCCTCCTCACACATTAAGCGGCCAATGAAGTAAGTTTTTAAACGACTTTCTGAACCTTAATTTTCAAGAAAAACCTCCAACACTTAATTTTGATTCAAATACCTCGATTTTCAGTGCATTCATGGTGTGGTCTAAAAAGCAAAGGCTGGAAATCTGCAACAAACATCCTGACCTGCACAATGCCGAGATCAGCAAAGACTTGGGACGTCGGTGGAAAGAATTGTCGGACGAAGAGAAAGCCCCGTCGATCAAAGAGGCCGAGAGACTCAGACAACTGCACTTGCAGGAGTACCCCGAGTACAAGTACAAACCACGCAAGAAGCAAAAGAAGCCACCTTCAGGATCAACTGCTAATACTCCTTCTGCTGTTTCCGACATGATGTGTGACAAGCAGATGAATGAGGGAGTCAGAAGCAGACAACATCAGGGTATGCAACAGGGTCTCCATCAAGTACACCAACCACCTCATGTGCGTGCCAAAGCACAAAAAAGGTAATGGAAAATTGTTTGGGTTGCGTTTTTTTATTTTAAATTAGCAAGGACCAACAAACTGTATACCTCAATAGAGATAAAGCCCCTTGTCAATTTCATATGACCAGAAAAAACCTTTTTTTTGCTGACAGCAACAAAAATCAAATCTTCTTAGTGGTTTGGACAAGAACCACAGAGGCGACCAAGGGAAAATCGTATTTTTGAAATAATTCACAAACAAACTCTCACCGCGAGCTAAGTTGACCTGTGAAAACAGCTGTCATGGCAATACAGGCTGAAAAATGTTCGAAAACATATAGAGCCAAATCGACCATCGAAAAATTAGACCTTGCACAAACACAATTATTCCAGCTCAATATTCAGGTCAATGCAAAGGATGGTGCCGTCGCCCAGTACTACTCCCTCAGCTACCACTCCCAGCCTCAACTTCCAGTTGAATGTGGACGCATCTAGCGGCACTAACATGCACACCCACTACCCTACCGGCAAAGCCATGAAAATTGACTACCAAGGTGTGCACCTGTCGGATAATCACCCGTTTACAGGCACAGGCATCAACCCCCTGGAAGAGTCCACCTCTTCGTCCTCTTGCTCCTCTTTGCCTGAGGTAGCTAATTTCCACCAGAAATGTGCTATCAAACAAGAAAGGGTCATGGATCAGGCTTACCAAGGCCTTTATGGCACTTACCATTCACCAACTCTGGCACCTCAAACACCAGATTCTGGTAAGGGAAAGCAGATTTTTGAAAATTCTTTGACACAGAAGATTCCGGGCGCTACTTCGATATACTCCGAATCGCAACCACCCTCCAACAATCAACCGCCCCCAATCCTCGGACCTACTTCGATATACCCCCTTCCAAAAAATCATGATTTTTTGGAGCGTCTAAAAACCATTTTTGAGTGATAATTGTGCTATAAAAAATCTAGCAAAGTAATTTAAAAAGGGACAAAGGGTTGCATTGGGAGGGGGAAGGGACAAAATGGGGCCACTTTAGGGGAATTTTAGGGGGCCTACTAGCTAAAACAAGAAGATGTTGAACATAGTTTTTAATACTGGGGCCTACCGCATATAGAAACTCTGGTATGCATGTTTTGTCATGCATCCAGAGTCGCTTTCGAAAAATGTCTTAAACCCCTTGTGCAGCTAGGCAAAACAATTATTCAGGTGCCGGATTCATGTTCAACATGGTCGATTGAGGTTCTTTTCGGTTATCCCCACACTACCTATTTTTTCGACAAAATAGTCAAATTACATTATCATCATATTTATTAAACAAATACAATACAGACAGATACACAAGATCAAGACACACACATCAACGAGCAATATGAAACGGTACATTAGGAGGATATAATTGCTGAATGTCTAGGAGAAGTTGAGTAAATGGATACTTGTCTTTGTTTCGATTTCTCCACCAAAATTCTTCTAGATAGACAACAAGGTGATGACGAGCAGTACCGCATCGAGCCTTGTTTCGCTTCTTTGAAGATCGCCACATCCGCTCCGCCGTGTTTAAATCACGAAAATTGATCTAATTATGCAAAAATATTAAGTACCAGCTTATTTCTAAAATTTAGGGAATTAAGCTACAGTCGAGTCCCGCTATAGTGCGACTCTGGGGACCGAAAGGTAGTCGCACTATAGCGGGTTTCTTTCACCAAACTTTTGTGTTATACGCACTATAGAAGGATCAATAACCAAATATAAGCACGAAAAAAGAAACGAGATGGCAAAAACAAGCGGAGAAGCAGCGGAAAATAAATTTAAACTGCTCCAAAACAAATAAATAACTTCTTTCGTTGCAAGACATTAAATTTCAAATAATTTTTTTAAAATTCGCATTATACCGGGATGAAATTTTTTACAGGAGACCGGCCACAGTGTCGCACTATAGCGGGTGTCGCACTGTAGCGGGTCGCACTATATTGGGAGTAAATTTTGTGGGATTTCTTTGCTGGCCAACCAAATCAGTCTCAGGGTCGCACTATAGCGGGAGTCGCACTATAGTGGGATCGCACTATAGTGGGACTCGAGTGTACCTTCTTTTCGTTATCTTCCTGTTCAATGCGAGTGCGTTTCAGCCATGAATCCAGATTTTGCTGCACAGCAGAACGCTTCGACATAGCCCAGATAACGATGATGCTATAGTTGAAATAATTTTAAATTTTGAAGTCAGATTACAAAAAAATAGGTGGGGTGGGGATAACCGAAAAGAACCGTCGATTTGCTTGTGAAAGTGCCATTTTAAGGCACGTTCACAATGATCCGTTTTTTTCCACATCCGCATTTTTGTGTTCACAATGCATCCACAATGCGGGCCGCATTGTGGATACCGGCAGGGGATGGGGTGCATAGAGAAAAATCTCATGGAGAAATAGCGCATGGAAGAAATTTGAGGTTGAATACACTTGTTTTAAATACCATGTTATTTTCGTACACAATGCAGCAACGCTTCGCGTAGGCTCAGTTTAAAGGCGTAGCCTTTCTTCTAAATATTTCCCCATAGCCCCAGCTCAGGTACCCTACACAGGCATGCGGATGCGGATTCATTGTGAACGTTGCTTTGTTTCAAAACTCACTGTCAAATTTCAACTTCCACTAAAGACAATAAAAATTGAAACATTCGATCGAGAGTTCTTTGAGAATTAAAATGTTTGTTGTCCCAAGAGGAATTTGAAATTTAGTTTTTTCAATTTAAACGTTTGTTGTCTCGAGTGGAACTCAAATTTGGCAGTGAGGTATGAAATCAAATTGCCATCTGGCAAACGTCCCAGATCGGGAAACGACTGGCCGGGAAACATTGCGTGTTCTTTATTTATAAAATCTAAATTAAGGTGTGCACGACGAATTCCCACCCCAATATCAAAACCATCTGAGCGGGTATTTGCAACAAGGATATGGTCAGCATCCCCAGTTCTGGACAGCAGCCCAACATGAGCATCCAGTCTTTGGGCACTACATGCATGACCAGCAGGCAAGTCAGCAACCGCATTACTATAATTATGCGCATCAACAACACCCACAGCAAGCAGTCAGCAATCCGAGGGCTACCACTAGCTCCACACTCAACAGATCCCCCACCACAGCAGCTGCAGCCAATGCAGCCATTTGTGGAAATAGTTCCATGGAACAGGTGGGTGTATTTTAGAGTTGTGAAAAAGCTGGTTCATTCGTCACGAAAAATTTTTCTTGGCAGATTTCAGCTTTTTTCGTGGTAATTCGCTTTTGATAGCATAAATAATCCTCAGCTTTTTTGCTAGCCAAGTCATATTATGTCCTAAAATTCATGAATTATCGTATGGTGGGATTTTGAAATTCAATTAAATTCAAAAAGATTCCGCTGTATTTTTATATATAATATTCTCATTTCACAACTCGGCGCTAGTATAGAATACCCCCAACCCCAAAAATCAGACCTTCTAAAAATCGTTGAAACTACCCTTTGGAACAACAAGTTTAGGCTTAGCCCTTAGGCTTAGGGGTAGGCCAACTTATGGAAGTTGTGACTAATAAGTGTTTTACGCACTTTTTCTGGGGTCTGCAACATATATTTGGGTGCTCTTTACTTAGGCTTAGGGGTAGGTCAGCGTATGGAAGTTGTGACTAATAAGTGTTTTACGCACTTTTTCTGGGGTCTGCAACATATATTTGGGTGCTCTTTACTTAGGCTTAGGGTAGGCCAGCGTATGGAAGTTGTGACTAATAAGTGTTTTACGCACTTTTCTGGGCTCTGCAACATATATTTGGGTGCTCTTTACTTAAAGCTTAGGGGTAGGCCAGCGTATGGAAGTTGTGACTAATAAGTGTTTTACGCACTTTTTCTGGGCTCTGCAACATATATTTGGGTGCTCTTTACTTAAAGCTTAGGGTAGGCCAGCGTATGGAAGTTGTGACTAATAAGTGTTTTACGCACTTTTCTGGGCTCTGCAACATATATTTGGGTGCTCTTTACTTAGGCTTAGGGGTAGGCCAGCGTATGGAAGTTGTGACTAATAAGTGTTTTACGCACTTTTCTGGGCTCTGCAACATATATTTGGGTGCTCTTTACTTAGGCTTAGGGTAGGCCAGCGTATGGAAGTTGTGACTAATAAGTGTTTTACGCACTTTTTCTGGGGTCTGCAACATATATTTGGGTGCTCTTTACTTAAAGCTTAGGGGTAGGCCAGCGTATGGAAGTTGTGACTAATAAGTGTTTTACGCACTTTTTCTGGGGTCTGCAACATATATTTGGGTGCTCTTTACTTAAAGCTTAGGGGTAGGCCAGCGTATGGAAGTTGTGACTAATAAGTGTTTTACGCACTTTTTCTGGGGTCTGCAACATATATTTGGGTGCTCTTTACTTAAAGCTTAGGGGTAGGCCAGCGTATGGAAGTTGTGACTAATAAGTGTTTTACGCACTTTTTCTGGGGTCTGCAACATATATTTGGGTGCTCTTTACTTAAAGCTTAGGGGTAGGCCAGCGTATGGAAGTTGTGACTAATAAGTGTTTTACGCACTTTTCTGGGGTCTAGAACATATATTTGGGTGCTCTTTACTTAAAGATTAGGGTAGGCCAGCGTATGGAAGTTGTGACTAATAAGTGTTTTACGCACTTTTCTGGGGTCTAGAACATATATTTGGGTGCTCTTTACTTAAAGCTTAGGGGTAGGCCAGCGTATGGAAGTTGTGACTAATAAGTGTTTTACGCACTTTTTCTGGGGTCTAGAACATATATTTGGGTGCTCTTTACTTAAAGATTAGGGTAGGCCAGCGTATGGAAGTTGTGACTAATAAGTGTTTTACGCACTTTTCTGGGGTCTAGAACATATATTTGGGTGCTCTTTACTTAAAGCTTAGGGTAGGCCAGCGTATGGAAGTTGTGACTAATAAGTGTTTTACGCACTTTTCTGGGGTCTAGAACATATATTTGGGTGCTCTTTACTTAAAGCTTAGGGTAGGCCAGCGTATGGAAGTTGTGACTAATAAGTGTTTTACGCACTTTTCTGGGGTCTAGAACATATATTTGGGTGCTCTTTACTTAAAGCTTAGGGGTAGGCCAGCGTATGGAAGTTGTGACTAATAAGTGTTTTACGCACTTTTCTGGGGTCTGCAACATATATTTGGGTGCTCTTTACTTAAAGCTTAGGGGTAGGCCAGCGTATGGAAGTTGTGACTAATAAGTGTTTTACGCACTTTTTCTGGGGTCTAGAACATATATTTGGGTGCTCTTTACTTAAAGCTTAGGGGTAGGCCAGCGTATGGAAGTTGTGACTAATAAGTGTTTTACGCACTTTTCTGGGGTCTAGAACATATATTTGGGTGCTCTTTACTTAAAGCTTAGGGGTAGGCCAGCGTATGGAAGTTGTGACTAATAAGTGTTTTACGCACTTTTTCTGGGGTCTGCAACATATATTTGGGTGCTCTTTACTTAAAGCTTAGGGGTAGGCCAGCGTATGGAAGTTGTGACTAATAAGTGTTTTACGCACTTTTCTGGGGTCTAGAACATATATTTGGGTGCTCTTTACTTAAAGCTTAGGGTAGGCCAGCGTATGGAAGTTGTGACTAATAAGTGTTTTACGCACTTTTCTGGGGTCTAGAACATATATTTGGGTGCTCTTTACTTAAAGCTTAGGGGTAGGCCAGCGTATGGAAGTTGTGACTAATAAGTGTTTTACGCACTTTTTCTGGGGTCTGCAACATATATTTGGGTGCTCTTTACTTAAGTTTTAGAAGGCATAAGTTTGGGGGGGTATTCTATACTAGGGTCCAAAACTCTAATCAAGTCTTTCTGGCTGTTAGCTGATCCCCAAAAAATCAGACAATTTGCCGTCAATAATTAATTCAAAAACATTGTTTTGTGAGAGAATCCATTATCAATGGGAATTCAGGTTGCCGAAAAATCTTGGATTCTTTTAAACCCTTTCAAATTTTATGAACTATCAATGAGATTAAAATAGTAGGACCCAACAGAAATTTAAGCCTACAGGGGTTCTCGTTGTCTAAAGACTTGACTGAGAATAGTCTCAACTAATGCAGTCTTCATTTCACTCACCCAAAATTAAATTTATAAAAGACAAAATGTATAGTTAAAATATTTTCAGGATGAAATTCGCTCCATGTCCAGTGGTTCATCATCCGGCTACGTGAGTCCTTAGAAAAACCCCTTTTATAAAAAAATAACCCCTCTGTTCTCATTTAGGCTTCCACGTCCCACTCTGAATTAGAGGCTGCGGCATCTTTAGCTGCTGCCAGTGCTCTCTACAACTCATATGGCCACTTTCCCACTGGCTATCCTGGCCAT
This sequence comes from Ditylenchus weischeri, assembly GCA_029231635.1. Classification (NCBI taxonomy): domain Eukaryota; kingdom Metazoa; phylum Nematoda; class Chromadorea; order Rhabditida; family Anguinidae; genus Ditylenchus; species Ditylenchus weischeri. Next base: position 186,007 of record JAMRYI010000045.1, on the reverse strand, counting down.
CCATTCCATGCGCCTGCCCAACAGCACCATAATAACCAATCCAATTCCCATCAACATCATCCAGTGTTCCACAATCATGGTCAATCCAGTGTATTCCCACAGTTTGAAAGTCAGTTGGGAGAATCTACTTGGGACAACCATAATAGCAGCAGTGGTATTGGGAGTGGTATCCAACAACAAGCACAACCACAGCAACAACAAACATCCATTTAGTTTTTTTTTCAAAATAAAATCACAAATATTTATTTGGTCCAGTACCTGTATAGTCACTTTATACTACCACTCTACCATCGTATTCCATTTTTTTTAAATTGTTACTATTTTACTATTGCTTGGTCAATCCCTCAGTTTAATTCACTCCCTATCTCTTTAGAATGCTACACTTCGAAAACCACAAACACAGCCAACACTTTCACTCACAAAATTTTTACTTTTGCTGCCTATATTACTGTTGTAAAATATTTGGTAGAATATGTTTTAGAAAAGCAATTTCTCCCTGTCATTCTTCAGTGTAAAAAATAATAAAAGATCTATTTTTGGGCTTAGGCCAGGGTTCCCTGTATGTGCAAATTTGCACATACAGTCAAACCTAGATACAGTGACACCCCTCGGGACCGGCCTTGAAGTGACACCCCTCGGGACCGGCCTTGAAGTGACACCCCTCGGGACCAGCCTTGAAGGGATACTCTAGAATGTCACTTTAGTCATTTTCTTTTAGTCAGATCCAAACTAACTGACACCAAGGTGTCACTATATTGGAGGCATCACTATATCCAGGTTTGACTGTATGTGCAAAAATATGGGACGCAACCGACTCGCCAACGCCAAACATAATTCGCCGACGCAATAAACTCACCAACGCGAAACTCGCCAACGTAAAAGCAATTGAAAAATCGCTTAAAAAGATTTAAAAACTGAATATTGGTGGGTTTTGCAATGGCAAGTTCTGCGCTGGCGAGTTTTGCCGTTGGTGAGATTTGCCAAAAACCCTGGCTTATGCTTAAAATTTATCCTTGCTAACAAAATAGGAACTATAAAGGCTTGGGGTTGAGATGCGCACGCATAGATACATAAATCACTCTAAAGTGACTCTGGATATATAACGCTTAATGCTTATTAGAGTTTCTATATATGGTAAGCCCTAGAAAATTAAAATATGTTCAAAATACAGTCGAACCTGGATATTCGAACCCCGATATTCTTAGTGAGGAGTCTGGTTTAGCAAGCGCAAACAGCCTGCTCATTGTGTATGTGCCTTTGAAAGAGGCTGAAATTTAGTCAAAAATACGTTCAAAAGACCATCTACCTCTAAGAGGTGGAACAATTTTTCAAAATATTCAAGATTTATAGGGCCAAAAGCGCTTAAAATGTTTTTATGGGTTTGAGCAGAAAAGGTAGTTTAGGGGAGCTGATATTGGATCATTAAAAAAAGAGGAGTATGGGGGAGGAACTAGTGAATTGCTATTCTGACCGTATATTCAGGGTGTTTGACATAGAAACACTAACATCAGAAAACCCAAAATATTTAATAAATTAGTGGTAGAATTAGAGCTACATAATTTCCCGGGCAATTATGATTTGGGTGTCACCCGGGAAATTATGCGTCATCATTTACCGTATTTACTCTATTAACTCCCCATGGGGAGTTATTTTTCAACCCCAATTGTTAATCAAAAATGGCCCTAACTCTGAAATCTTAGTAAAAAAAACAAGGGAGTGGGGAGTTATTAGAGTAAATACGGTATGCTAATTTCGTCAACTCGGGTAATTGCCCGAATTGTAAAGATGACATACAGCCCTAGGTGGAAGTAGCAAGTAAGGTCTGATCGAGATTCAAATGTGGTTGTCATTTGAGCGCATAATCTGTTTTTAGTATCTAAACGAGTTATTTTTGCTGCTTTGATCTAAAATGTTACGCTTTTTGTTGTTTGTTTTTTTATATGTACACCTCATGATCTATAAGCGTTTCGGCAAGATTTTTATTGTATTTCCACATAAAAATTGAGACAAATTTATAAGCAAGGTATAAAAATGACGAAAAATATATTTGTATCATTTTCTGTATAAATTTATTCCATAATTTAATAATGAATTTATGCTTTTGGCAGGAATTCCTTTCATACACTCCTCCCAAAAGTGTGTTTTGACCGCTTTTTTGAGCTTTTCGGGCTGTAATTAGTCTAGAAAACATGTTTTTAGGTGGGGGGCAAATTAAAAAAAAAAATTTTTGAAAGGAAAATTCGACTTTTTCACCAAAATTTTAATTTTTTTTATTTTTGCATATTTTTTTTCTTTGAATTTCTGTAATTTTATTTCTGATATTTTTAACAACAGGCCTGCGGGCATACAAATTGTGTTCTTTGGGGTTGATTCATACCCCAGAAAATAGAAAAAAAAGGTCCAACCATGGTTGGACCTTCTTTTGGCCAAAGACCCAACTTGCTCTTCAGGGATAAGGAAAGGGTTGTACAGTTGAGTCTCGTTTATCCGACACCCCTAGGGACCGGCCTTAGGGTGTCGGATAACTGGAGTGTCGGTTAATTGGGGTGTCGGATAAACGAGGTAATATGTCCATTTTGATGTCAGGATGTCGGATAACTCAGTAATTGCTAGTTATTCAATGAATTATACATAGAAGCCAAAACATTTATTTATTTGAACTAAAACCTTTAACAAACAACAATATTCAATCAACAAATAATGACATTTGATGGAAAAATCGGTTAGTTTCTTTTGCTTTCGATTCTTGGCCCGGAAGTTGTAGATGAATTCTTCAAGGCCATCGCTGAGTTTGAGAATATTGGCATCGGCAGTGTACTTCTCGGTAAACCGGCGCACAATGTCCATTGCTTTGGCGGCTTCAAGGCTTGTGATGACTGCTTTTTCTGAATCGGTTTCTGCTTCTTCCATTTCAAGTTGATTTTAGAAATAAAACACAAAAAACAAAATAATACAAGAAAAGCACATAGAAAAATAAACACAACCAACAAGAGGAAAAAAAGTGAAACAGCTTTAATTAGAAAAAACGCGGCAATTCAAATTTTTGTTTTGTGTTTTTCCTAGAGGTGTCGGTTAAACGAGACACATTTTCATTGTGCGGACCGGCATCTGGGTGTCGGATAGCGGGGGTGTCGGTTAACTGGGGTGTCGTTTAGTCCAGTTTCTTTGCTGGCCAACCAAATGAGGCTCAAGGTGTCGGATAACTGGGGTGTCGTATAAAAGAGACTCAACTGTATACACCCTTATGGATATATACGATGCAAAATTAAAAAAAAATGAAAATTTTGGTCAAAAAGTCGAATTTTCCTGTCAAAACTTTTTTTCAAAAATTCGCCTCCCCCCTAAAAACATGTTTTCTATACTAATTACAGCCTGAAAAGCTCGAAAAAGTGGTCAAAACACACTTTTGGGAGGAGTGCATAAAAGGAACTTTAGCCATGCTTTTTTGTTTGACCAATGGTTATTGGGATCTGAAATGTGTTATGCTAATAAGTTTAAATAAAATTTGAATAAAATTTATTTGTGCGATGATGTAGAAATTAGAAAAAATGATGTGATCAACTTTTTAGGACTGTCTCTTATCACTCTTAAAACAGACAAAAAAATTTTAGTGTTACTGGAAGACTCTTTTTTGCCACCGAAAAACTTTTTATTGTAACTAAAAAATTGTTGTCACCGAAGGGATTCAAAAAAACTATACGAAGGCTGTTTGCGGATGCTAAAACAAATTTGTCAATCGGAAATGGCCATAACTTTTTTTACTTCTCAAAAATTATCGTAGCTAAGATTCAGGGCTACCAGATGAGATATTGATAAAGTAGATATTGCCTAAAAATTTGAAATAAAAATCGAATTTGAGTGAGAATTCTTGTGCGGGTTCTCAGTTTTTTAGACAACATCTACTTTACGGTATATGCAAGTGCTCAACAATTATTCCTGTTTCAAAATATTTTGTGTTTTAATTAGTTTCGCCCTTATTTTGAAACGAGAAAAAAAATTACCCAGATGTTTTCCGATTACATTTAGTATCTTTTTTGGTCTTTTATAAATTAAACTGTATATTATTTGAAAACCATGAATTTGATATACTATATGATATAACGACGATTAGATACATTTGCGATTCGACACCATTTACATTTGATACAATTGCGATTCGATACAGTTTTACACATACTTTGCGATTCGATACAGTTTTACACATACTTTGACATACTATGGTATGCTTTCTTCTAAAAAGATATACAGTAGCGTCCGAAAAAATGGATGACTCATTTCTTGTACCAATTTTTTTTAAATCCCGTCAATTTTTCTCGGTCTAACCGTCGCACGCATTTTTTTAGAAATGCAGTTTTGTAACATTTTTCCTGCTCTTTCAAATTGCATAATTGGTTTTTCGTGATTTTCACTAAAAACGTCAAAATTTTGATTTTTATCGAGATGGGCCATTTTACCATGCGTCCAAAAAAATAGATTACTGTGTTTTATTCTCTTGTTTGAAGGAACAAAAGAGCAATTTGATGTGAGTATCAGCCGCCAGACAGCAAGTCGTATTTTGCAGAAAGTTAATCTCAACGGTCGCCGACCCGCCAAGAAGCAACTCAAATCAGAAAAGAATCGTAAAGCGAGATTGAAGTTTGCCAAAGATCATCTTGCGTGGACATCGGTGGAATACGCTGAGGTGCTATGGAGCGATGAGTTAACCTTCCTCCAGGATGGCCTTATGCATTTCAACCTTGTCAAAATTTTGTTTAATGGACAAAAATTACTTGAGAAATAAATGAAAGGCTCAAATTGAATTCTGCCCTCAAAAGTCTGAATTTCACCAGCAAATTATTTGTTTTCACCAGTAAATTCAAATTTGTATCAAAATACTGATTTTCACCAGTAAATTTCTGAATTTCACCAGCAAATTTAAGTTCATTTCGACAAACTAATAGACTGGGACTAAGCATGAGTTTCGGACGGCTCGGCCTTACTGAATAAGCCGGGCCCGAATGAGGTCGTGGCCTAGACGGTTGTGGGACATTTCCGAGTCGCCATTTCCGAGTCGGCCGTTTCCGAATCGGCCGTTTCCGAGTCGGACATTTCCGAGTCTAGCACAAAAACGTTAAATTGGCGCTTTTCTTGCAGCTCAGTTCTTTTTGTTGTTTGTTGAATAAAATTGCTGCTTTAAACTTCAGCCATCGAAAAGGAAAAAAAGAAATTATGTTAGGGTGGAATCTATGTTAAACAAGCTGTAGATTTGGAATATCAAAGTAGACTACTTACTGTTGTAACACAAGACGCCGATGATCTCTTGAAGTCTTAGTTCTTTGAGTCCAACCACTTGATAACACCTCTTTGCTCTGTTGGAATCGAGTAAAAGCATTCTCGCGTTTGATTTACGTGATCATCATAGTTTTCCTCTTCTTCGTCACTGCTCAGTGCGTCCCAGTCAATGTCTATAGCGATTAGAGTTCTAAAAATTAGAAATAAAGCGACAGACAATTGAGGTTGAAAATGAGTGCAAAATAAGAAAAAGTGCAAAATGGTGTATAATCATGTGACGGAAGTAAAATGGGGAGTTAACGATTTGGCGACAAAGAACATGGTCAGTTGATTGATTGGCCAGAAGAAATTTGGCGAGTTAATCCTTTGGCGAAATAAAATTGGCGAGTTAATCAATTGGTGAGTTAGCTGTTTGGTGAAACTCATTTTGGTGAATTAATCGTTTAGCGAAATGTATCTTGGTGAGACTCAATTTGGTTAGTTTATCGTTTGGCGAAATGTATTTTGGCGAATTAATCGTTTTGGCGAAACAATCGATTGGCGAGTTAACTTTTTGGCGAAGGATAACCCCACCCATGTTTCGATTATTTTCTTCTCTTGACTGTGATTTTTATAGCTCAATCAACTGAATCAACTGTTAATACATTGGACATTACATAGCGACATTGTCGACTATTTTCTATGAAATTCTGGCGAAACAACCGAATTTCATTAAAAAATAGTCGCGCGACAAGTTCTACAAACAGTCGGTTGCCCTCGGATACGGTCAATTGTTCACGGCGCCGATTGTTCTCGGCCTATATGAAAAAGACAATTGTTCCAGGCATATATAAAACGACCGATTGTTCCTGGCTGGTATAAAAGGGTCAATTGTTAAAAGTTCACATGAAAAAACCATTTTTAACCTGTCAGTAATATAGCAGCATACTCCCGCTTAGAAAAATCCGCTTCAGAAATGGTTATTACTAACTTTATTGTCCTTTCCCATGTGACATCAAAAGGAAACAATAACACAACAACAAACATAATGGGTAATACGGTATGAGTGTTTCGGGTGTGTGAGGGAAATACGGTATGAGTGTTTTGGTCAATTTTTGTACTTTTATTAGATTTTTCGGAAGACATCTGTATTTTGATACATTCACGGATTCAAGGAATGAATTAGCAGTTAAGTCAGTATTAGCTAAAAAACACACAGAAAAAAGTCAAGAGAAGAAAACATTAATGGTCAAAAATCCTACGAAACATGTACCCTCCTTTCAAAGGGCAGAGCTTTATATACAGGGTGAATCAAAATTACGTTAACATATTTAAATTTAAAATTCCATTCTATTTTGACCCTCAAAATGGAATGGAATACAAATTCCATTCCATTTTGAAGGTGGAATGGAAATTCATTCCATTTCCATAATGGAATATGGAATATTCCATTTTCCATTCCATTTTTGAAAACACTGCCGCCGACCCAAAATTAAAAAATTGTAAATTCCCTTTGTCTCAGCGCGAAAAATGCAATTAAAAAAAAAATTTATTTTTTTAGACACATGCATTTATTTTTCATCCTGTTTCATTACTGTCATCGTTTTTCCGTTATTCATGAGCAGGTTTTCGGTTTTATATCATTTTTTTTCAGCCGAAATAATGCATAACATCTGGAAGATCAACCGATACAATGCGGAACAATTGATATTTCTGAACAAAGCTCTTGAATGTGTTAACTTCACTTACTGATTTTTTAATTGTTGCAAGTTGTTTTGAAAAAATCTATAAATAAAATCCTCGATAAAACTACCCTACTCTTAATTTTTGAAGATCCCGAATCCCGCGGGATTCCCGGTTTTTTTCTGACGGAATTCCCGAATCCCGAAACTTTTGGGTAAGATTCTTGATCAAAAAATGCATATAGAGTCTCTTTTTGCCACGGCCCATGTTGAAAAAAATGGTTAGACAGTCTAAATAGTCTTAAATTTACTTTTTTTATCGTTTTGCCATGAAAGTGGCCCCTTTTTATTCCCTTCCTCTCCCAATACAGCCCTTATTCCCCTTAAAAATGTTTTGGCGGGAATTTAAAAAACAATTTTTTCGGAATTTTTCTAGTTTCATCACCTGGAACTAAGGCTAACCGAAATTTTCTTTTTCGATTTTCCAAAAACCAAAGTGTTTCCGTGCCGTTTCAGAGCACGAGAATCAATATGAAACGGGTCCCTCCCCTTCGGTATAAGTAAATTTTGCGCTGGCTGGGGGATTCTATAGTGTTACCGAAACGGCAAGTTCCTGCCCACAGCCTTAGTGGTAATTTACCATTGGTAGCTCAATTTAATTAGTGGTATTTAAGTGGGAAATAAGTATCCGTGCCGTCTTTTAAATTTCTACCTCTGGCTAATTTGAGTAGCAATTATGTTAAAAAGTCGGTGTTTGGCAATAAGCTTTATTTACGCGCCATTTTGAATAATGTTTTCGGTTTAAGGAGAAAGCTAATGACACATTCATCACATTAAAACGAGGATGTCGCTTTCGGTGTTTAAAGCTTCAGGGGTGGATACTGGACAATTAAAGTTGGCTGAAAAGCTGGTCATTTTGAATGATAGAGCGCTAGGCATGCTCACAAGGATCTACAACATGAAGAAGGCTTGTGGAGACTCAAAGGTAAGTGATTACAACAAAGCCAAAAAGCTGGTATGTAACCTAGAATTGACTGTGAAATCGTTTTTCCAACGTCTATTCGTACGTCGGCGGTATGTAGCTCAGCTATTATTATATTAGGTCGTCCGGAAACCGCAACACTAAGAATGTTCGGAGCAGTTAACCTTGACCCCCTTCACTCAATAAACCTTGACCCCCTTCACTCAATTCAGCTTGGGGGACCAAGGCAAAAAAAATTTTACATTTGTCAATACTAATAACTTTTTGCACAAAAAGTATAAAATAAGTTGTTTTTCAGTCTTTTTAATCATTTTTACGGAAAATAATTATTGGTATTTAAAAGTGTAAAAAAAATTGCCTTGGTCCCCCAAGCTGAATTGAGTGAAGGGGGTATAGGTTAGTTTAGCCGAATGTTCATCTAATGGTTGATTGTAAAAAAATTAACAAAAGCCAAGTAATTAACAAAAACCAAGTTATAGTCCAGACCCCAGTTCTTAAATGACAAATCTCTGGATGCCGCTATAGCTCACATTGTCAAGAAATTTCCGGTGATTGATTTGAAGAGAAATTCTGTAAGTGACTATAATTTATAATTTCTTAAAAATAAAGTTAAAATATTTAGTCGGCCTTCATGAATGTGAACGAGATACGAAGCGAAGTGATCAAGAATTTGTCGCTTTACTACTACACATTTGCTGATTTGCTTGATTTGAAAGATCACATTTTGCAGCTGTTGACCACGATGGATGCCAACCAGTGCCAATTGGACATTGTATACAATTGCTAGGAGCATGTGTCGTATACAACTGTAAATATTAATTGTAGACACTTAACTACGACCTAACTGCTGGTTATCTGAACCTGGTGATCAACTTCATCTCCATTATGATCTTATTGTCACGAGTGGAGGACAGGAAAGTGGTGCTTGGTCTCTTTAGCACAGCTTATGAAGTAGGTGCAACACTCATTTTGGCAGGAGTATAGCAAATAAAAAGTCCCAAAAAACGTTTTTTATTAATTCTTTTCTAGCATTTCATCACTTTTACTGTGGGAATCACTTGTTTTGGGTGGGTATGAGATGGATGGTGCGGTTTCGGTCATTTTGCAAAAAAAAATAGTGTGGTTGCGTTTATTTAAAAATAGTTATGCGGTTATGCAGTTAACTCCAGCCGCGAAAGACTCTAATTAACAGTCTCGCTCAGGTCAATTTTTTCAAACCATTTTTTAAATAAAAATAGTCGATTAGCGCCTAAAACATGCTTTGTGCACCTTAAAAAGCCTAAAATGTTAAAAGTATCTTAGAGTATAGTTAGAGTATATACCATAGTTTTTTGTGGCATTTTCGAAAGTTGGATTAGCCGAGGAAACTTTTTTACACCGAAAATGCTTTATTATTATTTTTATTTGCACTTAAAATTAGAGACAGAAATTTTCAAAAATGCGACATGCGATATTTTCGGCAGTGAGTAATTGCGATGCGATATGCGATATTTTGAAAGGGATGCGATGCGATATTGCGATGCGATATTACGATGCGATATATCGCATCGCTTCTGTCTCTACCCTAGAGGCAAAATTCAAATTGAGATTCAAAATTTGAATTCCAAATATCGCATTTTAAGGAAATTTTGCGATGCGATATGCGATATTTTTAAAGGGATGCGATGCGATATTTTCACCAAAAATGTCTGCGATGCGATATTGCGATACGATATATCGCATCGCATCTGTCTCTACTTAAAATTTAAATTCAATGTATTATTGCGGGAAAATATTTTTTTTTAATATTTTTATATTTTTTAATAACAGAAAGTTACATTGCGCTGAAAGTCGGCTAACTCATCCCAACTGGCAACGTGAAGCAATTTTTTTAGAAGTATTTAGATGCCGACGAAAACGTAATTTGAAAAATAATTGTTCATTATTAATATTGTAAATTTTGGAAATGCCGCTGGGTTCAAAAACCATGGTCTTTAAAATAGCTTTTCGGCAGGGTCATCTCGATCATCTGTCGAACATGAGGTTGAAATTTTTTTCTCCGCGTGACATTTTTGATAATTTATCGAAAATGTCCGGTTGCTAATACACTGAAATGATCTATTTTACAGTTTGCTTTCTCAAAAATGCCCCCAATGAGTTGTATTTGCAGTTTGTGCACAACACCAATGAGCCATCCTTCCCTCGTCTTGGCCAAATGATCATCGATTATGAGAATCCTATCAAAAAACTAAGTGAAGATCTAGGACCTCTCAACAGGGTTCTCATATATATTTTTATATATCCTGGTCCAATAACCAAAATTTTAAGTTGATCCACTCCAGTCTCACTTCCTTAAAAGAGATATACTTGCGAAGAAATATCTCAGCCGAGCAGCAAAGAGAGGCATCCATGATCTCATTGATCTCAAGTCCCAAACAAATGCTCTATGCAGCTCAGACCACTACTGTAACACTGACTCAATTGCCATGGCCTCATATTTGTGTCAGAAATTATGTTTTAGATTGCCTGCGAATACTTGTCACTAGATGTTATGGACCGATGGATCATCTGTAGGCATCAGTTATAGCTTATCCGAAAAATTTGACGGAAAGTTAAAATTTTGAAAATCAGCTTTGCCGTTTCCCCTTCATTTTTGGCTTTTTGGCAAATAGACAACTTTTTCACTATGATTGGAATTTTTTTCGAATTTCGGATATTTTTCAAAAGGAAAAACAAGGAACTAGAGATGATGACGGGACGGGACGGGACAATTCCGTCCCGTCCCGTTAATTTTAGAGAATCGTCCCGTCCCGGAATCCCGCCCGGAAATTCTTTGGCACCTGTCCCGTCCCGGTGTCCCGTCCCGAAAAAAATTATTTAAATTCCATCTCGTCCCGTCCCGATTCAATTTTTCAACAACTACCTTCAACTTGTAATTACAGTCAACCCTCGATATAACGGACCCTCGGTATAACGTCCCTCCACGGCCGGTCCCACTGCGGGTCGTTATATTGAGGGTTGACTGTACCATGAATCAGATCTTATAGGAAGCCCAACAAACGTGAATCAATCGGAAGAATGTCAAACGTCTGGAAATTGAAGCATGAATAAAGCATATAGGATTGAAATTCCCGATCGGAAATTTTTTGTGACCGTCCCGAAAATCTTCCCTGTCCCGGGGTCCCGTCCCGATATAAATTTTTGACCTGTCCCGTCTCGCGTCCCGTCCCGAAATTTTTAAATTTGAATTCTGACCCGTCCCGTCCCGAAAAGGTCAAGCCATCATCTCTACAAGGGACAGGGTTGGAGACGGGCAGAAATTTGACGGCCTGGCTGAATGCCGTAAACTTTCGAACTTTCGACAAAGGTACGGCCCGGCCTTTAGCATTTTTGAATCTCATTTCTTTAGTGTAAAAAAGCACCGTGGGAGACCAATTTAATTTTTGATGTTTATAAAATTCTTAATGAAATTTCTGATAACCTTACATTGATGATAGGTTGCCTAGATTTTCGAGTTTTTTTTAGTTGGAGTGACTATTTGCCACAATGCCCTTTTGAGTGACGCAGTCTTACAGAACATGTACCACAGAGCCCTGCAACACGGTCTAGCTTTGAGGTTATTCAGAGACGAGTCCATACTGGTCTTCCCTATGATCCAAAGTCTTTTTGAATCCATTAAAGGCTACCACAAAAGGGTTCATGACATGAAGGAACTTGCTTCAATTGCTCTTCAGACGTGGTTGGTATAAGGTTGTCTCAGAAGCTTATGCTGGTTTAAAACTTCGAAAATCAGTTTTGTTCACCAAGTTTTTTTCAGAAATTTGTTAAAAATGCTTTTTTGGTTTAATTTTTGAAGTTTTGATCAAAAGCAATATGAGAAAAAGTAATAAAAAAATGGAAAAAAGTATAAACTTTTGAAGTAACTAATACTATTAGTTAACTATTAGTCTAATAGTTACATTACAGACTGTAATTTACAGTCAACCCTCGATTTACCGTCAACCCCCTCAAGTTCGTTCCCACCTAGGGTCCGACACTTTTTACTCTAATCTTACCTTTTGTTGGTTATTTTTGGCCAGTCTAGTATAAAATTAGGGTTGCAGTTTACAATCCCCCGATTCCGAGAAGTACTCTTGACCATAAAGTGCATATAGAGTCTATTTTTGCCACGGCCCAGTTGAAAAACATGGTAAGACAGTCGAAGAATATAAATATTTACTTTTCTAACGTTCTGCCATGAAAGTGGCCCCTTTTTATTCCCTTACCCTCCCAATACAGCCCTTAATCCCTTTAAAATTCAAAAGGCGCCAATTCAAATTTTTCAAATTTTGACTGAAAAAACCATGATACCCCCCCCTGTGGTTCGAATTTTTTTTTTCTTAGAACAAAAAAAACAGCCGGCTTTCTCATGAAATCGGGGTCGAGAAACACGAATATGAAGTTATCTCTTCCACCTGACCCTTCCCGTGGGGGGATTGTAAACTCAAGCCAATATTAGAAGGATTCTTTTGTCGATTGTTTTTGTGAATGACTGCAGTTTTGCCGAAAAGAACCGCGGGTACTCGATTTAATGTCACTCCTTTTTCTAAATAGGGTGACGTTAAATCAAGTACCCGCGGGTCCTTTCGGCAAAACTGCAGTCATTCACAAAAACAACCGACAAAAGGATCCTTCTAATTTTGTGCTAGACTGGCCGAAAATAACTGACAAAAGGCTTCAAAGATTAGAGTAAAAAAGTGTCGGACCCTAGGTGGGAGCGAGCTTGAGCGGGGTGACGTTAAATCGAGGGTTGACTGCATCTTTTTTGCTCAAATTTTTTACGTCTAATTTAGCGGGAGTCTGCATGCTCATCGGCGCCAATTCCTGCGAACAGCTTTGCGAGAACTCTGTTTTTTGATCAAAGACCAGCCGGGATTGCTGGGTGAGTAGTTTAGGATTGCAAAAGAGCAGCAATCTGAATTTGTTTTATACTATTTGGCTTTCTCGCTTCAATCTACTTCGGATGTCCCAAACTCTGTATGAATTCTAATTTTAGGTCCAAAAATTCTGTTCGTCTGGATGGGTCTGTCTTTTGCTAGAGACGAAGTGCTCTGGATTTTGCGCCACGCAGACATATGGCCCACAGTCAACGTGCACAAAAAGACCAAAAGTAGCCTTAACAACATTGTGGTTGACAAGTTAGAAATTTTCAAATCAGTTGCATAGCTCATCACTCAAATATTTTTAGATACTTGCCAGAATTACTTTTTTACATGACTGAATTACGTCTGATGGTGTTGAAGCACTCCAACATAATTAGTCGCTATTACATGGTTTGCTAATTTTTGATAAAAATCATACTTCCCAGTGAGATTTCGGTTGCTGGTTGCACTCCATTAGTTTTTTAGGATGTATGAAGTTTTAAGAATTTTTTAAAGAATTTTTTTTGCGGTGTCGGTTTAAAATGGTTCGGTTGTACAGAGTTGGCTAAAAAAAAATAGATCTGTTAAAGGACCATGGCCACCTGTTTTAAATTGTCCCCCGCCAATTCAAAAATTTTCGCCTAATCATTGGACTTCTGTACGGATTTTTCAACTTGGTTTCTAACAAAACAAGGCCTAGAATTTAATTTTAAGTAAAGTTTTGTTAAAAACCAAGTTGAAAAATCCGTACAGAAGTTTAATGATTAGGAAATTTTTTTGAATTGGCGGGGGACAACCGTCGTCGTAGACGGCAATGGCCCTTTAAATAAAAAATTTCGTCTAATTTTAGAAAGTTTTTTTAAGTACTCTAGGCAGTGTCAGGCCTGTGACCTGATCTCTCTAGTGACTAATTCTACTTTTGAAACAAAGATTATTGATAGTAAAATAAAAATTTCAGGAATACGTAGCCGGATACGACACAGTAGCTTTGGGTGAAATGCTGGATGGCCTGCATTCGCTGTCCGATAACGACGAGATGCTGATCCGCTCTTTTGTAGACTCCGCTTGCAACATCAAAGCAGATAATCTAACCAATCTGTGTGGAGTGCGTCTCGATTGGTTCCGTTTCCAGGCAAATGTGAGTGTAGCAAGGTCCACTTTTCGACTACAAGATCATGAAAAATTTGCTGTCATGATGAACACTACCATATTCCACCTCAAGATGATCGATGTGATTGGGGAAATGTTGAGAGAGACCAGTGATTTGAACATCTATTGGTTGGTTTTACTCGAGGCGTTATTTCATCATGTTCGAAAAAGTGGCCTTGGTCCACCACTCTAAGTTTAGTGCGTTGACGTTTGGTTCTTTTGTGCCAACAAAGTGACACAAAAAGATCCAAACGTCCCTATCGCCAAATTTTAGTCTGTCTCAACTGAATTTGGTGACATCTAAATGAAGATAATATTTTTTGTTCTCATGTTTTTATCAAAACACGAAAGGAGAGTTGAAACCGCTCTACAAAATGGCACACCGTAAAACTTCTAATAGAACGACATGTCGTTCTATTTTTCAACCTCCAAAATTATTTTGACTTTACGTTAAAAATGCAATAAAAAGAAGGCTTGGCAGTAGGATTGGATTGCAATCCCATGGGGTTCCCGGGATTGGAATCCCAGAACTTTTTGAAATCCCAAATCCTACCGGCGCAAAGACCAAAATCCAAAATCCCGCCGGTTCACATTTCTAAATTAAAAAATCCCAATTATTTATGGATTCCAATCTCGGATATTTCGGAAGTCCCAATCACAAATTTACAAAAAATTTAAAAAATCCCAATCCCAAAAAAACACGAACTTTCAAGCCTAATCTCTATATAGTATTTGGCATGTGTCCGTCCTACTTTTTAATGGACATTTTGACCACATTCAGGCCATTTTTGCTTATTTTTCCGATTATTTTCGGCAATGTCTCGACGGAACCCCAAACTTCAGACAATTCAGCGTCTTTTTATGCCGAGACCCAGGAAAATGTCTTCGAAAAAGAAAAACTTTTGTGGTCCCTCAAAATTGGAGTTGGAGGATTTTGGGGTAGGCCTGGAGGATGGTTTTTCTGCTTCCAACGATGGCCATTTTTGCGATGTCTCGAAAAGAACGTAGACGTAGATAGACGCGTAGTTTTTCACGATGAATGCACTATCGAAATTTCGAAATACTATAGAGGCGCCGATAGGCGCCTGTGGTCCCTTGTAAAAAGTGATTTCCCTTCCTGATTTTACACTCGACTCCTGTCATTCTATTAGAAGCTTTACGTTAATCAGAACCAACATAAAATTTAATCTAGATATTGGGTTGAACCATACCGTATTTTCTCTAATAAACCGACCGGTCGGTTTATTTTTCAACCTCCCTCTAGAGGGTCGGTTCATTAGAGAGGGCCGGTCCATTAGAAAGGGTCGCTATATTGTTCAAGATGGTCGCGCCAAAGGCTCTGCAAAAAAAATTCAAACAATTTTATGAGTAAAACATAAGCACACAATAGACATAGGATGAATATTCCCCGCTTATTGTCGGAAATCTCCGCCTGTTTCCGAAAATCAACTACTCTAATCAAGAACACCTGTCTCCGTCAGTCGCAATTTTTTTTGAAATTTCTTTGTCGTAGCGCGACAAATTTTGGCGCGTTTTTTTTTGAAATTCAAACGCTGTAAGTAGGATCACAAATACGATTACAATTACAAATTACGATTACAAATACCATTACAATTATAATACAAATTCTATTAGGATTACAAATTAATAAACATAAGGAAAATAAGCTTCAACCCTGACTAAGCATCAATCAGCTATCACTGACGAATTTGATTAAAAATTTTGATAGGCCTTTTTGATAGGCCCACCTGCGGGGGGCCAGAAAAGCTAGTCATAATAAAAACACGACAAAAGTAGATTTTTAAAAGAAATAAGAAATACCGCAAATTAACTGTTGCAATCTCTATAAAAAGCCATCTTCATATTCAGTTTCTACCCACAGCTGTTCGACACGCATGTGAAACAGTGTCTGAACTTTCCAGCCCAGTCTCGTTATGTGATCTCGTTTGCCTGTATAGCCGACAACTTTGGCAACTCTCTGCACGAGATGTGCCCAGAGGAACGTGACCACATTATTGAAAAAAGGCCTGATATCTTGCAATGCAGTGCTCGAGGAGCTAGCCAAGAGAACATCTGAAGTTCTCGTCCAAATGAGTCAGGAGGAACTTCAATTGGCTGAAAGTGTCCAACCTAAGGCTTGCGCCAGGATAATAGCTGTGGCTTATCAACAATCCAGCAACAACTCTTGTGAGAATAATCGAAATAGTTGTACTCGCAGTGATTAATTACAAAACTATTTCAGCCAGCAAAAATCATCCACAACAGACCGTGAATGATGTGAAAATGCCTGGACATGAAAGCATGCGCACATCTAAGGATGCAGTCAGCAATGTGGAAAAAAACCACATGTATTTGGTTAGTACCACTTTTTACGAGCCTTTTTATAAATTTGTTTGCAACACGCAGTATTTTTTCTCTTTTTGAAAAGCACTCCAACTTTTTGAGAAAATATGGCCAAAGCGCGGCCATTTTCACGGTCAATTTCACCGTAAACTTTCAAAGCTGAAAAATGTTCAATGATTTCGAAGTGAAAGGTCAAATGACCGGTCATTTTGTTATTTTGAATGGCTCACTCATATGGCCGTTATATGGCCGCCATATGGCCGGGATAAAAAAGGAGATTTGGATAAAAAAGGACGAGTTGACTGTAATAAAAAATATGTGGGATCCTAAAAGGTACAAATCCTTTAAAAAGGATGATTCGGAATCCTCAATTTACAGGGCGGGGCAATTTTTTCTCATGAAGGAATTTGGCCATAACTTTTTTATTTTTCATGATTTTGACACGATCTTGTCTTATTCGAAAGCTGACACTCTAGGCAACCGCATGACACCAGACTTGTTTGTTTCGCTGGTCGTTGTCGTTATTAAAAATGGGACTCGGTAAAATGTTTAGTTTTCTTCTTTGAATCATGGTCTACACTGCTCAAGAGAAGGCAAAGTGCGTCGAATTGTTCATCGAAGAGGGCAAAAGCCCTTTTTCTTCGATAGAAAAGTGAATGGAGTCAATTATCTGCAACTGCTTCAACGTCAACTTCTCCCGGCTGTTCAAGGTGTGTTTTTGTGCAGTTTTGTTGATTTTTTGTTCATTTGTGCTTACAGGAATGCGAAATGTGATCTTCATGCAGGATGGAGCTCCTCCACATTGGGCTTTGGCAGTTCGAAAGTGGCTGGATGAGACTTTTAGAGGAACTCCAAATGCTCCTGCTCCGTTTGCCTGGCCGCCTTATTTGCCTGATTTGACTCCGTGCGATTTCTTTCTGTGGGGATGGATAAAGAGCCAGGTCTACACAATGCCAATCGCTAACATGGCCGAACTTCGAACAAAAAATTGAGCGTGCTTTCATCAGCCTACCGCCAGAAATGGTCAACAGAGCAATCGGAGCATACCAAAGCCGCCTTGAATACTGCCTTGAAGTGAATGGGAAAAGCACTGAGCAAGAATATTGGTAAAAATGTGTTGTTATCATTGTCTGCCATTGTTGTATGACGTTCAAGAAAAAAGTTCTCTTCAAGTTTGGTGTCATTCGGTTGCCTAGAGTGTCAGCTTTCGAATAAAAAAAGATCGTATCAAAATCCTGAAAATTAAAAAAGTTATGGCCAAAATTTCTTCATGAGAAAAAATTGCCCCACCCTGTATATTATTTTGTGCATTGACATTTGACTATGTGATTGCATAAGGCTAGTTGAAAACCTGCTTAACGAAAACTTGCTTAATGGGGCATACTAGAGCGTTACACGGAGAAAAGAAGGGGACTAACGGTTATTTTCTTTTTCGCACAACTTTTATACGCTACCTCATTTAGATTTTTTAAGTTTTCTGCCTAGTTTTTAAAAGTAGTATAAGGTCATCAATATTAGATTTGACGCAAAACGAGTGAAAAATGGAACGATTCAAAAAAATTTGCTGGTCCCTGCCTTTTTTTTTAAAACGCGCTGGCACACCCCTTTAACGAACATAAGAAAAGATGGAAACAAAATTACTTGATAGGTTTCACAAGTCAAAGTTTGAACAGTAAGATTTGACTTGTGAAACCTATCAAGTAATTTTATTTCTTTCTTTTGTTGTGTTAAGCAAGTTTTCGTTAAGCAGGTTTTTACCTAGCTTTGCATAATGTTGTTGGAAAGATCCTTGGCTTCTTCAGATTTGCGGCCGGCTTTTTTCTTTCTCATTTGTTTGGCATTTTTTTAAGCCTTCGAGGCATTTTATGAGCTTATTTCATCACTTTTGAGGAAGGAATTATTAGCGGTTATAGGGCATATTATAAAAAATAGTGGGATATTTAAAAACAAGGGACCACAGGCGCCTATCGGCGCCTCTATAGTATTTCGAAATTTCAATGAGGGGCTATGACTTCATTCATAAAAATAGGTATATCCCCTATTAGAACTCATTTTTTTCGCCTCTTCTTTTTTTAAAACGAAAGCTGACATTCTGGGGAACACGATGGTATTAGCGATAAAAGTGATTTCGCTATCTACGACCCATTCTGGCCTTCGAGGTAAAAAAGCGTTAACCACCCACCCACCCAGACATGCCAAATACTATATAAGATTTGGTGGGTAAATGGCAAACACCCTCTTCAAGACTCAAGACCTCATTCAGGTTGAATTGTGCCAGGCAATAGCGCACTATAAGGAGATCACCATCTCCGATCATATCTTTGTGCCTCGAGAGTTCCTATCCCAGTACTTGGAGAGACATTTGCTATCAGTACTTGTCAATTACCTTAAATCCAACAACTCCTCCGAAGCTGGAGGTAGTGATAATCCAAGACGACCATCCGAAATGCTCACCTTCTTGACCGCTCAAATGGCTGTTTTGCAGAGCTTGGACACTTGTTGTAAGCAATTTTATGGTCATTTAGATGGGTGATCGAGAGTATTTTTCAGTGACCTTTGACATAACTCGCCTGTTCAATGACGCTCTGCTACAGCAAACCCAGGGTCAGGATTCTCACGGCAACGATACTATTACTTCCACATACTCTAGATGGTAAGAATTTATGTTGTAATAAACTGTATTATGATTATTAAAGCTCGACGGCGCCTGTCAAGCTTTCCTCGAAAATTTGAAAAAAAGTGTACCGTATTTCCTCTAATAGGAGCACCCGCTCTAATAAGCGCACCCCCTCAACTTTGAAGGTCTTTATCTCGGAGCAGAACTTTTTTTTTTCGAACAGTTTTTTTGCGTTTTCTTAATTCCCGCGAGCTCTACCGATTCCGCTTTTTTGATTTTGGATTTCACGCAAAAATTTCAAAATGACTCTAATAAGCGCACCCCCTAGAGCGGGGTTTGAAAAATAAGCGCACCGGTGCTCCTATTAGAGAAAATACGGTAGGTAAAATGGTCTAAAAAATTTTGGTGTCCCCCCCCCTCGTCAGAAATTTCTGGCTACGCCTCTGCTTAAATGACAGCTTAAGATCAGGACTATTGTTTAGATGGTTGAGCGCAAAAAAGTATGGAAAAAACTGGCGTTTTTAAGACTGAATAGTATTAACACGAGAACGGTTGGTTGTAATTTCTGTCGATTCGGACTCAGAATTTTGCGCTGAACTCGATGGTGCAATTAGTTTTTATTTTTTTAGTCAAAAGTGAAAAGGTCCACGCAATTTGAAATTGGCAAAAACGTGAAATTCCAGATCATTGAATTTTCAACTTTTTTCAGATGGTTCTTTCGTATATACAAATTCCAATAGAGCAAATAACATCTCAAAATGGTGGCCGGATCAGAGCTCTCTCTGATCCGGCTCACCATTAAGTTTGATCGTAGATTTCTGGCGGAGAAAATGGATTCCTGACTGTGTGAGCTGCCATCCCCCTTCTTCGGTAGTATTGGTTGCGCACTTCATCCCACGGAGGAAACAAAACGGCGGAAGCTTCTTCTTTTCCTGATTACTGAGAATCCTTGGCGAGCTTGAGTGACTGCTGCTGTCCACGTTTATGTGCTTCTTGAGGCTTCATCAATGGATTGCTTTCCACTTCCTTGCGCATGCACCGATCCACATTCCTTGCCAGCAATTCATTGAGATTCCATTCGAAGCATTTGGCGTTATGAGTCCCCCGGTTGAGCTTGATATGGCCATTTGTTTCAGTCATAGTCGGCAGCGGCTTTGGTCTTTAATTTTCATTTTGACTAAAAAGGATTTTTAGTTTTGAGAACATTGTGATAGAATCTTACTGTCTGCAGTCGATGCATTCATACACTCCAGCTTTCTTCTTCTTGCAGACACGGTAGAATTTGCTTGACTGCCATCATTTCATTGCCGAGCTTTGTTTGAAGAGAGCTAAAAATAACAAGTAAAACACGAAAGGAACAAAAAATAACTTGCATGGCGTTTTCTTCTTTGAGGAATGGATCATTTGAGGCTTCTGCTAGCAGGTGGTTGTAGATTGTTTGCTTTAGCACATTTCGGTTGTATTCAGTCTTCAAGAATTGGACCACATCCGGAAGCTCCACTTTGTTGTCTTTGAGAGTCTGTAGCTTGTTAACCACATCTTGGTTATTCCATGCAAATTCTTTCATCTAAAAAGAAAAAATAGAAAATATTGACACGACAAAAGCTGAGAGAAAAAGTTGTACAATGAGAACAAAATAAAATGTGAAAAAAATCATAAAAAGGCGGCAATTTAAAAATGGCACAAAAGGGGGCAAACGATTTACGTAAGACGTTTGTCCCCTTTTGTGCCATTTGGCACAAAAGGGGCCAAACACCCCTATGCCGGATTTTTTGATATTTTGATAATGATTTTTCCTAATGCTTTTTCCTTGCCAATTAGGATAAAACGCAAAAATGCCTTCTTTTGGCGAAAAAGTGCCTCCTTTTTGTGAAAAAGTGCCTCCTTTGAATAAAGGTGCCCTTTTTTGTGTATAACCGCCTAATAATTTGTCCGTTTGGGTTCAAATGTACATTCCAATATCTAAATCTATCAGAAAAAGTTATTGTATTCAAAGTTATTGCACATAAGTGATAGAGCATGCTTGCAGATGTTGTCCTCAAGGCCATTGAAGCAGGAACACTTGCAGAAACCAGTATGTAGATTGGATGGTTAAACGAAATAGAATTTTGAGCGACACCACATAAGGCTTGTCTTGATTACCTAAAAATAGGCACAACGAACTTTTTATTTTAACCGGGCTGAGCAGAATTTCGAGCTGCGTAGTTCTTCAGACCAGAAAGCTTTATTTGTACCAGTTGGCCAGCTTTCATAGATTCATGACGCACAAAATCGTTGATTTGCTTTGGCGAAGCGAGTTCGTGCTTTGAGCGATCCAGCAACTTCTAGGCAATCAAACAGTAACAATCATTAGTAACTAAAACGTACAAACCTTTAGTCCCTTTTGAATTTGCGTGGCGGTATGGGTAGGACCTTCATATGATTCAGGATCACGAAGTTTTTCTTTCGCTGGTGAATCTAGCTTCCTTTCTTTAACTTTAGCATGGTCGCAATCCCCAGAAACTTCAATACATACCATTTCGGAATTAGAAGGACGACGAAAACGCATCTCTGCCTTGAAGTCATAGCCGAAGTTGTACTTTTGGTTGTAATCACAGCGATATTTGGTGTTGGTCCCTTTTACAGATGGTTGGTTCTTACAGCTAGGGCTTAGGCTTTCCTAATCTCAACAATTTTTTTATCATTTACTATCGCCAAGTTTTCATCCATCCAGCATTTGTAGTCTTCCATTCTAAGAACTTCTCGTCATTTTCACAACTTGCTACAAATTTCCAGTTTCGCGTCATCTAAACCATAAACTTTAACACCAACAGAACAATTTCTCACAAAAGAGGGCAGTTTTTCACAACATGGAGGCACTTTTTCACAAACAGGATGCACTTTTTCATAAAAAAGGAGGCAATTTTACGGTCATAAGACAATTCGCCAATGCCATTTCGCCAACGACTTTTTCGCCAACGACCATTTCGTCAACGACTTTTCGCCAACGCCATTTCGCCAACGACTTTTCGCCAACGACTTTTCGCCAACGACTTTTCGCCAACGACAACTTCATAATATCGTAAGAGTTCAATTCGATTTGTACACTTGAGTTCGGATATGAATATGCTGAGAAATCATTGATACCTTATCATTATTTTGTTTTCCCAAACACATTGTAAATTGAGGCGAATAAACGAATCAGCCTATCAACGAAGGGAAGATTTTCGCAGGGGGCCGCCTTTTGTTCGCCTTTTTGCGCTTATAGGTATGTTACTATGAATGGTTTTTTCGACTAGTAATTAGACGTGAGGTAAGTAACATTTATTTCTGAATCAATATAACACTTATTCAAACAAACATTTTCCCAAGCAAGCAAATTACAAAAAATCATTTTTCTCTTTCATCATTCTTGCCCCATCCACCGAGATCGAAATGCGAATTTTGGTAGCGGATTAACACTGATTCCACGCCTTGTTTTAGCAGCACTTCACGCTAAAAAAGCAAATATGCCCTCGTCTGACTAATCGAATGACTTACAGAGTTGTAGATATGGTTGACTTTTCCACTCTTGCGAAGCACTCTTTTTGGCTGATCCTAAAGCAAAAACGTTTTCAACTCAATAAATGTAACACTCAAAAAAATTTCTTACTTCAGAATAATCTACTGAAAAGTACACAAACTGTGGTTCTTCTCTTGGCTGGTAGAGGATCATATTCTTGTTGTAGCGCTTGGCGGCCAAAAGCAACTGCTGAGAAGTTCCCCATCTGTCTGGTTCACTAGAAGGTTGGGAAAAATGAGCAGCATATTCCTCGACGGTTGCTGACTGATCTCGGATAGCGGTGAAGAAGCGGGCAAAAGGCTTGTCACTGTTATTGATCAAAAATTCCATCATCTCCCTCCTCACATTTCCATGCAATTCTTCGTCGCCATAAACCGCTTCAGCCACTGATCTATAACACAAAAGTATTGAATTAATGCCGACATTTGATTGAAATACCTGTACAAGCAATTGCCGTCTGCTTCAATCCCTTTGAAGAAGGATGGTAACTTCTCTCTGCTTTTGCTGTCCTTGGCTGGACTTCCAACTACTTCTCTGACAAACATTATATCATCAGCCATTATATCATCAGCTGCAATGAACTTCTCAAATTTGGCAAGATGCTGTTGGATGTGACGAAGATAAGAGACTTGATCGCGGACAGGTGCTTCAATAGCTGAGTATGCCAAAACCAGTTCTTGTAGCTGCCTTTCATTCTTTTCCACATTCTTTGTCTGTGCGTTTCGAAGAGGATCTGCTGGATTAGCCTCATGTCTAAAAAGATTTCAGATAAAAAAGAATTGAGAATATGAATATGAGAATATAATACCTGATTGCTAGTTGCCAGGTTTCTTCTTCCTCATCCTGTAATCGAAGAATGAACTGGCTTAAGCTCATATTAGCCTTTGGAAATCGCATATTAAATCGAAAATGCCACCCTTCGTGAGCATTGTCAGTTCTTGGCTTCTTATTAAGCAAGAGTTCAAAGCAATTCCAGTCAGCGATTGGATACAGACCATCAATATCCATGTTGTCTTCATCCAGCCTGCGCACGTAGGTTTTTTCTATGTAGCCCAAATACCCTTAAAATAGCACAGCTACACACTCTGTACGAAGAGTTGGTTTAATGAATAAAATGTAACCTTTTAAATTGTCTACCAACTCCATCGAGATTTTCCCACAAGTGACTTTCTGCTGGATAGCCACCACGAGTTTGTCGAACCCTTTAGAAACTTCACCACTTGGAAGGCAGGCAAGAGACGTAAAGCTTCTCATTAGGGCTTTAGTTTCGGAATCACAATATAACGATCGAAGCTTCCATTCCACGAGATTCTTGTAATGGCTTTGACCGAGATGGAAAAGGCAGAAATTCATTACAGCCAAGGGGAACAGTATCTTCATGACTTTTGCAGGAGATTGCTCGAAGTCTATAATTTCGACAATACCGGATAAATATCAGCAATAAGATGGTAAGATCTAACCTGCCATTATCGATTTAGGTAAAGCTTTCGATATTTCTGAAAGACCATCTTGAAGGCTCTGGTGTAAGTCTCCTCTGATTTGTTTGGGAACAGCATAAATAAGCATGGCAGAGTAGATTCTTCTTTGAAGACATTCAGTGTATATAGTTGTTTGAAACCTTTGGGAGCTGAATAGAATGTTCCATCCATCGACCAATCTTTGCACTTTTCCAGCAGTTGTAGTCCGAATGCAGAGACGAAGACGAGAATAACCGGCTTTTTTGAATCCACTTCTCGAGAATCCCATAGCAGAAAGCGCTCTCCTCTGGTGGTTGTTGTGAAGTCACGGCCAAGCACCATATCCTCTAAATTTTTGTCCACATCTGAAGGGAGAGTTAAAACACCTGGAACAGCATTGAAGGAAAAAACCTGATGCTCCTTTTGGCTTTCGAGCATTATTGATCACCTTCCTGATGTTACTGTCCAAAGGCATCGACTCAATTTCGTAAACACTAGCTCCTTTTTTCGCAGCTGACAGAATTGCTCGAGTGCTTGTTGCAAGATTTTCCACCGCCTTTCGCTTCACAGCTGTCATTTTCTTCTTGATCTTAAAGGAAAGTAAAAACAATCATAGCAAGGGAAATAATATTACCACAACTGCCATTGGACTTTGAGTACATCTGTCATGAATATTTCTTTCAACCAAGCAATTGATTTTCCCGTAAACTGATTCAGCTGTTCCATGGCAGCCTCTTGTAGCGCATCTCCAGAATTGCTTAGTACCATCAGCGCTTTTGACCGTTTGCTGCATAAGATACCCATTGTAGCTTGTCATAGTTTTTCCTCTATTCGATTCCATTTTTCTACAACAAAGAGTTAGGTTATCGTCCACTAAAAAGGCATACAATAAAACCGAAAGCGAAAATAAAACCCCAAACAAAAAAAGTTTTGTACTCCAAGTGAAGCAAAAAAACATGGAGAAACATGTATTTCTTACCCTGCACTTACGTGCAAGCCAGTCCGGTGAAAATAAAGCCAGAGTTGTATAAAAATGAAATTTGATGAGATTTCGTTGGCGAAAATTCATTGGCGAAAAGTCATTGACGAAAAGTCGTTGGCGAAATAGCGTTGGCGAAAAGTCGTTGGCGAAATGGTCGTTGGCGAAAAAGTCGTTGGCGAAATGGCGTTGGCGAATTGTCTTATGACCAATTTTACGTATCGACCAGCCAAATATCTGCTAAAATTTTGAATCGATTTTTTTCTCATAAGTTTAAAGAATTTACCTCAAAAATATCGAGACTTTTTATTAGGATTTTTTGAAAAATGGTGTTTTATAAAGTTTTTTCTTCAAGAAATCCCCTGTTCCCCTGGTGCAATTTCTCCCTAATTTACGCTTTTAGGTACCTGGAAGTGCTCCTCCGCAAAGCTTCCATTGGCCAGCTGCTCTACTGCGACCACCTGCAATCTTTCGTGAGCAATAGCATCAGCGACCACTCAGGCACCCTTCTAGCAGCTGAACAATACACTGATTGTCGGGAACTCAGAGCTCTGGCCCAGCTCATCGGACCCTATGGTGTTAAGTTCATAGGCGAAAGACTCATCTGGCATGTGGCCTGCCAGATCACTGAGCTCTACAAGATCATCAGGGACAACAGGGAAGCCCTGCATGCTGCCAGAGTAAACTTTGACAAGCCTGAGAGGCTCAGGGAGGTGCTTACTGTGCTGAGTCTGGCCGACAATGGATCCAATGGCAAAGATAGAAGGGGGTCATCCGGATCAGCTTCTCAACAAACAGCTAGCGGGGCTCCAGGTTTGGTTTATACTTTTATTAGTATTTTTCATTACCTTATTTAGCTGGATCCCCAATCGAGTCGGTGCTCCAAAGAATCACGATCATCGGTGAGATTATAGCCTTCAGAGATCTGCTGTTTAAGGCGCTGCATGATGTACTGGAGCAGAGAATTCCGTTTCTGGTAGCTTCACTCCATAGTTTATTGGATACGTCAGATGAACTACAGAAAATTGTAATTTTTAATTAGTTAAAGCAAATGACGTATTGTTTGCAGGAAAAAAAATTCAAAATTTGGGTTAGTGGGTATGAAAAAAGTCAAGAAAAACAGAATGCTGCTAATATATTTTTGAACTAGGAAGTAAGGTTTCACTAAAAGTGTTTTGTGAGTAATTTTAATAGTGTTTAAAAAAAATAAAAATACCGTATTTCCTCTAATAAGAGCCCATGGGCGCTTATTTTTCAAACACCCAAAAATATGAAAATTTTGGGGTCGATCTCATGATTTTTGAATGAAATTTCAAAATGTAAAAAGCGGAATCGGTAGAACTCGTGGGAGTTAAGAGAATGCATTAAACAGCTTTGCAAAATATTCTTTCTTGGCTGAGATATAGGTCTTCAAAGATGTGGGTGGGCGCCTATTAGAGGAAACACGGTACTTCTTTTTCAGCATAAAAATGCACTTTTGAATGATCAATATCGGATTCGGCATTTTGTGTTAAAAATACATAAAAAAAGATAGAAAAATATAATATTTTTAGTGGACAAGAATTAAATGTGTCTTCTTCTTGCTGAAAATGCCTTATTTTTTTTTAGTGAATGATGCAAAATAAATTTTTTTTCAAAGTGCTAAGACTAGAGATGATGACGGGACGGGACGGGACAATTCCGTCCCGTCCCGTTAATTTTAGAGAATCGTCCCGTCCCGGAATCCCGCCCGGAAATTTTTTGGCACCTGTCCCGTCCCGGTGTCCCGTCCCGAAATTTTTAAATTTGAATTCTGACCCGTCCCGTCCCGAAAAGGTCAAGCCATCATCTCTAGTTAAGACCATAAGATAGTCCTGCAATTTCAGTTTCTAACGACGTATCTTTTGTTGTAATATCTCTATAAAGTTTAAACCAAAAAGATAAAGATCGGATCAAATGGTGCGTTGGCGTTATGTATCTTTTGTCGCAAATGGGAAAAAAGGTACATAACGTAACACGCCAAGTTATAACGCGCCAATTAAAAAAATTTAAATTATTGTCTATTTTTAGGCTGATGTCCCATGTGTTTCAACATGGGACATGGCAAAAAAGAGACTTTGTATGCATTTTAACCCCCAATAAACCAGTTATTTTTTGCTTTTGGCTAATCTGGATGGGGTTCTGAGCGATGCTGAAAAGGAGAGGGCTTAGTGTAGTGTATATACTTATAACCGAGATTGTTAGTTCAAATCCCTATTTGTGCAAAATTACTTTACAAAACGAAAGAAAAATTTACTACCGTATTTCTTCTAATAGGTCGACATGTCGGGTTATTTTCCAATCGCCTGAAAATCTGAAATATTTTGGGTCGATCTCGAGATTTTTTGGGTAAAAATTTTAAATCGAAAAAGCGAAATCTGTAGAGCTCGTGGGAGTTAAGAAAACGCAAAAAACAGCTTCGCAAGATATTTACTTTGCAATGAGATACAGACCCTCAAAGTAGGGGGTGTCGGGTTATTGGAGACTGTCGGTCTATTAGAAGAAATACAGTACTTATGAACCTCTACCTGCGTATTGTTACTGGGTATCACATCCTTTGTAGCCTTACCTGGGTACCACTCACCTAAGTAACACCGCCTGGGTACCCCTCGTGGATATGCCCTACATGGGTACCCCTCACCTAGTAACACCACCTGGGTATTATCACCTGAGTACCCCTTCCTAGGTACCTTCTAAACCATGTTTGAATTGGATTGGACTATGTGATGATGTGGATCAGACCATGTTAGGAGGTGGATCATTACTTAGGTAATACCTAAATAGACAAGTAGAAAGTTTATTGGAGCCACCCTGACATCGCTATTGACACCGACATTTTACTTCCGGCATCCATCGGAGCCACTACATCGACTTCGAAATCTGACTTCGACATACTACATCCATTGTGGCCGAGCTATAACCAATAATTCCCAAGCCCCCTGTGGCTTGGAGTTGGGACGCGCACACCCACATTCATTAGACACAAATCACTCGAAAGCGACTCTGGATGCATGAAAAAGCATACATGCCAGAGTTTCTATGTGCGATAGGCCCGAGTATTTAAAACCATGTTCAACATCTTCATTTTTGCTAGTGGGCCCCTCTAAAATAAGTGGCCGCTATCCCAAGGGTTGGTTTATGACACTACTAGGTCGATATCAATCAAAATAAGTTGATATCGTCAGATATTCATCTTTCACATATCTTGTGTTGAATATACTGTATAGTGTGTTAGTGTACCTTTTTCAAAAAATTTAAATTGGTGCGTTGTAACTTGGCGTGTTACGTTATGTACCTTTTTTCCCATTTGCGACAAAAGGTACAGTAGCGGACAAAAATAATGTAACACCTGTACAAAAATCTAAGTTTTGGTAAAGTTCTAAATCTCCTGGCAAAATTTTGTCCGGCAAAAACATTTTAAGTGTATTTTTAAGCAAGGAACATGATTCTGCAAAAAAAATTCATTCTTGAGGGCACAATTTCATTCTACAGCCACTTTTTCACGACTAGTCCATTTTTGGGCCGGACAAAAGTAATGTAACACCTTTGATTATCCCGTAAAAGAGAAAATGTGAAGCAACAAATAATTGAAATCGCTTTATTCAACACTAATATTTCGTCGCAAACCCTTTGGACGCAACAACAGCAGCACAACGAGCAGGCATGGAGTCAACCAATTTCATTAAAACATCCAAACTGATTTTCTTCCATTCTGCACAAAGAGCCTTGAACAAGTCGCTTGTCTTCGAGTAGGTGCGTGTGCGAATTTGCCGATCCAGATGCTCCACAGGTGCTCGATAGGATTTAAGTCCGGACTCTGCGACGGCCACTTGAGAACCTCCACGTTATTGTCGATGAACCACTTCTTCAGGAGCTTGAGGCGTGCTTCGGGTCATTATCCTGCATGAAGATCCAATCGTTTGAGAGGCAAGTAATGGCGTGCTCAATCATGTTGTCGTCCAGAATGCCCTTGTACATCTCAGCGTTCATTTTGCCTTCGACTCGAACCAGCGGACCGACACCATCCCTCGAAAAACAGCCTGAAAACATCAACAAAAATGCAAGAGGAAAATTTAAAAACCGAAGAAAATACCCCAAACCATAACTGACCCTCCTCCATGTTTGACAGTGGGAACCTGGTACTTTGGATCATTTCTTTTGCCACGCGGACGTCTGACATAGCGAATGCCGTCGGATGAGAAGAGATTGAACTTTGATTCGTCGCTCCAGAGCACCCTTCCCCAGTCGGCCACTGACCAGTCCTTGTGAGCGTGTGCGAACTTGAGACGTTCCTTCACATTCTTTTTCGAGATCCACGGCTTCTTGGATGGACGAGCAGCAGGGAGATCGGCTCTTCTGAAATAAAGCTTGTTCACACTTTTTCCGACAAAATTTGGAGCTTACTTGAGAATTCTTCTGGCTGTGCGCGTGCTTATTCCGAGACCCAGACGTTCATTTGCATGCTTGGTAACATCAGTGGCTGTCTTCAAAGGATCCTTTTTGACGATTCGAACTGAGGCTCTATCACTTTTCTCACTTGACTTGCGCGGACGGCCACTACGAGGCATGTTTGCGAAGTTTCCGGTTGATTTGAAGCGCTTGGTGACTCTCGAAACCATTGGATTGCTCACACCAAATAAAGACGCGACCTTCCGAGTTGACATACCACTATCCGATGCTCTTTTGATAGCTTCTCTGGTCTGCACAGGCTGATTCTTCTTGTTTACCATCTTCTAGAGCTAAAACAACTTTTTGTAAAAGGCGACAATAACAAAGAGGTGAGCGAATGTACAAAAATCAAGGGTGTTACATTACTTTTGTCCGGCCCAAAATGGACTAGTCGTGAAAAGTGGCTGTAGAATGAAATTGTGCCCTCAAGAATGAATTTTTTGCAGAATCATGTTCCTTGCTTAAAAATACACTTAAAATGTTTTTGCCGGACAAAATTTTGCCAGGAGATACTAGAACTTTACCAAAACTTAGATTTTTGTACAGGTGTTACATTATTTTTGTCCGCTACTGTACATAACGTCGATACCCCGATCAAATAGATCAATTTATTTTTCTGACTTACTTCATACTTTCACCTGTTTCTGTTACATTTTGCACAGATGATGCAAACTGATATTTGGTCAGAAACTAGGATCGCAGGGCTACTTGATGGTGTTATTACTATGAAAAAAATTGTTTAGATATTTTGCCTCTTTCACTAAAAGAAAAACTGAAAGGCACCTTTCAGCCAAAAGAAGGCAGATAAAAGATTTATCCATTTTTCGCTGGAGGTTAGTTTTTAACTTCCTGGGGCGGTATTAATAATCGATTAACCCTTACCTTTTAACCTTACCTCTACCCTTACCTCTACCCTTACCTCTACCCTTACCTCTACCCTTACCTCTACCCGTATTAATAAAAGCTAGAGGTAAAGGTAGAGGTAAGGGTAATCTTTATTAATACCGGCCCTGATGTTTTGTATTTTTTTGAACGAAGTTTTTTATTGATAACCGAAAACAGTTTTTTAATGAACAAAAAGTAGTTTTTTTCTAGTTCTCGAAAACATTTGGTATGTTTTTTGAAGAAATATTTACAAGTCGACAAAGCAATTTCGTGAAGTTTTTGCGCAAATCACTAACTCTCAGCCTGGTTTTATTATTTTTTAATTTTGTAATTTTAAGTCGATTGGTGAGATGTGTGCAGCCGTGGGTGTCAAGCTAGATGTGGACCTGGCCCTAGTGAATGCAATCCAAGCCAAAGTTCAAGCTGACAAAGTGAACAATGATCCAGAGGAACACTACAATACTTCCTGCCTCTTGCTCGTCTTCATAGCTATTGCTCTTCCTAAGTTGGCCATAGCTAAACAGTCCGCTTTCAAAGCTTCACTCTTAGGTCAGTTTAAATTCTGATATTTGGCTTAAAATGTTAGATATAAGACCACCTCAAGTTGAACCACCAGCTGGGTGCGATTTTTGTTAAGCCCAGTCTTCAAAGTCACTTCCCCAACTTTTTGACCAGAAATTTCGATTTTGCTGGAAGTTTTTGTAAAAGTCAAAAGTTTTGCCGTTCAGAAACGTGGATCTCGATCAAGTAAAAAATAAAGTGGTAGGGTTATATCGAGATTTAACGAAAAAATTAAAACAGATGGCAAAATCGGAATACTTGCAATTTTTAGATTGCGCAAAACTCTTTGAAAATTGAGATAGAAAAGGTCGGAACCTCCTGGGGGTCGAACTTGAGGTGGTGGTCTTATATTGAGACTTGACTCTATATTTATAGAGCTCCCACAATGGAGGTAGGAAGTCAAACGTCGCGGTCTCCTAGCTCTGCGATTTTTCATCATTTTTCAGTTCTTTAAAGTGATTTCATCTAATTCCAGGGTCCTTCCCACGAAAAAAGAATAACTTTCCAGTAATTGGACAAAAAATAATAAAAAGTTAGAATCGGACTACCAAATTCAGACTCCGAAATCCTACGTCCATCGTGGAAGAGTGGAATATAAATAAAAAAACATAAGTTTTGCTTGTACGAAGCTATAAAACTTCTATTTTATCGCCTGTTTCAGCCACCCAAAACAACTGTAGCACTATTCCTTTGGCCGTGAACAGCATTGCTGGGGCTGTGTTCTTCCTACATCGCAGAGGCGATATCCAAGAAAGAATGCGTGAGTTTCTAGCCCTGGCTAGTAGTGGTCTTTTGCAAATAGTGGGCACTCCAGAAGCAGAGCAAATGCAACAGCATCAGTCCGTGTACATCCTGCTGGATCAGTTGGTCAAAGACAGTCCATGGCTGAACTATGGTTTGTTGGAGTCCTGCTTCCCCTACACTCTGATCCGCTCATCTTATTTGAACTGCTACAGACACGAGCAACCAAACCAGCAACACAATGGAATTAGCAACAGCAAGATGAGCACTTCCAATTCATTGAATTAATTAGCAACAACTATATGTCACTTTGCTGTCTTTTCGCCTTTTTATCGCCAGCTTTTAATCATTTATTGGACTTAATCTTTAATCTCTATAGCTTTTGTAATGATAATATTTGGCAATTTTTTTTGAGCGATATATAAAAATGCCATCTTTTTCCGCTTATCCATTTTTTCTAAAATTGAACTCAAAATTTCCCCATTTTGTACAAACTGGGTGCCACCGAATCGATTGACACCAAATTGATTGACACTTTTTTCTATCAGTTTTCATAATAGACAGGTCAGTTCCACCCTTAATGGTCTAGATATGACGTCAATAGTTCTGGATGGTTCTAAATCAGGGCTTTATTCAAGGATTGTCCTTTATTTGAGACAAAAAATCTTTAGAATTTTCGAGATTTTCCGTCAAAATCTTTATTGTTGGTGCTTAAAAATCAACAATCACTGGCAAAGATGGCACTTTTTGACGAAATTTTTTTATTTTACAAAAATGCCCTTTTTTTAATTTTGAGTTCCGAGCTTGCTCTAAATAAATTTTCCCCTCGGTAAATTCACCCTCAAAGTTTTTGAGGTTACAGGTTCAAATCCTGGTGGTAGCAGACATTATATTTTTTTGAATGACCATCATAAGTCGACCAGTAAACCTATTGGAAGGTAGGAAAACCACCTGGTGCCTAGGGTTGTCGATCGATTTATCGAAATCGATCGATATCGACCGAAAATCGAAGCTTTCTCGATATTTTCGATTATTTCGATAATCGATTATCGAAGTTTTTCGATTTTTTCGAAATTTCGATTATCGATTATCGAAAATTTTCGATATTTCGATTTTTCGATAATCGAAAAATTTCTAATCGATCGACATCCCTACTGGTGCCTCCCCTATATGGGTATGCACCTCCAGATTCCAACATTTTGGATTAAGCTGTAGGTGGTTAAAAATTATTGTATCCTATCCAGAATCGTGCTCTGAACATGGTTTAACCGTCCATTTTCAAGATTTTTATTGAACTAAGATCATCAGAGAATCGCCATATTGCCTGAGGAAGATAGCATTAAGAGATGATAAAAATAATTACTTAAGAGAATACCCGAAAATAAATCCCGTTTCACAACCATAAGCAGCGCGAGCAGTCAGAAATGCAAGCAACTGACTCAAGAATTAAATACCTTCCACGGATTTAGCCGAATGGATTTTGGGAATCTGCGCCACAAACAAGAAGAAAGAGCCCACAAATCAAGAATAGATCAAAATCAGTATTTATGATGCAAAAAAAGTAAATATGATGCAAGGAAAAGTATTTGCGCTGTAATTTTACCGATTTTACCAAAACTCGAAAATACTCCACACAATAGCATTTCTCGAATTAGGGCGAAAAACAGGTTTTAAACAGGTGAAAAAATTACACACCAAATGGACGACCACTTGGTTTGGTTGATGTGTGGATTGAACCGAGATTGGATTAGGTCGAGATTGGACCGGTTTGGACCGGACGAGTTTTAGCAATCTTTTGTGATGGGTTGATTTTTTCATATTCGTACGAAAATAAAAAACTACTTCTTCTTTGAGCTCTTTTTCGACGAGATGTGTATCACAATAAAAAAAAATTAAATCTGATAAAAAAAACGTAAGGCTAACTTAAATAGGACAAAAATTAAAATTATGAGTACAATTTCTACGATTTTTTTCTATGTTAATTATTATTATGTCATAAATTATTATTGTTGTTATTACTGGTCAGAAAACATAGTTATCCTGCTGCTCAACTCACTTTAGCAATTTTTACTTACACACACTGACAGTTTTGTTCTTCCACTCTTTGTGACCTACTGTTTATTTATCTACCATACCCATTATCGTTCTAATAAAACTTTTGTTTGAGCTCAATGAACACGAAAAAATAGCCGCTAATTTTAAGTCAAGAAATGTAGTGAAAAACTAAAAAAACAAGGCACTTTTCAGCCAAAACAAGGCATATATAAAATCTATCCATATCTTATTAGGTCTGAAGGTCTAGACTAACAGCTGGAAATTGTAACAAGCAAATACGGTATTTCGTCTGATAAACGAGCATGCCCGTTTATTTTCCAATCACCTCTGAGGGTGCCCGTTTATTAGAGACTGCCCGACTATTGGAGACTGCCCGTTTATTAGAGACTGCCCGACTATCGGAGACTGCCCGTTTATTAGAGACTGCCCGACTATCGGAGACTGCCCGTTTATTAGAGACTGCTCGACTATTGGAGACTGCGCGTTTATTTTTTCGACCAAAATTTATTCGAAGACAGACAACAAAAAGAGGTAAACATTCAATAACACAAACATACGAATTCTAACCATCAAATTCAAAATGAAGACTGTCATCGGTAAGGTAGCCATTTTCTTCGTCTTGATCAGCATCAAACAGCAAAACATTTGTATTTTTAAAAAATTTTAGCTAAAAAGTTAAGGTGCAGGTAACATCGTCTTTTAGGGTGCCCGTTTATTAGAGACTGCCCAACTATTGGAGACTGCCCAACTATTGGAGACTGCCCGCTTATTAGAAGAAATACGGTATTCATAGTAGTACAATAATGCTATTTTTAGGACACCTATTCCACCAATTTCCCAACTCAAAATCCTTCCGTTTTAAGGTCTTTTTTGTGTAGAAATTGGCGAATTTGAAAATTTGTCAGCAAAAAATTCAAAATTATCGTATTTCCTCTAATAAACGCGCCGGCGTGTTTATTTTTTGGATCCTCGAAAATCGGAAAATTTTGAGGTCGATCTCGATCAGATCTCGCGGGAATTAAAAAATGCATAAAAGAACAGATCAAAAAAAGTTTTCCGCTTCGAGATACAAACCCTAGAAGTCAGGGCGGCGCGTTAATTAAAAGAAATACGGTATACCAAACTTTGACCAAAATTTTTTAAAAAAGTCAGGACATCAGAAGAATAACCTATGTAAAAAGTGGAGACTTTGTCCCAGCTGCAAAACTTTTTATTTCCGCTTTTTTTAAGGCTTGTTTTTCAGTGGGACGAAGTCTCTCATGACCTTTGTAAAGCAATTTGCGTCTGCAGATAGTGCGCGTATAGCAGAATAAGAATAGAATACCAATAGAAATTTTTTATGCTATTCGCCACTGCAGAAAGTGCGCAAATAGCTGAGTGACAAGATTCGACCGAAACTGTATATTGCTTAATTGTTTATTTTGGCTGTAATGCTCTTTTTAATTTTTATATCTTTTTAAACCAATAAACTTATTTTGGTTGCGATTCTTTTTTTAATTTTTTATATCTATTTTTTGACTAATAGGCTAGTTTGCTTTTATTCTCTTCAACTACATAAAATTACAAAACAGAAAAATACTAGGATAAAGAGCTAAAAAAGACTAGAGAGAGACTACAAAGGAGCAAGAGACGAGAAACAGCAACAGCAAAGCTTATCGACAATAAGGGAAGTAGTTGCTGAGGGAATCTATGCAGAGCACACGTGCGCAAGCAAAATTCACAACATGCTGCCTTCGACCAACAACATCTGCCGGCGTGTCCTGATCTTCTCCGCAGACGTGCAGCCTGTCTCTCTTCAGCTTGTAAGATATGTCACATGTCCTGCAGCGTATGTATTTTGGACAGCATCCATTCTTCTGATGATTCTGGTATCAGAAGCTGTTCAAAAAGCTTCGATTGCATCCCAAGCATGTTTGACAAAAAAAAATGTTCCGGCTGGCAAGGAAAACTCCATCCCATCTCAGTGCAGCTTTTGCGTCTTGCCACGCATTTAAGGCGATGTTCCACGGTTGAGCTGTAACTGCAGGTAGTTATGTACTGAATTTTGTAGTGTTGGAAAATTGAAAAATCTGAGACCGTCGAGACGAGACTATAGGTCGAAAAAAATTCGAGACCGAGACTGAGGTCATTTTGTCGAGACCGAAATGGCCGAGACTCGAGACTTTTTCCAAAAATTTTTTCTCCTGATATATGTCCAGATGTGCAATTTTCCAGCTATTGATAGACAACATTGTAATGATAGATTTTTATTGCAACCAGCAGAAGAACAAACAGAACAATTTTTATATCATATTCGGCTCAATAACAGTACTCGATCGCTGGGAGACTCTTGTTTAGGAAGACGAGCATTTCCGCTTTCTCTGAACTCAGCTTAGACCTCTTGTCGTCATAGACATCGCCCGCCACGGAAAACAGCTGCTCACTAGCCACACTTGTTGCTGGTGCTGAGAGATAAGTGCAGGACCTTCTTGTCGAGCGAGGAGAGTTCACCTAAGCACGTGAAAATGTGTAACAAGTCAAAATTGAAAATAGCAAGAGGAAGGTACCTGTGGGCATCACTTTCACAAATTTGTCTATGGAGTTCTTCTCGGCGGCGGCTTGTTCCTCTATCTCAGCTAGCTTCACTGCGTACTCCGGATGAGTCTTGGCGTGCTTGAGTAGGCCTGTTGTCCCCGAGTCTTTTATCTGCAGCTTCTTGTTGCACTTCGAGCACTCTGCCTCAGTAGCGGATAACTTCTTGAAGAGCTCAATTTTCCATACGGCGGCCATCTAAACGGCATAATGTGAGCAATTCCAAGCTACAACCGTCATGGTTGTAGCTGTATTGCACTGTATAACAACAAGACAATGCAAGCAATAGCTGATAAAGCTATACAACACATGCAGAGAGATCAAATCAGAGGCACGTTGTGACGAAAAAGCAATGAACATCAATGTTGAAAAAACCACAGTGTCAACAATTTTCAGGCCTAAAAGGCCATTTTATCTAGTGCAAATTGGTCTCGAATTTTCACAAATTTCGAGACCGAGACCGAGACTGGCGGAAAAAGTCGAGACCGAGACTCGAGACCACATTTTGGCCAAAATCGGCTCGAGACGAGACTCGAGACCGGTCTCGTCTCGACGCCAACACTAGAATTTTGTGACATCAATCTTGACGATGGGGGTTCGATCCCGGGTGGGGGTCATTTTTAGTGGAAAAAATTTGCTTCTACAGAATCTTTTCTGAGACCCCACTGACCCCGTGAAAAAAAATTGTAAAAGAAAAAGTGGAATACCCACCGAGTTATGGCCGGGTAAAGTTTTTGGATGATCAGTGACCAGCAAGATTGAAGATGAGAGTTCGATCCCGGATTTCGTAGTCCGAAGTTCGCTGCTAAAAACACATTAAAATATCATTTTAATGTGTTATAAGGTGATAAGGAATGTAGTCATTTTTAGAAAATGTAGTCAGATCCCGATTCTATGAGCGTCATACCTCATAGCTAAACTCATAGTTGTTTTATCCTCATAGTTATCGATATTTTAAAATTTTGAAGAACAGACCTCAAATCTGATTACACATGTGTCTATCAACTTTTTGTGAGACTTTTCAGGTTCACAAAATGATTATTGATTGTCGAGATATGACCCCTTTCACAACTATGAGTTTAGCTAAACTCATAATAACTATGACTATAAGTATGAGTTTCGCAAACACTGATACATAGTTAGTCGATTGGGCAAATTCGGGTGCGTAGTCGTTTGTCAAATATTCCAATTCTGGGATTTTTGACAAACGTTTGTCAAATTTTCCAATTCTGGAATTTTTGACAAACGTTTGTCAAATTTTCTAATTCTGGTATTTTTTATTTGAGTTTTCCTATTTTCGGGAAAATATCTTTCATAAAGAAAAGGGGGACCAAGGCATTTTTTTACCAAATTTTTTTTTCTAAAATATTCCAAAATCTTTCTGAATACATCTTATATCTTTATTTATCGGCTCATATGCGATTTATGTGGCTTATATCCGATCTGATTGCCAGACTTATTTGGCTATTTTGCACGAGGAGATCCTATTCCTCTTCACCATTTTGACAGAATATCATTCACTTCAATTCATTCATTTCTTCTCCAAGCAGAGTCCTTATTTGTTTTACTAGAACCTTGACTAGAATGAGGGGATTTAATTAAAGGGGAACAATCATGAACTCCTTTCCCAAACTATTTTATTCAGCCACAATATAACTGTACACACAACACAAACAAATTGAGACAAATAACATCTAGACATTTCTTCACTGAGCTTTGTACTCCGCCTGGCCGACATCAAAGTGTGCGTTTTGGTATCGAAGCAGAAGAGTCTCGATCATCGGCTTGCCGGGATTCGGGTCCTAAAAATATTCATCCCATATCGGTTCAATTAAGTCTGGCGGCAGTAGTGGCAAAGCAAGTGTAGATCGGATGAGAGCGCGGAATTGTGAGTCGTCCTTGTAGCGGTTGATCATCCCCTTGCCGAGATCTTTGACGTAATGGAGAACAGCTTGGCAGTAGTGAAACATGCATCCTTTGATCTTCTGAAATGGGTAATAAATCAATAGTGAGTCAAGCACTATCAATAAAAACGCTTACATTAGCCCCGAGAATCCCCATTCCCGCTTTCAGCTCTGCCTGCTCGAAGTCCATGAAGACTTTCTTGTAGATTGGCTTCAGTCCAAGTCGCTTCCAGCCACCATTAACACCTTAAAATAAACGAGAAAATCGACTGGACGAGAAAATCGACGAGGTACGGTAAACAACATCTTCAAAAAGAGCAGTTTAGAATGCGCGTGTAAGACTGACAAAACAAAGAACTATGTCATCGAGTGCATTCAACGCGGATTCAAATAAAGAACAAAGGCAAAACTGGGCGAAAATACCAGAATTGGAAAATTTGACAAACGTTTGTCAAATTTTCCAATTCTGGAATTTTTGACAAACGACTATACGCCCAAATTCGACTGAGTACAGGGTGAGTCAAGATTTTCTAACACTTTTAAACGGTCATAATTTTTTGTCCTCGCACGATTTCGAAATTCTGTAAACGCAGATCTACTCAGTTTTTTATGACAATTTTTTTGGTATATAAGGGAACGTCCATAAATTATGTCACGCTGACAAGGGGGATGGGGCGGTCCCAGCCCAATCTGACAAAATCTGACAGAGGGGGGTGGGGGTAAATGGTCTTTTTTCTGACAGGAATGTCAGATTTCATAGAAAATTTTCTTGAATAGTTTAAATCAGTTTTGAAAATTTTGACCTAATTTTTTGTGTATTTGTTTATCTGTTTTGCAAAGTTATATAAAGAATAAATGTATTTATAGCAAAATAAGATTAAAACATATAGTCCATATTTTATTATGGCTCATATTTTAGTTTTCCATTTCTAATTCTTGATAGTTTTCTTGAAGGGCTCGCACTTGCCTCATTTCCTCAGCCAAATCTACTTCGTCTTCAATGACGGTTTCTTCAGGATCCTGGAAATCCATGAAATCCATTTCAAATTCTTGGCAAGCCTTTTCATGTGCATTTTCCGTTTGACGCTAGACATATAAAGCCGACAATGCTTACACATCATTTTCCATCATCATCCCGCCGCAGCCTTTATTCTGTAGCTACAACTGCCCTGCCAGTGGTTTCCACTTTTCTAAAGAAAGCTTTGATTGCATTTGGAATATATCAGATTGGGGACCCAATACTTGACCGCTTTTTTGGTCCCGCGAGCTCTCCTCCTATGGATTTTAATGCCTTATCAAAAGCATTGATTGAAATGATCCATCAGTTAACTCCTCCTCCTCCGCCCCCCGTTCCTGCAGCCACACTTCCTCCTACTCCTGCCAGCAACTCTTTGATTGACGACAACATCACCATCGTAGATGCATTTTTATGGGCTTACTGTGATAGTGCTAATATCTGCAGTCTACTTTATGAACCAATACCTGAAGCTCCGAAAGTTGGATATCCTTTCGGCCAATGAAATGGTCTCAAGCATCAAAAAAACAAGGCCTTAGAAAAAGAAGAGGCGAATGAGTGAGTCAAGACCAAGCTAACACATATTTACGAAAAAACTATTTTGTATGCTATTGAAATTTCAGTATGCAACTATAATATAAAAATGCCTTTTGAAAACAATTTTGTAAATTTTCTGAATGATTGTTGAGTTCTTAGATTATTAAACATTATATACAATGTAAAATTTGGAAGTCTAAAGTTGTGTCAGAAAACTGTCAGATTTTAATAAAGGGGGTTCCGGCCCATTCTGACATCTTCTGACAGGGGGTGGGGGTCCCCAAAACCGGGCTGTCAGTCTGACATAATTTATGGACGTTCCCTAATGTGAAAAACACGATTTTCGCTTGGTCGCCCTGTTGTTTTGGCCTTACCCATCCAGACCAGGAGCCAAACAACAGGGGGGACCAAGCGAAAGTTGTTGTTTTCACATTATATACCAAAAAAATTGTCACAAAAAACTGAGTCGATCTGCGTTTACAGAATTTCGAAATCGTGCGAGGACAAAAAAAACATTATGACCGTTTAAAAGTTAGAAAATCTTGACTCACCCTGTAAATCGAAAAAAAAATGCGACCGAAAAAATCGACACACTGCAAAGAAACAATCACAGTGATTTTAAATTCGATTTTGAATTCAAATCTCTGACTGCCTGGTACCCGCGCATTTGAAATGCAAGAATTATCGCATCGGGCGCGAGCATGCGCCTTTAAGTAAATTATTCGCTTATATTTATGCAAATGGTAGACGCATTTATTTAAAGTCTTTTTTAGAGAAATAAAAAAGAATTTTTGAAGTAGTTTAATTCCAGCAAAAGCACAAAGATGTTCTATCATTTGGAAATGGAGAGGGAAATCAGCTTGCATCCCAAATATTTCGGCGGCAATCTCAAAGAAGTAATCAAGGCGAAGCTGTACAGCGAACTCGAAGGAAGCTGCAACGGGGAATACGGCGTGGTGATCTCAGTAACATCGATGGACACGATTGGACACGGCATAATCCAACCAGGTAAATATTTTATTTTGTGGTTTGTGGGTGTAACTAACTTGTAGGTCGTGGCTTTGTCGTCTTTCCGGTCAAATTCAAAGCCTTGGTTTTTCGTCCCTTCAAAGGTCAAGTCATCGATGGAACGGTCAGTAAAAATTATGTTAGTGGGGATTTGATGTCCTCCTACGCTGTATTTCAGGTGTTTCAAGTCACAAAAGCTGGATTATTTGTGAACATAGGTCCGTTGACTTGCTTTGTCTCCAGGGTATGTGTTTCGGTCAGCCAAGTTCTGCTTCTAACGCACATTTTACTTTAGCAGTGCGTTCCGCCGGATATGGAGTTTTGCCCTGACAGTGTTCCAGCCAGTTACAGAAATGAGGTAAGTCGTAGATCGTTGGTTCTAGGCATAAGAATTTTTTTACAGGATGAGACTGTTGTCTACAAGGAGGGAGATGACATTCGTGTCAAGCTTATTGGAATTCGGGTGGATCCAAATGACATTTTCTCTATCGGCACGCTTATGGAAGATTACTTAGGGCTTTGCACCTTTGAATAGATGATGAATTCTTTCAAGTTTACCATTCTTCATTGTTAAATTGTGTATTCCACGCAAATAAAGAAATTATTGTTGTTTGTATTGTAAATGAACCTTTATCGTTCTAGGTGCTAAATTGTTTCTTTGATAACTGTTGGAGAGCCTAGATTTTGTTGTAATATTTTAAGCACCCATCACACTCTTCTCGTAATTGTGTCCTGTGTTTGTAGAGATAGAAATATTGTTTTTACCAACCATAATCTTAGTACTGTATCAATTCCAACATGGTCGACTCGAAATTTTGAGCTATCCGGCTTAAAACGATCTTTTTCTACAGCGATGAAAATATAGAGTTGGTTTTCTGTCGTCGAATTTTCAGGCTTCATTCAATTTGTCCAATATCATAGTTGCACAGCTAAACGCCCAGCTTGTAGGAAACTGCTTTGAGGCTAAATTAATATACGTATTCGAGATGTGAGTATGTGAGAAATTGTAAGATGTGAGAAATTAATACGGTAATCAGCCAGCAAATAATTCGATTACGCTAATTCAATCTCAATTTTTCTTGAAGACTTGACTTTCGGTATACCCCCAGCACACACTTACAGTATACCCCCAGCGCTCAATTCCGGTTTACCATTAAACGATTAAACAACAGGGGTAATTAAACAACAGGGGGACCAAGGCTTATTTTTTTACATTTTTTCCGAAAATTCGACCCTACCGGACTATACCCCCCCAAATGAAATTTTTTTTAAAGTGTTTCCAAACACCCTATATCAACATAAAATCACCTCAGTAGTTCAAAAAAGACATTATTTTTGTGTTCTGGTCAATAAAAAATTGAGTTTTGGGCATTTTGAAATTTCGACCATTTGGCTGTTTTACCGTGTTTTGGTCACTGGAGCTGGGCAAAAAGAGCCTCTAAATGCATTGTTGATCAAGAGTCTTGCTCGTAATTATGTCTAAGGTAAGTGAGTGCGCGCATCTCCGACCAAGCCGGGGTTCGGTTTTGCTCGGGGTTGAGATGCGCAAAAGATTATGTGATGACTTTTACAGAAATAAATTGTTTGATGCTTAATAAACTTGATTTACAAAAAATAACTAAACAGTATGAAAATACATGTTGTTCCACAATAAAAATATGTAATACCACAAAACTCATCACATACAGTGTCAAAAGCCAAAATAAAAGCACGAAAATAAAATATAATTTGAATTCGCGCCTTTTTAGGACCCCCTAAAAGGAATTATTCTCCTATTTAGGACTATTGTCCTATTTGGGCTGTTAAAGTGCCTAAAATAGACATTTTTAGGAAATTTTTTATCCTAAAAGGTCTGTTTAGGACCAAATGCAGTTCCCTGGCACAGCTCCTTTTTGTTATGGCGTTTGTGCTTTGGTGATTTCTTCAGCAAATACGTACTCATACTGGACAAAGTTGGATTTTTCGCAAACAAACCGGATGATCAATTTCCATAGATGCGTAACAGGATCAAAAGCTTTTGCTGCAAGTACGCAATAATTAGTAAAGCAAAATCAATTGTCATAAAATCTAGGGAGGACCGTTCCGGTCTGGGAATTCATGGACATTGACCATTCCAATGATAACTAGTCACATTCACTGCAGCCACACCAAAACAAGCACGAAGCTGGATGCGGTGTTCTTTCTGTCACAAAACAAAGTATAGTGTTCAACGTCTGCAGTAAAATTAACAAACAACGAGTAGAAAATTTATTAAGTTTTAGATACGAGATTCGGAAGATCACAGGAAGTCAATGCGATGAATTCGTAATTTTTGCTGAAAAAGGCTACATGTACCCTGGATATATCCAGTTTGCTGAAAATAGCTGGTACCGAACAAACCAGTAAATAAATAAACCTTTATCTACTAATTGTCACCAAAAGTTTTTAAATTTAGTATTCTTGTTGATTTATAGAAAAAATCCTGTATTGGAATCATATATTTCCAAATTAGATCCTTAATAAAACTCAACTTATATCTACCATCAAAATCAACAAAAGATGTGAAAAAGTAGTTGGCCACACTAATAGATGTCAAAAATAATAATAAAAAATAAATTTATAAAACCAAAATCAGCTAAAGCTACACCAAAAGCTACACCTAAATACCAAAAAAAACGGTGTAGCTTGAGGTGTAGCTTTGGAGGCCACAAAAAGCTGCTACACCTTTTTAAAAAAGTTAAAAATAAAAAAAAAGCTACAGTGTAGCCGAAAAGGCTACACCTTGCCAACCCTGACTGTATTATTTGTAAAATATTCCTAAAAGGCAAAACATGTAAAACTCAATAAATAAACCAACAAACTGCAAAAACTTACCCATATATTCGTCGTGATCATCTACTAGCAGAAGACAAGCACATTGCATTCTAAAATAATGTTAGGTTGTGTTTTGTTAATGACACTGACACGACATTGACATAAACAGTTTAGCGAAGCTGACATTTTATGCGGTCGTAGACATGAAAATGGTCTTTTCGATGGTAAAGTAAAAAGCAAAGCTGACGATTTTCTGATCGAAAGGCCATCAGACTCTGATGTCTCTGAAAAAGCCGAAAAGTTAGTGTCAGTTTCATTTTCAATG
The DNA here is from genome assembly GCA_029231635.1 of Ditylenchus weischeri. Lineage (NCBI taxonomy): Eukaryota > Metazoa > Nematoda > Chromadorea > Rhabditida > Anguinidae > Ditylenchus > Ditylenchus weischeri. The sequence goes on along the minus strand of JAMRYI010000045.1, from coordinate 142,265 downwards.
TCAATTTAGCAAACAAATGTCAGTGTCAGTTTAGACTTTTTTTTGCTAAACTGACATAAAAAATGAACCTGACACTTAATTTTTCCGGCATTTTTCAGAGATAGGCCAAAAATCTGATAACACCTTTCTCAATCAGAAATTCGTCAGCTTTCTAACGCACTTTACAGCATTTCGAAAAGACCATTTTTTCTTGTCTATGGCCTTAAAAATGTCAGCTTCGCTAAACTGACATGTCAGTGTCATTGTCAGTGTCAATTATGAAAACACTGCTTTTGCGAAAAAAAACGGCACAACAGAACCTTTGCCCACCCACTCGCCAGAACCCTGGACCTCCCACTCGCCAGAATCCCAATATTTAAATTCTCATTTTCTTTGTTTACGCTTTCGTTATTTTGTGTTTAGTATAGGATAGTTAATAGTCTTCTGTTTTCAGTCTCCTTTTGTCTTTGTAAATTAATGAGGGAAGGCCAGGTTCTAAGGAGTGGGAGGCCAGGGTTCTTGACGAGTGGGAGGGCAAAGGTTCTGTTTAGCCCATATGGCTAAACAGAACCAGAACCTAAATAAACTTTTGTGTATAATGTAGCTTGTTGCTTCATATTGTTTAATTTTTCTGATTTTGATCCTGACAATTGATGGTCGGGATCATGAGTGGGAGGGCAAAGGTTCTTCAAGTGGGAGGGCAAAGGTTCTGACGAGTGGGAGGGCAAAGGTTCTGTTTAGCCCATATGGCTAAACAGAACCAGAACCAAAAAACTTTTTGTGAAATGTTGCTTGTTGCTTCATATTGTTTAATTTTTCTGATTTTGATCCTGACAATTGGGATGGTCATCCTGGCGAAACGGAGGGCAAAGGTTCTGGCGAGTGGGAGGGCAAAGGTTCTGTTTATCCAAAAAAACATTTTTAACACTTTTGAGACTTTAAAAAAAAATGCACAAAACAACAGGGTAACCAAGGCAAGTTTTTTTCAAAACGCCTTTTTACCTAATTTACGAAGAGCTGCCATCTCAAAAAATTTAAAAAAAGACATTTAGATAAACAAAATGACAGCTCTGAAGGAAAATGGCCATTATATCCAGTGCTTATCCCATTTCGAAGCAACTAAGCAGTCACGAACTCTTCATTACCGTTCTACACAAGAACCGAAAAGTAAACGAACTTTTTCCACACTGAATAAATTTTTATTATGTGGTTTATAAATAACACAGCCAAGAGAGTTACAAATAACAACTACACCACTAACGGAATTATGCATTCAAGATTCCTTCTCAGCAGTTTGAATGACTTAAGAGAGCCTGAAGTTGCTTCACTTGTGCATCCTTCTCTACGCACTGACGCAGAGACTCTTGCAGTTGAGCGCGCAGAGCCTCATACTCCTTCCAACCATAGTCCAGTCGCTGCTCCAGTTCCTTGACGGTATCTTCCAAAGTGTTGCCGCTCAGTTTCTGCATGAAGAAATTCTAACTCCAGAGAAGGCAGAATAAGTAATACCTGCTCCGAAATTTTCGAAATATTTTCAGTCTTGAGCTGGTTGAGCTCCACCTTCAACTCATCCAGCAGCAGCGTCAATTCTTCTATTTTTCGCTCCTGAGTTTCGATTGTGCTCTTGTAGCCGTCAATGAGATCTGTTTGCGTTCGCCGATCAGTCATAAATTCACCATATGGACGGAAGACCTTCATCAGCTTCATCAGCTTTCATCAGAAATTCGGTTTGCATAGAAAAACTTTTTTTGAATTGATACGTTTTCTGGTTGACACATAAAGCGATCACCCAAAGTTCTAAAAGCACCTCGATATCCATATCATATATCATATCATAGTATTTCGTATTGATCCATGGGCCATAGATCATTTCTAAAGTTTTTGTTTGCTTCCAGATCTGGGGAGCTAGATTTATAATAAAATTAGTCACGCTCTACAAGAATACGCGCATAGAAAAAAAATAAAGCTAATCATTGTCAATTTTCTTTTTTGATGCGAAGTGTGACGCCTTTGGTAGCGATCCTTGGGAAAGGCTCAAATGTGTGTTCTAAACAGCCGAACGATTGAAAATTAAACAAGGCGCCAATTCGAAATTTTTACATTGGCCAAAATTTTGAGCGCGAATTTAAATTTTTAATTTTTTTGCTGTTACTTTCTTATGTGTCACAATTGTAAGTCTGAAAATGCACAATAATCAAACAAATATTTAAAGAAAACAACATTATTTTCGTGTAAATTCGCTATTTTGTTATTGTAGAACTGTGTTCAGAGCACGATTTTGAGTATTATACAATAGTTCGATCTAATTTTTCTTACAATTTAGAATTTTCAGGTTCTGGATGCGGATACCCGTTGGGGTGGGCACCTACCAGGGTTACCGACTTTTTTTAACGTCGGAACTAGAAATCAGAAGGCCGAAAAAGTCGGAAAGCCAGAAATTGGAAACCAGAAATCAGAAATCGGTCCCAGCCCTGGTACCTACCCTGATGATGGTCAGGATACGAAAAAACAAGGTCAAACTATCGAAATAACATGACTTCCCTTCAAGACAAAATATACCTTGAAAAGCATTCCCTGAATAGCCCCTCTAAAATAACCCACCTCAAATAACCCAGGTTATTACAAGGGTTGGGGGTTGTAAGATTCTGGGGGGTTTTTATAGCTCGAAAAGCGTAAAGCACATAGCGAGCAGTAAAGGCCCTAAATAAATTGTTCTCACTTCGTTATATCCGAAAACAAATATTTCTAGAAGCATTTAAATGCCAAAACCGTATTTACAAAACAATTTGTGCCAGGACTTATTTGTTCTCAAATGAATTTGTTTCCTAATCGATTGTTTCCAAAATATTTTGTATCCTTTTTGGGGTGTGCCGAAAAAATTTCCCCAGATTACAGTCAGGGTCGCTCTCTTGTGAGATTCAGGACTATACAATCGTTCAAAAATTCTAAAAAGTTTATGCACAAATTAGATAGAAAAAGATAAAAGTTAAAAAACTAAAAGTTTGCGACTAGAAAGTAGCATTTCGTACCAGGAAGGAGTATTTTGGTAATTAACATAAAGCCGTTTTTTCGTCCTAATCCAATTTTAGGGGGTGAGCTGATGGCCTTATTAGAGAGGGGGGCTTTATTTTTCACTCAACCTCTCGATGGGGACTGTATATAAGGGGGTCTCTATTGAGAGGGGGGCTTATTAGAACATTTACGGTATGTGTAGAAATAATTAAACGAGGGTGGACATTCACGGCTATTTCATGACAGTGGTTTCTACCGTGCTGAAAAATGACTAACGTATTCTCCCTAATAGAGACCATCTCCAGTAGAGCCATTCTCTGCTTTGAGGGTCTATATCTCGTGGTATATAAATATTTTGCATAGCTGTTTGTTGCGTTATCTTTACCACCACGAGCCCTAACGATTCCGCAATTTAGTTTTTAGTAGGGTAGGAGCCGGTCGGTTAACTGAACCGGAACGATTTTTGGCAAATTAACCGAAACCGAAAATCGGGTACGAAAAATCCCGGTTAACCGAAAACCGGGTACATCCGAAACCCGGTTTTTACGGTTTACGCACTGGATAAAATCGCCCTACAAAATTAACAACCACTAGATGAAATCATGCAACAAAAGTGTTCACTTTTGCTTTTAGTAAAGTTAAATATTTTTGCTTAATTGCTGATACTGATATATGAATTTTCTTTGAGTGTCCTTATATTGAGTTTTGGCTGTACTTACATGTGTGCTTTTACAGAAATGCCGCTTGCGAAGACAACCAAAATCTGAAGTTCTTCTTTTGAGTCGTGACCGTCGATGGCGAAACAGCGTCAATGTCTGAAATGCAACAATCTGCCTTTAGGTGCCAACGGATGCGTCTATGTCCCATTTGATCAATCATCTCAAGCCGAAGGGACACGCCGGAGAGAAATGAGGTGGTCATTTGGTGGAGCAAGAGCAAAGCTCGCTTTCCATAGATCTCCAAGGGTGCGAAAATTCTTCTTTGTGTGCCAGCTACCTCTGTGAACAGTGAGCGAACTTTCTCTATCGCAGGCCTTCTGTACTCAAATACACTCAGAAATAGGTAGTAATGTACGCACAGGAATTCAATAAGGTTTTTGCAAAGTCAAAGTCATGGAGGTGTGCACAGGGAAGTCAAAGTCAAGGTCAAGGCCAAAGTCAAAGTCATGGAGTGTGTACGCACACGAAGTCAAAGTCAAGATCAAGGCCAAAGTCAAAGTCATGGAGTGTGTACGCACAGGAAGTCAAAGTCAAGGCCAAAGTCAAAGTCATGGAGTGTGTACGCACAGGAAGTCAAAGTCAAGGCCAAAGTCAAAGTCATGGAGTGTGTACGCACAGGAAGTCAAAGTCAAGGTCAAGGCCAAAGTCAAAGTTAACTGGCAGGTTGACTTACAAGTCAACTTTCTGTGCGTACACACAAAAAACTTTGACCTTGACTTTGACTTGCTCTGCGTACACGGGGTATAATGCTCGAGCAATATATGAGATAAGCAAGCAAACGACCACTCAAAATGTAGCGAAGGAACTCAGCTATATTTTTTTTGAGTGGTCGTTCGCCTGCTTGTCTTGGCAAATTAGGCTTAGAAAATGGTGTAAATGATTTTAAAAAATGGGTCCGGATAACCAACTAGAACCACCAGTTATCTTGATTAAAAACGCTGAAAAAACTTCGCCAGGTTGAGGATTGAATTTTCATTGTGGGAGAGGCCTAACTGACCAAAAAGAGAACTGACCAATAAACTATTTGGTAAAAAAAGACAAGTGACCAAATAAGGATCTGACCAGTGTTTTCATAATTGACACTGACATCGACACTGACATGTCAGTTTAGCAAATCTGATATTTTTTAAAAGTGGTCTTAGACATGGAAATAGTTGTCTTTTCGAAATTCTGTAAGGTGCATTAGAAAGCTGATAAATTTCTGATTAGCCCCACCCAGACTTAGGCCAAACACGAGTGCCGAAACAATCATAAATTATTTAAATTTTTGGGTACCATTAACCGGTTACTACCACATATGAACTTCTACCTGAGTGCAGATACCTAGGTACAACAACCTGATCACCACCTGGATACCTTGCGGGATACGAAACTACTACAGACATGGGGTTCCTGCAAGTCAAATTGCCGGTCTAACATTATTAGACCGTCTTAATGACACGATTCTGGATAGGTTACAATAATTTTTAATTAATTTCAGCTAAATCTGAAATCTGGGATTCTGGAGGGTAATACTTATTTAAGGGAGATACCAGGTAGTTCCCCTACCCACCCTTGGGCTTAATGGTCTTATAAAAACTATTATATGGCTGATAGTAAAGAAAAAAGCCTGTTACCACCAGGAATAAAACCTGTAATCACAAAAGTTTGGAGGGGGAATTTGCCGGAGGGGTAATTTACCACCACCCACCTCACGGGTTGGAAAAGACTAATGAGTATGGTGAAGAATCATTAAGGGTCACATAGCCTGAAAGCTTGAAATTATAGCAGCGAAAAATGGTCGGCACAAAATTGAGCGGTACCGCAACTTGATCCAGGAACTGCAGAACAGCTAATTTTCTTGAACAAAGCGCTGGATTATGTTAACCGGTTTTTTTTCCAATTCCCGTTCAGTTTTCGAAAACTTTTAAATTCCCGTTCCCGTTTTGACCCAAAAACGCCAAGTATACTCAAAAGTCACGCATCGGGATCGGGGTGTTAAAAAAATATTTCAAAATTAAAAATAATTACACAGAAGAAAGATTTGCGACATAAAAGTATTTACAGTGCGTAGTCGTTTCCGTTACTTTGTGCCAAATGGCACAAAGTAACGAAAATTATTGTGGACGATTATTATGTCTATGACTTCTTTAGACCTCTTCTCCCTCAACCAATGAAGATATTGCTAGTTTTTGGGGTGACGGCTTTATATCACCACTCCATAGTGTGTTATGTTATGAAAGACCAGATACGTTAAAAACATCGATTTAGATCAAAGGGGGGCTTTTAGGGCAAGAGGTGGTCAGACCTTAGCTGTCTGATTCTCCTGGGCTAATATAAATGGCCCCAACTACTTAAAGTCACCATAAACACTTCAAACTGCTTAAAACCACCTAGGGCTTTTTCAAACCACTCTGGATACCTAAAGTTGCTTGAAAACACTTTAAACATCTCCGGTGCCCTAGTAGTGACGCTCGAGAAAGCGTAGGTGAGCCCTATAGTGTGTCGGTCTACTTGGAGAGTACGTGAACCCAGAGTGGGTAGCTGTGTAGCCAAAACCATCCCAGACTACGCCAAACCGTTACAAACCGCTTAAAACCATCTTGAACTACACAAAACACCTCAAACCACTCTAAAACCACATCCAACTATCCCAAACCACTCCAAATTTCCAAATTTTATTTTTCTCAAAGCATGACAGACAACAATAATAATGATAAGGGGAAAAATAGAATGATGGTTGAAGAGACTTCTACAGGATACATTCAAAATACTCGATGTCCCACGCTGCTATCATTCCATCTTTGTTCAGTTCTTTTTTAGGATACGACAACGAATGCTATAAAGGGTGGTCTGAAACATTTCACTGATGAGCATATAATCATTTAATTAAGGTTCCATTGCTTTTAAATCTACACAAAAACACATACCGTAATTACAGCAAAAAAGGATTAGCGTCATGACTCATGGGCACGGTGGTTATATCCATGTAGGGTCAAAAATTTATTACCAGCACACAATATCAAATGCATCAAGGTACTCGCTCGATTCGATTACGAGCTTCTACGCAATCACAGACGACTTACAATCTCTACAATAGTGTGATTAGTTCGCTTAAGTCACAAATAAGCAAGACTTACGCGGAACCCAGTTTAATGAAATCGATAAGTAGGCGAGCTTGCCACAGATTTGAACCGTTTCACCCGTCAGACTGCTGCCTATGAGGACTTCCTGTCCGCCTACAAAAGTAATGAGCAACAACCACTAATATTTGAAAAAAAGATTAACCTCATTTCAAACTTTAAAGTACCTCTGGATGTGGAATAGCATACAAATCTATAGGCACCCATCCATTCTTTCCAGCATGGTATTGAAACTGAAAATAAAGGGATCACCCAATCACTGGGAACTAAATTATTTCACCATCTGACTGTAGGAGTTGCTCGACCAGCAGTTTTGCTAAAGCCACGTACAAGTAGCCATAGACATCGTCATACAAGACGGCACTGTAAAGAGCACTATTTAACACAAGAAAAGGAGTCAGAAAAACTCACTCATTTGCTTTCTAACTTGAGGCATCAGTCATCACAAGTAGCTTGAAGTCACTTGAGCAAATTTCGTACTTGCCTAGCTTCCCAAAAGAGAGATATCGACAAAGCTGCATTTCTATCTACTTTGGGTCGATCCCTGACGAAGCAACAACAATAGAGCAACAGTATCAGCCATAGCAATACGTAAAAGAGAAAAAGTTCGTGTCTATAAACCGGGGAATCCAAAAAAACTAAAAAGAATTGGAAAAAATAAATGAACGAGATTTAAATTTTTTATAAGTCGTTTCCATAGTTTCACGGCAGAAAAAAAATGGCGCCGGTCCATCAAAACATCGGCGCCGAGTGTGAAATTTTTTCGGCGCCGGCGCCATCGCCGGCGCTCTCTCTAGGCTGAAATTTCGAACCGGCGCCGGCGCCCGTGCAACTATGGTCGTTTCCGTTACCTTGTAACGTAAGTAATGGAAACGCCCCTATGCCAGTATTTCCCTGTAGCTTGAAATGTGCTTATTCTGTTCATCATTTCAAGCTTTTTTTTTTTAAATTTGCATGGGTAAAAATAAAATAAGGAAACAAGACAATTTCTCAAACCTTCTTTTTCCCACACTCCAACATGAGCTTGAAGCAAGTCTGTTCTCTTCTTTTGCTTGACGTGAATAACAACAACAGCAATATATTGACGTTTTCAAGAGTATGCAATAGAAACAGGCAGGGAGCAGAGGGATGGATATAAATATATGTACGTGTGTGTGCCCCCTTTCTCCTTTTTAGGCAGAAGCCAATGCTTGTCTATTACCATTTTTTTTTATTCCATTGAAGGCAGTTGCTTTTTGACACTACTTTTATGTGGTCTATTGACTGCACGTTTTGAGCACTGATTTTATTGTGTTATAGTTTTAAAAAAGTTCTCTGCGGATTTGATATTTTTATTAAAGTTGGTCTAATTTCAAGATAAAAAATCGAAAAACAGTGGCTCATTTGATAGGATGCTTCATTCTTGCAGATTGAGTTTTTTAGGAACTTATTTAGTTTGAGGGGGGGGGGATAGGAGGGGCATTTTTTAATTTTTCGTAAATCATGTTTAAATGACTCCTAAGTAATTTTTATGTGCTTAAAACGACGAGAAAGTTATTTTGTGACACTTTTCCACATAAAAAATCGATTTTTTGAAAAAAATTTTTTGACCAAAATGTGAATTTTTGCATTGGGGGACGAAGGTAAATCACCTTGTATCAAGGTATTCTACCCAGGGGTGGACACGGGCCGGCCCGGCCCGGGCCTGGCCGGGCCGTACCCCCAACGGGCTGGGCCGGGCCGGGCTGAAAAATGTCCGGGCCGGGCTTGGGCCCGAAGCCCGATAATAATTGACAGTTGACTGTATTACGAGAAATGACTGTATCACGAGAGTTGAAAGTATTTTTGACTGAGAATTGACTGTATTGGGAGGGTTGACTGTATTGTTGACTGAAAGTTGGCCCTTCAAACCTTGATGGTGGACTCTTCGATTAGTCCTTTTTGTGGGGATTGCTCTTTTGATAGCTAAATGACTACACTGTCGCTCGGCATAGTCAAACTCTTGAGTTTCTGCTTTACCCTTTTAGGTAGAGAAGCTCAACGATGGAAACGCATACTACACCAACAGTGTCTGATGACGAAGATGAAAGAGACAATGAGGGTGCAATTCCATTGAGGAAGAGGATGCGACAAAGCACGGATCATTTTATATTTATAATTTATAATCATTATATTGTAATTGTCTCAATTTTGTAAAAGTTTCGGAGGCAATTACTAAAAGTTTAATCAAAAATTTTAAGCCGGGCTTCGGGCTTAAGCCCGGCCCGGGCCGTAGCTCAAACTGAGCGGGCCGGGCCGGGCCATATTTCCACGGGCCGGGCTGGGCCGGGCCGTGAATTTTTGGGCCCGTGTCCACCCCTGATTCTACCCCGTTTTGGTCACTGGAGCTGGGCAAAAAGAGCCACTGTATGCATTTTTCATCAAGAGTCTAGCTCGGATTCATTTGTAGCTTTGACGTTTTTAAGGTGGTTTGCCTTGGTCCCCCAAGGAAAAAAGTCGATTTTGGTCAAAAAAGGAGACGTATAAACATGATTTACGAAAATTAAAAATGCGCCACACATTCCTAACTACCCCCCACTAAATAAGTGCCCTTTTTTTAACTGCAGTTGTGGTGCTTGTTCCATAGACATCATTTTTCGACCAATCCGAAAAAAAAGATAAAAAATAATGGCTCAAAGTATGACCACCAACTTCCTGTATGCATCCATCTTTTTTATTTTAAAAGTATGTGTGTGTGTGGGTCTGTGTAAACAAATATGCTCCTGCCTTGTTTTTTTTTTGTTTCCCCTCACATTTTTTATCGGCTGCATTGGAAATTTTTTGGGCTGAAAGCTGAAGCTGAGACTTCCTTTTGAAGTCTATAGATTTTAAGGTTTTTGTCTGCTGTCAAAGGATTTGGAAACAGCTGCATTTTGCTTTTTTACGTGACTTTCAACATACAATCGACTCTTGATTTAACGTAATCCAGGGGACCGGTCAAAAAGTTACGTTAAATCGAGTTTTACGTTACAGTCAAACCTACGATATAAGGCCACCCTGCTGAGTGGTTAAGGGTGGCCCTATATAAGGAGTGGTCTTATTTTGGGGTGACTTCACAAAAAAAGTTACGCATGCGACAAAAAACGCCAGAAGAAATGAAAAAAATAAATCACGGTCCCTAGAATAGGAAAAAATTTCGGCCCTATTGACCTATCCGGGGCCATTTTTCCCTTTGGTCCCCCCTTTGGTTTTTTTTGAAAATTTTGATGTGAAATTTGTGAACATTGTTAACACAAATTGAGCCTAGGCCTAACCCTGGAGACATTTTGGAAATATTTCACATCAAAATTTTCAAAAAAAACCAGAGGGGGAACCAAAGGGAAAAATGGCCCCGGATAGGTCAGCAGTGCCAAAATTTCTTTTCAGGACAAATTAAATTAAAATTTTTAGGACCATTTGGTTAATTTACGCTAATTTGAGAGGCAATTATGAGGGCGGGACCGGTCAAAAGTTACGTTAAATCGAGAGTCGAGTGTATGCTCATTTTTTGTGACAATTTAATTGAAAAAGTTTCGTAGCCAATTTTAAAACAGTAATGCTGCTATAATTTGTGGATCATTTTTTTATTCATTTTGTAGCCTATTGGATATTGCTTTTATGTTGTTAGGGGGATGTCATTTTGAAGTGAAATTAGTGCCAATCCACACTCCGCGCAACTGACAAAAATATGGACAAAAATATACCTAAAATATGAACATTCACCCTGGTTACCCAAAGCAAGAAGTCAAATTTTGGCACATTTTATCGTTTTCATGACATATTCTACTTTTCGTAAACCAAATAATTTAGCTAGCTAATTTACTTTTTTGTGGCAAAAATGTTTTTTTTTTTCCGTGGCAAATTTATTCTTTTTTGTAGCAAATTCAATTTTCGCCTTTGGGCATCCCAAATAAGGTTGTATGCTATTTATTTTTTTTATATTCTAAGAACTCTATTAACATATGATAATTGTGAAATTTACTGTGTTCTGAGTCTATCAGAGACTTACAGTTGGATTTATTGCAGGCAATGTGGCTGGAGTATTGATAATTTGTTGAGTTTAATCTAACACATCTAATTTGATAAATCTGACACTTTAGTCGCCTGCTCCAATACTTAACAACCTCCGATTTATACTGTGTTTTCTTTAATAAGCCTACTCCCTATAAAAAAAAACCCCACACCTTTTCATCAGACCCACCTTCTAGAGGGAAGTCTAAAATACTCCACTACCTTGGGAAGGGGAACACTTCAGTCCGTACATTTCGTTATCTTAACTAACTTCCAATGGCGAGAAAAGAGTGTTGATTAAAATCGCCGGTTCTTATCCTTTATCCCCACCCCACCCTAATTTAAAAGGGTACCGGGACACTGGAAAATAGTCTAAAAGAATTGAAATTGAACAAATTTTTGTCAGCGTGATCCTACTGCACTCTGGTATGCATGCATGTTTTATGCCGCCAAAAAGGCGAATCAACTTATTGAATCTTGGCTTTCTAAAAAAGTTTTCAAACTCCGCTGAAAGAATTGAGAAATAGAAATATTGGAGAATTTTAAAAATAAAATTTTTCTGAAAAATTTATTTTTAAAACGTCTAGATCTAGGCTTGCCTATGAAACGACAATTAGAGAAAACGACAATCGCTTATAACGTAAAAAAGACAAAATAACAATTAAGGGTTTGGCCAGTTAGCGTAAAACGACAATCACTAAAAACGTTTTTAAATTGTTTGGCACATCGTCTTTTTTGCCTTGCTTCGTAACTGTCGTGAAAAATTGTGAAGACACCTAAAATATGTTCTGACATACTCTGTACGGTCAAACCTTTCTATCCGGCATTCTTGTTCGGTTCCGAAGGGTACCAGATACAAGACATTACAATAGAAGGCGATTTTGTTTTCCTTCTTTCGGATTTGTCCTTGTTAGAAATCTCTGGCCAAATACGTCCTCTGGCCAAATGTTCTTTGACGAAACCAGTTATTAGCAAAAAAGACGTTGTGCCAAACAATTTAAAAACGTTTTTAGTGATTGTCATTTTACGCTAACTGGCCAAACCCTTAATCGTTATTTTGTCTTTTTTACGTTATAAGCGATTGTCGTTTTCTCTAATTGTCGTTTTATAGGCAAGCCTAGATCTATGCATTTCTCAATTTATTCAATGGAGTTTAATAGCTTGTTCAGATAGTTTTCGCCCATTTTTTTGGCATGAATGCCACCGTACACTAGGGGTGATTGCGGCTAGCGGCTAGCCGCAGCCGCAACGCGGCTAGCCGCACCAATTTTCTGAAAATAGCCGCAGCCGCATAGCCGCATCAACGTTTTTGAATAGCCGCAAGCCGCAGCCGCAATTTGTCCTTAGCCGCACTTAAAAGCTTAAGAAATTACGCTTATTTTACTGGTGTTTTGATGTCCATTTTTACATTTGTCTCTGTCAATGTCAACCTTGTCAATTGTAAATTGGACGAGCTTATGTTATCCCATTATTTTAGTGCTAAAATGAGTTTGCTGTGGGAACTTAAAATTGCTGGTGAACAAGATATCCCACTGTTCACAAAGATCTCTCCAACGTTTATGATAAGTTAAAAGTTTGTTTCTTTTTTTAGTAATACGAATAAATAGCCGCATAGCCGCGCGGCTAGCCGCACTTGATTTTTGAACATAGCCGCAGCCGCAGCCGCACTTGGTTTTGTGAAAAAAGCCGCAGCCGCATAGCCGCATATACCAAAACCGTCACCCCTACCGTACACTGGACAAGATGCAAAGCAGTCAAGAAGCCCCTTTTTGGCATCTTGAAATACCAAATTGAAAATGTTCAAAAACATTTTCTCTTTTTCCTCGTCTCTCTTATCCACTTTACTGCTGTTGTTCCAAGCCTTATTCCATTGAGGGAGAGTCTGGTTGTTAATCTTTTTGTTGTGTGTGTTATCTCCACCCAGATCAGAGGTGTACTTTTCTCCCTTCAAATGCATGTATCACTAAATTTCCAATTACTCAGTTATTACTTATTTAAACTTCTATTCGAATAAAAATTACTTCTCAGCCATATGAAGTTGAACTACACAGCCACAGCCCTTGCAAACAAGGACAAGGCTGTGCGCATCACCAAAACAGCCATTGGAGGCTCTTGTGTGACCATTCACTTCAATGTCAACTGCTCTGAAAAAAGGCCTTGGGAATTTGTATTTTTGGTGGGATCACACCACAAACTAGGCAAATGGCTGCCAGAAAAGGCTATCGAAATGGTAAAGGATCCTGACAATGAGTAACTCTTTTCTATCTTGCTAATACTCTCTTCCAAAATGTCCCCACCACAAAAGGTACCCAGGCATACTATTTTATCACTGGAAGAGTATTAAAAGTGACCGACTCTGGCTGAAAAGTGCCCGATTTTCATAGTTTTGCCAAAAAACTAAAAATTTATAATTTTAGTTTAATTTTTTTAGCATCATGTAGCCATGAATCTCAGCTTTTTAATGAGCTGTCCAACTGCACAAAATGATTTTAGAGATTTAGCGGTTTGAATGAAGTACCGTATTATCTCTAATAAGCGCCCCCTTTCTAATAAGCGCCCCCCTCTACTTTGAGGGTCTGTATCTCGGGGCAGAGCAAATATTTTGCAAAGCTGTTTCTTGCATTTTCTTAACTCCCGCGAGCTCTACCGATTCCACTTTTTAGATTTTGGTTGTGCACCCAAAAATCTCGAGATCGACCCAAAATTTTTCCCATTTTCGGAGGGTTGAAAAATAAGCGCCCCGGGGCGCTTATTAGAGATAATACGGTAACTGTTATTTTGTTCAGACCCCTAACTCTCTACATTTTTGACAAAACTAAAAAAGATGGAGATTATCTAGTCTTTTTAAGACACGTTTCAGCCATAGTCGGGCACTTTTGATTCTCTTCCTTTGTTAATATGTCAAATTGCATTTAGCCGGCCAATTTAACAACTCCGACAACTCAAAAATAAAATTTAAAAAAAAATTACTTCTAGCCAACCGGAAACAATTGTGTATAATAATTTCATCTATTTTTTCAGCCACCTTTGGAAAGCCAGTATCCAGCTGACTGCCCATGAATGTCGTGATCTGCTGAATTTCCGATACTTTATTGGCTACTACCTGCAAAGCGGTAAATAAATGGTGTTTTCTTTTCATTGATGAGATCCATAAATCTCAGATCCCACGTCTAAAAAGCAATTGTTGGTGTCTCACTGGGAGTGCTCTCCCACACCCAGATGTGTTTTACCTTCCGTCGAGGCTACGAAAGGTGTGTGCAGAGAGGGGCATGTGGATGAGTATGGAGTTTATGCAGGCGGCAACAGGTTAGGCGGCACCACTGATGGATGGCTCAACCAGCGGAACCAAAAGGAGATACTCTTCCGGATACATGGAGAAGCTCTGACTTTCTTCAAACCTAGACACAGTCATAGACCATCCTACCACCTAAAAGTCACCCCATTTGATTTGAGGCACAAGGAAGTGAGTGTTTCTATGTGGTTTAAATAGGCAAAGACGGTTTTTAAAGCATCCCGGCCGTTGATCAAAACAATGGTTGGCTAAATTTGAATGCTTCTTTATAGGGTTGCAGTTTTGAGGTCTGGCAAGAAAACTTCGAAATTTTAGAATCGAAGAATCGAAATGTCGACTAGAATCGAAAATTAGAATCAACCCTAGTTCTATTCATGACATGCCTGTATTAATTTTGTAAATCAATGGTTTTATTCCGCCTAGCTTCATGTTGACTTTTTAGATCTTTTTTTTATCTAGGCCCCACTCAGACTTAGGCGAAACACGAGTGCCGAAACAATCGTAAATTATTCAAATTTCCAAAGTTTTTATTTTCGTTTCTTAAAAATTTTTTGCTCAATACGACCGCCAGATTATAGCGGTCATTTTGGTACCAATAGTTTTACAAAAAAAAAATTGGGTGATTAAATCAATTTAAATGGTGTTTCGGATGTATGTTTCGGGGTATGGCGAAACACACACCGGAAACACCATTTAAATTGATTTAATCACCCAATTTTTATTTTTTTGTAGAACTATTGGTACCAAAATGACCGCTATAATCTGGCGGTCATATTGAGCAAAAAATTTTTAAGAAACGAAAATAAAAACTTTGGAAATTTGAATAATTTACGATTGTTTCGGCACTCGTGTTTCGCCTAAGTCTGAGTGGGGCCCTATAAAAACAATTTCAGGAAAAATAGAATAATGCACTAAAATTGTTGTCAGCCATTCAACTATATTTCAGCTAAACCTAGACTAGATTTAATTTGCTTTGTAAAAGAGACCTCAAATAACTATTTTACTGCTACAATTGGTTTTCTGCCTAATGTTTCTTACAGCAAAAAAATTGGATAAAAATTGGAAACAAAGTTGCATGTAACTAGGCAGAACTGAACTAAAGAAGTTTAAACCACTTAACTCTTTGTGAATTTTTTGCAAAAAATCAAAAGGCTGAAACTGAATTTCTCCCTCAAATTTCTAAATTTCACCCTTAAATTTGTGTTTTTTGCCAGCAAATTACTTTTATGCTTCCTGTTTCTGAAGATATGTTTTTCGACCCTAGTATAGAATACCCCCCCAAACTTATGCCTTCTAAAACTTAAGTAAAGAGCACCCAAATATATGTTGCAGACCCCAGAAAAAGTGCGTAAAACACTTATTAGTCACAAATTCCATACGCTGGCCTACCCCTAAGCCTAAGTAAAGAGCACCCAAATATATGTTCCAGACCCCAGAAAAAGTGCGTAAAACACTTATTAGTCACAAATTCCATACGCTGGCCTACCCCTAAGCCTAAGTAAAGAGCACCCAAATATATGTTCCAGACCCCAGAAAAAGTGCGTAAACACTTATTAGTCACAACTTCCATAAGTTGGCCTACCCTAAGCCTAAGTAAAGAGCACCCAAATATATGTTCCAGACCCCAGAAAAGTGCGTAAAACACTTATTAGTCACAACTTCCATAAGTTGGCCTACCCCTAAGCCTAAGTAAAGAGCACCCAAATATATGTTGCAGACCCCAGAAAAAGTGCGTAAAACACTTATTAGTCACAACTTCCATAAGTTGGCCTACCCCTAAGCCTAAAGGCTGAGCCTAAACTTGTTGTTCCAAAGGGTAGT
Organism: Ditylenchus weischeri; assembly: GCA_029231635.1. Taxonomy (NCBI): domain Eukaryota; kingdom Metazoa; phylum Nematoda; class Chromadorea; order Rhabditida; family Anguinidae; genus Ditylenchus; species Ditylenchus weischeri. The sequence continues at coordinate 126,312 of JAMRYI010000045.1, read as the reverse complement.
TACAACGATTTTTAGAAGGTCTGATTTGGGAGGGGGGTATTCTATACTAGCGCCTGTTTTTCTTGTCTTGGATGAAATCCTGAATCAAATAGGAAAAAAATGAGGACAGACTTAGTGCTTTGGAGCTACCTAATAGCTTTGACCTTCTTAACAAGCTACCTAAGTCGACAAAAACAGCTCAGAGCACTAAGTCGGTCCTCTCTTTTTTGCCTATTTAATTCAGGATTTCATCCAGGATAAAAAACATAACGTATTTCCTCTAATGAGGAAGCCCTCTTGCGTTCAAAATCGTGTTCTTGGCATTGTGATGTTGACTCAATTTTTTAAGACTTCTCTCAGGCAAGTTACCACCCATTTTGTAGCCAGTATGATGAGCTACAAAATGGGTGGTAACTTGCATGACAGAAGATTTAAAAAATGGGCCGAAAAGAGAATGCCACAAACACGTTTTCTGAATTTGGGGGCGCCTTATTAGAGGAAATATGGTAACTTCAGAAACAAAAAATTAGCAAACAAGTGATTTGCTGGCGAAAAACAAAAATTTGAGGGGGAAATTCAGTATTTTTGGCTAAATCTGTTTTATCTTCTATCATGGCTATATTTTCTTTTTCCGGAGTTCAACTTTTCCAATTCAAGAGGGCCTATTACCTGGAGAATGTCTTCCATCTACGTCTCCTCAGTATCTATTCTTATAATATTTTGTACTGCTGTAGTAATAGTTGTGTGTGTGGCGTCTATATTTATGTCATTAGCCTGATTAAAGACCATCTTTAAATAAATAAATATTTTTAAGGTGGGCAGTGAGGATCCAGACGACAACCAAGATAACATTTCACTACCTCTACTGCCTAGTTTTTCTCAAACAGATGTTGCAGTGAGTATCGTTTGAATATAAATAAACAAGGGTCAGCAGACGCCTATCGGCGCCTATGTCGTATTTTGAAATTCAAATATAAATCCACTTTTCACTTTCAAGGGTCAAAATCCCAATTTTTTCACAACAATCTTCAAATCTAATTGCGAAAGGTCCTCCGCCATTGAAAGAGCTTTTGAATGAGCATAAACATGCAAATAAAATTATTACACTAAAAAAGGTTTTTCCTTTGTGACCAAACATGTACTCAAATGCGTTAACCACCCACCCGCCCGTCCCAAATACTATATAGAGATTTGTTTCACGACTAAAGTACAAGTTGAAAAGTTTATTTGACAATTTTTCACCTCCATTTTTGAAGTTGCTTACTTTAAGAAAAACCACCAGCTCATTGGGGTGTGATAGATAAAATCCGCATTTATAAAAAAAATGAAGTCGGTTAGATCAGCACAAGATTGAACATACAACCAAATCCATAGGCATGAAATATTTTCCAAAATTTTAAATTATCTAGATCATAACAACAACAAATTTAGAACTTGAACAGCCACGACCCTCATTTCCATGACCAACATTTGACTGGCGAGCTGTTCCACAACAATGAGGACTATTTTGTGTTTCGGACCCAGTCTCTGGCAGTTGACAATTTGGTATAATTTCCTGGCAATGATAGTCGAACCCAATTGACGCCAATTGCTTAAGGCATTTCGGGTAGAGCTGTTCAGTCGACCAGAGTCTTCTAGATCACCAACCAGGAATCGCGTACCAGTTGCACCCAACTCTAATGGTTTGGCTCTCCCGGTCCAGCCTATTACTCCAGCCAAGCTGGAAAGATTTGCCATAGCTTACTGTATGCCTTCTAGTTTTCAGGTATGCTGGCCATTTAAAAGACACAATCTGTAAGAGTGGAGAGTGAACATATAATAGCTCATTTTGGTCCCCAGGCAAAGCTCTTTCAAATGAATACAGTCGTTTCCGGTTGACCATAAAAAAATTCAGACAACTGAGCAGAAGTTTGAAAAATTTATATTTTGACCAAATCTTCAATTTGGCCAAAAATGCCGTTTTTCTTAAAATTTCGTGTTCAAACCCGAATTTTTCATTTCATATTCTTGTTCAACACCATCAGCCTATTGTGATGATATGTGTATTTTGAACAAAATTTGTCCTGACACGAGTTTCCTGTCATTGTCTCGTCAGGGATGAGAATTTATGGTTAAATAGGCCTTTTTTTAATACATCAACCGGCCTAAAATAGGCCCGCGCCAATTTGAAATAGACTTAGGCCTAAAATAGGCCCGCGCCAATTTGAAATAGACTTAGGCCTAAAATAGGCCCGCGCCAATTTGAAATAGACTTAGGCCTAAAATAGGCCCGCGCCAATTTGAAATAGACTTAGGCCTAAAATAGGCCTAACTAGGCCTAGTCTAAGATAGGCCTATTTAGGCCTAAGTCTAATTCAAATTGGCGCGGGCCTATTTTAGACCTAAAAATAGGCCTAAAATAGGCCTAGTTAACCATAAATTCTCATCCCTGTGTCTCGTATGTCAGTTGTTCATCAGTAGGTAGAGATAAGTTATCGTATATTGTTGTCTCGTGTTCTGTTATAAAGTTTCTCTGTTTATTCCTGCGCTCGTACTTGCCCATCCCATTATACAACACAGCCAAACAAAAATAGTGTAAAATTTTTCTAAAAAAATGGCATGTTTTTGAGAAAAGTAGCTTTTTACAATAATAGTTGCCAAAAGTCGATGTCATAATTTTCGGAAAACTTTAGGGTTTGAATTTTCGTGCGTTTTTCTTGACGGATTCGTGTTCAGCATTTAATTTCAAATTTCGCTCGAGACAGCAAAGATTTGAACTGTTACATATTGAATTTTTTAAATCACATTCAAATATTTGTTGTCTCGAGCGGAATTTAATCAACTATGTAAATAAACTACCGTATTTTCTCTAATAGAAGCCCCGGGGCTTATATTTTTCACTCAGCCTCTAGGGGCTGCTTCTATTAGAGAGGGGGCTTCTATTAGAGAGGGGGCTTGTATATTTCAATGACCTGGCGCTGAAGGCGACGCGAAAAAAAAAAATCAGGTGAAGTTCTGTTGGAAGCAAATTTTGATCAGCTTTGGCAACAATCCAGCAACCAAATTTATGCAGCACTACTTTAATTTATGTTTTTACAATGAAATTATCACTTACATATCCGTTTTCTTTATCCTCATAAGAACTCATGCGTTCAATGGCACTGAGATCTTCGGCGGCATCTCTGACACCTTTCAGTGTTTTGAAATCTTCTGATAGAGGTCCCTATAGCTCAAAACGGCCTCACTATCATGAGCATTGATTGAATGTAAAAAACAGGTTTCAGACGCCAACGATATATTTGACTAACCTCTGAATGATTTGTGATCACTGTTTTCGAATATGCATGCCGTAGCTAGTCGGTATTTCATCTATGATCGAAAATTGAAAATACAAAAAAGCGGGCTTGATGTGGCACCCGAAAACCGACTAACTTAAAATGCATGGTGCTCGAGGATTTTTCTTAGAGAAACAAAAAAATTCAACAGTTTTGAACTCCCCATTTAATTTTCTACAATATAGATCAAAAAGTAAAAAAAAAAAGTTCCGGCGTGGCCAGACCTCTCGATGGGGTGGTCCATTCTTACAGATTATGTCTTTTAATAGCGTTAAGTAGATATAATTGAGTGTTTGTAGGACACCACATTTGGAGAGATCTCCCTACCATTAATAGCCAAGAATCAACAGCCTGTGGGGCAAATCAAAAGTTTGTTTTTTTTGTACTTAAAAAATCTACTGCTCAAATTTCGGGTAGTACCCTAAATTTATGAGTCGGTTACCAGGTTTTGAAACATTTAATTTTACGGGTTTTGAATGCAATTGTCCAAAACACGACAGCTGTTAAATGTGCGTTTCAGTTGACTACTTGTTTGTGACCTCCCTACCCAAAGTGAGCAACCTTGGCCAGACCATGGAAGTCAGCTACTCCAAACACTGGAAAAAAAGGAAAACACTAGAAGTGGGACACAGAGGCTGTGGCAATTCCTACACCAAGTAGATCTTTGTCTTAATAACACCTAAGTCTACTTTTGCATTTCAAGCGAATTTCAAATTTTCAAAAAAATTCGTTTTCAAAATTTTCGAAATTCAAATGCCACTGCGTTTTTTTGGATTTCTTATCAAAAGTTGGGGTAGAAACCAAACATTTCATCTCAAATCTCCCTGCATCACACCCTACTTTTTAAATCCATTTTTAATGACTTATGGGGCCAAAAACTATCGAGCAATCGATTGAAACCGTTTCCAGAACTGCTTTTCTGTCAGCAACTGCCTTAATTTTGCGATTTCATGCAAATGACTACCAAAATAAAGGAAACCAGCCAGAAGTCATATACTTTGGTTTTCATTGCCTCCTCCTCTACCCATTTTATTGACTTCTCACAAGGTGATATCAAGTTTTTAGAGTCAGAATTTCCTGAGGAATCGCATGAAAATGTTTTCATACCACAATTAATTCAGAAAATCGGGTAGTTTGCGAAGGTTTGACCCAGCAAGAAAAGAGTTTGTTTGAAGAGTAGGGTGGCACGGAATCGAGCATGTTTCAATGTCTTTTAATTTTAGCTGTAACTTTACGGTGATTTCTTTATGATGGCTTAAACAAAAGCCTAGAATCGTGGCTACACATTGCTATTTAGAAACATGTGCACTTGTAAAAAATTTACTAAACTTTATCAAAAGAGTTTGTACAAGCTGGAGTCATCTGAAATCGGCTTTTGCAAGCCAGCATGTTTTCGATAAAATTTTTAACCTTTTTTTATTAGTGCACATGTTTCTAAATAGCAATGTGTAGCCACGATTCTAGGCTTTTGTTTAAGATAATGTACAGATAAAAATACGATATAGTTAGGACCCTAGTACTAGAGATGAAATTTAAAAAACGCTCGCAAATGTGCAGTCCAGTGTTATCCTGCACCAGTGTAAAACAAGGGCGACTACCACCGCAGTGACATCTCCTGTTTATGTTTGTTTGCAGTGAATAAACTCGAGTCTAACAGTTAGATGCCTTGCAAGCATTTAAAAAATAGGTAGTGACAAATAAGAATGGAATATATACCAATCAAAGCTGTGAGATGAACCCAAAAATGATGGATTTGTGAATAAAACAAAGGCTTTAGTAAGTCCTGGCTTTTTTGTCACCTCCAGTAGCTAATGAAACTTTGTGCTGATGGTTTAGTTGGATAGCCAAGAGACTGAGGATAATTTTGATACCAAAATTTTACAGGGTGGCGCAAGAAATTCGCCCGATTTCAACATCCATAACTTTTTGTTCTGACACAATTTCGAAATTCTGTAAACGCAGAACACCTTAGAATTACGGGCGCTTTCATTTGGTATCAAAAACAATTTTGAAAATTTTTGACTTTTTGGCCTTGGTCCCCCCTTTGGTGCAAAATTAGATTTAGAAAATGTCGAAAATCTAATTTTGGACCAAAGGGGGGACCCTGTACATAAAACATGAAAAAATGAAGTAAAAAATAGGGTGTGCAACCAGGGGGATTTGAACCTGTGAGTTCAAAATATTTGCTTTATGATTTGCAATCTTGCCCACGCTAACAGGGGGTGCCTGGGAATTAAAATTTTTCCTAATTACTGGACTTCTGTACGGATTTTTCAACTTGGTTTCTAACAAAACAAGGCCTAGAATTTAATTTTAGGTGCAGTTTTGTTACAAACGAAGTTGAAAACTCCGTACAGAAGTTCAATAACTAGGAAAAATTTTTGAATTCCCGGGCACCACCTCTTATTAGCGTGGGCATGCCCCTTTAACTGCCACGAGATCTATCTTAAGAAGGACTCAAACAGAAATTCAAAATAGTCTTTTTTATAAATTTATTTTAAACATTTCAATATTAATTTTTAGATTTTCTGCTGTTCGTGAAAACACTATCTACTCCCTTAATCAAGCTGGTAATACAGTTTTGCAAAAATATTTTTGTAAACTTTCTAACATTCAGCTCGTCTCGGTGCTGATTTTGTCGAATTCGACACGCAGCTGAGTCAAGACAAAATAGCCATTGTGTTCCACGACTTCCACGTGCTTGTGTCAGTAGCCAAGCGATCTCCATCTCTTCTGGATATATCTCACAACAACTTTAATAATACTACAAGCAATGGTCAAAATGTTGGTAGTAGACCAGCCACTCCTGAGCACCCCCATCAGAATGGTGGCAAGAACACTCGTTTGCTGGTCTCCAATACTGAACCCTCACAAATAACCGACTTCCACCAACTGGCTGTCTCTGACCTTAGGTTGGAGCAATTGAGATTGCTACAGGTAATTTATTAGCTAGGTTTTGGTCAGACTGCTGATTAAACTAGCCAGATGATTCAGAATTTCGACGCGGACATGCGCGACATGTATTGAATATGGAGATGAAAAGCAAACTTACTTCCGTGTTTCGAGCTCGTTTAGGTTATACCATAACAAGGCCCAATGCTCTAATAAGGCCCCACCCTCGACTTTGAGGACCTATATCTCAGCCCAGAGAAATTATTTTGCAAATCCGTTTATTGCGTTTTTTTATCTCCCACGAGTTCTGCCGATTCCGCATTTTTGATTTTGGTTGAGCACCCGAAAATCTCGAGATCGACTTCAAATTTTTCTGATCTTTGAGGGTTTGAAAAATGAGCTCCCATAGGGCCTTATTAGAGGAAATACGGTATGTGGACAGTAAGTCTCGTACCAAAGACCCGCTCGGTTATTTCTCAATGTCCTAGTCTCGTCTTCGATGGGGTTACTCGCAAAAAAAATTATAATTAGTGACTAATTACTCACTAATTAGTGAAATTAGTGAGCTTAGTAAACAGTCACAAAGTTGACTGATCTAGCCTCAATTGGCTCTATATGTGTTGGGGGTCCTCCCGAAAAAAACATGCCTTGGTCCCCCCTGTTAATTTTTAACGAAAACTTTTTTTGCCCGAAAGTCTCAAAAACGTGTGTGAAATCATATGAAACTACATATTTTTCAGAAAAATGTACTTCACCGAAAACGAGAGGTTTATCGTCGATTTCAATGCTTGCGAAGACATAGACTTTTCGGCTCTATATGTGTTGGGGGCTTTTGAACACATTATTGATGTCATTATAGTATGGTGTTTGCATAGCTCATCTTTATTGGTGTCAAGCTTTCTGCGTTGTTGTTCTGCGTCAAAGAATAGATTTTTTCGAAAAAAATCAACAGGGGGCGGAGACCAAGGCATGTTTTTTTCGGGAGGACCCCCAACACATATAGAGCCCTTCAATTTATGACGGGTTAAATTTTTACCTGAAGGCTTTGTCTCGGATCACTTGCCGATCAGTTCCAACAGTCCAAGGGAGGTGGATATATGACACTAGCGCCGAAATTTTCATGATTCGTTTGAAAAAATGTTGAGGGCCAAGAAATTTTTTTTGTCAAAAATCTTGTTTCTCAAGTTTTTAAGCCAACTCTTGTCTGATTACCAAAGCAAACTGAAATCCGTTCAGGTGCACCACCACCAAGCTCTAGACCACCAAGACAAACTACAGCTGAGCGGTGGACCGGATGAATCTTTTGAACACTTGCCTTTCCCTAAACTAGTGGATGTGCTTCAATTGGTCAACCCTGACACTGGTTTTAACATCGAAGTCAAATACCCTCAAGGCATGCAAGTACGTAACCAGCTAACTCAGCCACTTATTTCTCATTAAAAATCCAATACTGAAACTCCAAATGTTCAGGATGGTACTCATGAGTGCAAAAACTTTTTTGAGCGCAACGAATTTGTGGACATAATCCTACAGGATGTTCTTCAACATGGTGCAAAACGCAAAATAGTATTCTCATCCTTTGATCCAGATATTTGCACATTGTAAGTTTGCTAGATGGGCTCTAATGCTAAATCAAAGACATTGGTATGCAGGATCTCAGTCAAACAAAACAAATACCCAGTGCTGTTCTTGAGTATAGGAGTGACCAGCAGATATGTGCCCTATGTGGATGTGAGGACACAAAGCTCTCAAATGGCTGTCAACTTCGCTACTTGCGCTCAAATATTAGTCAGTTTTGCACAGATCTTCCATAATGATGCTTTTTCTCCGCTAGGATGCCCTGAAATCATGACACCGGATTCGAGTTAAATGACCATTACCGTTTACGGCCCCGAGTATTTCGTATTTTGAATTGGCGGGGAACGGCTTTTTTACTCCGAAAATGTTTTTCGAAACTGAATTGAAACGTGTACAAAACATGTTTTTAGGTGGGGGACGGCACTTTTTGAAAAAAAAATTATTGACTAAATTTTGACTTTTTGCCTTGGGGGACCAAGGTAAACCACCTGGAGAGGGTACCTGGACACCTGGTTTTGTTCATTTTTACCTTGTTTTTCTCACTGGACTAGGCTAAAAGAGTCTCTTTATGCATTTATTGTCAACAGTCTTCTCGGATTCATCTCTAAGGTAAGTGAGCACACCCATACCTTAGACACAAATCACTCGAAAGTGACTCTGGATGCATCAAAAATGTATGCATACCATAGCTTCTTTATGCGGTAGGTCCCAGTATTCAAAACTATGTTCAAACTCTATCTTTTCAATATTTATTGCTTTATAATAAGTTTTGGCCTTGTTCCCCCAAAGCAAAAAGTCAAAATTTGGCCAAAAAAATATTTTTCCAAAAGTGCCGTCCCCCCTAAAAACGTGTTTAGCCCATTTTTACATTGTATTGAGCTAGTCGATACTTCATTAGAAACTACAATCGCAGGGCTACATGGTGGTGCGAAAAATTAAAAAATGGAATATTATAGCCCGAGAACAACAAGTTTTAAAAATTTAACAAGAGATTTACAGGCTGAAGTGGGTTATACCACATATCCCAAAAAGTGGCCCTTATTAGGCCCTAATTAGTACAAAAAACATGTTTTTAGGGCGCGGACGACATTTTTTGGAAAAATATTTTTTGACCAAAATTTAGTCATTTTTCAGTCACCCCATTCACCCCAAGCATTACCTTAGGCTTCCCCCAATCACCTTTGAGACTATTCCGAACAATGTGCTAAAGTATAACACACTCATTCCCCCTTTTTACATACAGCAGACATGTGAATTGATGGATGTGTAACTATATTTATGATCATTTATCATCATTTATAGTCATTTTCTGGTCAAAAAGGTTTTTTTTTCAGAAAAATCGTGCGCGCCCTAAAAACATGTTTTTCGTACTAATTAGGGCCTAATAAGTTCAAAACAGTGGTCAAAACGCACTTTTGGGAGATGTGGTATAACCCATTCCGGCCGATTTGCATATTTTGAAGGGAGATTAAATATTGATTTTTTTTATTTTTCACCTATTTTTTGTCTCGAAAAGAAGTCTACGTTTGAATTTGAGAATTTTTTTTTGGGGTTGAGAAACGTGGAATTCCAGGGTTGTAAAATGGAAAGTTTTCCGGAAAACTTTCCGGCTAACCGAATTTTCCCAGTGCCTATCTGACAATTTTTTTAATACTCCGGCCATTGACTGCCGTCCAACCCTAATAGAAACGAAAATTTTGCAGGGCGTCAATTTCCACTCAGAAGATCTTCTGAAAGATCCATGGCCAGTTACCAGTGCCAAGCAGTTCGGCTTAGTGTCTTTCGTCTGGGGTGATGATTTAGAAAAACCTGAAACCATTGACTATTTCAGAAGTGAAATCCTGGTGGACGGCATCATTTATGATAGGTGGGGAGAAATTTTGTAGATTTATCAGTTTTTTTACCTATATATTGCAGAATCGGTGAGATAGAGTCTCGCAAAAACGTGTTTGTGGTAGAAAGAAGGGTGAGAAATGCTCTGTTCAACAGGGCAGGATTGTCGCCCAGTCCATCCAGAACCAATTCAGTCGATAAATTAGTGGTTGGAACACTTAATGGTGTGGGCTCAGCCCCTGTCATTGATTTGAAAATTAAATAGACATGTTATTCAGTAATGAACAAAAAGCAATAATTTGTGTTGAATATAATGTAAAATGCTTGAAAAAAGTGCCCTAGTAATGATGCAATAAAAAACAATAAAGAACGCAGTCTTTTAGGGAAGGCTGAAATGGCATTTTGAAAATATTCTTGGGGGATTGCGTCCCATTCTCTGATGAGGGACCTCTTCAACGCTGCGATTGAGTTGTGGGGCGTAGTGCACGCTTTCGACTGGAGGTAAGGCCAGGCAAAGTAGTCCATGACATTGAGGTCGGGAGAATTGGGCGGCCAGTCTCCAGTTGGGTTGGTGGGATTAGGGTCCACCTTGATGAAATCGGGATAGTTATCGGCAATCCAGTTCTGGGTCTCGTAGTTTCTGTGGCTGGGTGCCCCATCTTGCTGGCAGCACCAGTTGTCGTCCAGGTTAGCCTCAGCCCATGGCGCCACCAGTGATGTGCTGCCGAAAATTTTGGCTCCTGCTCTGGCTCTTGGCTCCTGACTTCAAAATTTTGGCTCCTGCTCTGGCTCTTGGCTCCTGACTTCAAAATTTTGGCTCCTGCTCTGGCTCTTGGCTCCTGACTTCAAAATTTTGGCTCCTGCTCTGGCTCTTGGCTCCTGACTTCAAAATTTTGGCTCCTGCTCTGGCTCTTGGCTCCTGACTTCAAAATTTTGGCTCCTGCTCTGGCTCTTGGCTCCTGACTTCAAAATTTTGGCTCCTGCTCTGGCTCTTGGCTCCTGACTTCAAAATTTTGGCTCCTGCTCTGGCTCTGGCTCCTGACTTCAAAATTTTGGCTCCTGCTCTGGCTCTTGGCTCCTGACTTCAAAATTTTGGCTCCTGCTCTGGCTCTTGGCTCCTGACTTCAAAATTTTGGCTCCTGCTCTGGCTCTTGGCTCCTGACTTCAAAATTTTGGCTCCTGCTCTGGCTCTTGGCTCGGAGTAGGAGCTCTCGGAGCCAAGAGCGGAGCTACGCACATCACTGGGCGCCACCTGAGTCTCCAACATTCTGATCTCCAATATTCCGCTCCATCGACCTGTGTTCTCCATCGACCTTAAAAACAACACAAACAAGCTGATGCATGACTCATTTTTAACCCCTTCCTTTCTTTGTTCCACTTTGCAAGTGAAAAGTGGGATAAGAAGCTCAAGAAGGACGATCGAGGAGGTGCGTCAAAAGAAGCAGTCGCAAATCACTGACTTCTTCTCGTATGACCGTTAAAGCGCAGTTTTCTTGTGTTGAATTGTTATGGGTGTTCAAATAAACAGTGCTTTTGGTTGAATGAACGGATTTTAATCGCTTGATGTTGTAGAGTGGAGTTCTTATTGAACTGTTTATTGTAATCTGTATTTTCGGCAATAGTTATGTGCTTCCTGAGTTGTCACTCTTGATAGTCCGTCACCCCACGGCCGGTCCCAATGGGTGACGGATTATCGAGAGTGAACTGTATTTGAAAACAAATTTTATGTGATTATCAGTGACTTTTTAATTTTTGCTAAATATTAGCCTTCTTTAACAGATGCACCGGTGTGTCTATTAGAGAGAATACGGTTAATCCTACTGGGTTAGAAAGTAAAGAGTGTGTTATTCATTACACAGTGCTAAATGCTTTGTCACATGAGTGACGTGTTTGGTGAAAAATGTGTGATATCCGGTACAGCCTAACTCCAATGTAATTGATTCCGATACTTGTAGAATAAGACGCAATACGACCTTTGAACTGCGAAAACCTGATGACCCGATGACTGTGTTAAGACCTGAAAATAAATTATGTGAATGCTAGATCAGATAACTCTCGGTAGGCAGCCTCTTATATAGAAGTTGACGTGCTCCGACAGTCATGTTACGAAGGCCTAGCCATACTGCCTTGGTTTTGGAGCACGAAGGCACATAGAGAGTGACCTTGCGATCACATACAGCCCGACAAAGTCAATAATTGCCACACAGACAAAAATTGTGATTTGAAGGTTACATTCGTTAATGATCAGCTGCAGTTGCAGTCGGAATCGCGTGAAAAAAGCAAAATTTACCTGGCCAGCAGACCTAAAATCACAAATAGACGTCTCTGAATATAGCTTCTTAAAGCTACGTATTATAGATAAAACTTAAGCCAACCAATGCTCACATCCAGCAATTTTCCGACATCCTGGTTTCTGATCGAGCTCAAGTTTGCTTCTCAACTAAGTCCGTGATATTGAATATATGTGAATATCTAGCTGATACTGATATTTACTTGGTATTGAACGTATACGTGAACCATGTGATTGAATAGCGCAGGGGCAGTGAGTTTGAATTTTGGTGAGACTCTCTAGTTCTATGTGCTTTTATTTGTGAACATTTTTACCTTGGTCCCCGCTTGTTGTTTTTTGCCAAATTTTCATTTTGACTTTTTCGCGTTAGGGACCAAGACAAAACAGCTTAAAAAGGTAGCTAGACATTCAAAGAGGTGAAAATTGAGCGTTTTTGATCATAATATGAACATTCAATCAATGTTTCGATTGGTATGTTCCGCTGGAACAAAAACTGTTCCGGGAAAGATGTTCTACCGAAACATCGCTGAAACATAAGTCTGGGTGAAGTCTGGGGGAAGCTATTAACAAATTATTACCCTGATTTCCCGCGTATAACCCGCACCCCCGCAAGTTGGACTTCACGCCAGCGCCGTTTTTATTTTTTTCTCTTGTCTAGTGTTTTATTGTTTTGTTTTTTTATTTTCTCACCCCTTCTAGTTGTAGAGGTAATTTTTCGAGCAATGACGCCACGGAGAAAGTCATATACCTGATAGTTCAAGTTGTCCGAAAGGTAGGATGGTACGGCAATATCCAACAAAGGGGGACTTTTTTGCCTCGCCCCCTTCCCCTGTTGAATTTTTTTGTTATCTTTTAGGAATATTCTTAGGCGAAGATAGGCGAGCGTATGTTAAAACAGGCTTTAAGATAAGTTTGAGTCCGTCCTAACATACGCTGGCCCATCCTTGCCTAAGCCTAAAATATAACAGAAAACAGCAGAGGGGACCAAGGCCTCCTTTGTTGGATAGGGCAGATGATACGGAAATGGGCATGTGTAATGATTTTTAAATTTTACAAACGAAAGCCTAGAGCTGTAACTACATTAGAATATATACAACGAACTTTAGGGGTGTATCTTATAGAGAGCGTCAACTGTATACAACATATGAACTCGAATAAAAAACTTTATAGATTTATCAAAAATATTTGGGATTGTATAAGGCGAAATTTATGGATTTTCGTATACATTTTCGTGCTCCAGTGACCAAAACGCGGTAGAATACCCTAATCTTATATAGTATTTGGCATGTGTGGGTGGATGGGTGGTTGGTTAACGCTTTTTTACTTCAAAGGCCTGAACGGGTCGTAGATAGCGAAATCACTTTTGTCGCTGATACCATCGTGTTCCCCAGAATGTCAGCTTTCGTTTTAAAAAAAGAACATGCGAAAAAAAATGAGTTCTAATAGGGGATATACCTATTTTTATGAATGAAGTCACAGACCCTCATTGAAATTTCGAAATACTATAGAGGCGCCGATAGGCGCCTGTGGTCCCTTGTCAAAAATATTTGGGATTGTATAAGGCGAAATTTATGGATTTTCGTATAAAAAGCTAAGATTTGAGCTAAGTCTTAGATTGGAATTCAGCTTCGGTAGCTTGTGAAACCCCGCGCTGATGGTTTAGTTGGATTGCCAACAGCCTTAGGATCATTTCAATACTAAAATTGTTAAATAAAATATAAAAACGGGGGAAAAGAATAGGTTGTGCACCAAGTGGTTTTCTAACTCCTGCCCTTTAATTGTACCCATAGATTACCCGCTCCCTATAGATAACCCGCCGGTTATACGAGGGAAATTAGGGTAATAATAATCAAGTCTAAATTAGAAATAGTTATGGACAGACTCTTTTGTGTAAAGTAAAAGATAAAATTGCTGCAGTATCAGTATCAAAAAGTTTGGTTTGTTGTTTAAAAAATTCCTTTCGTTTATCAGAAGAAAACCGGTTATCTCACATGGGCACCCATGCTTTTTCAAAGATTGTAGTGATTCTTGTAGTCTTTATGAGTGCAGTCTCAATATTGTCTAGCTATTTATTGGTTAGAACTAAATAAAAAACTTATCACTGCAAATGTGTGCAAGTGAAAATTTTCTGGTCCTTTGTTTGATTACCCTGTCAAAATAAAGATCACATTTTCCCTAACTTTGCAAAGCGAGTGGTATTTATGTTTGTTCTGGAGACAATTCTCTACATGTACACGAGTATCACCATAAAACCACTAGAAAATTATGTTTTCTGTACTTTTTCTAATAGGCCTTGATCTTAAACTTCAATAGGCGTGTGATTTGTACAACAATTTTTTTGGGTTTTTATACTTTTGAAGTGCTCATTTTTGCCTTGATCCCCCTGTTGTTGTTTTTTGGCTTGTGGCTAGGTGCAGAGTAGGCTAGCATACGTCTGGAAGGACTCAAATATGCTTTTCGAACTAAAAAAGGGAAGAAAAACATAATGGAGTTGATCTTAACGTAAGTGCTTAACCACAAGCCAAAAAATGATGACAGAACAAGAAATAATAATGGGGCTTTCAGTTCGAAATTTTAAAATCACAAAAAATAAGATTTTTGGACAAAATTCAGACCAATTATGCCTCCCAAACAGCGTTTTGCACGTTTTGACATTAGATAACAACAGTGAACAAAATCTACTGCCGAAATTAAAAATGCCACTTGAATTTTCGCAGTAGTATTCAAGATTTTGGCAGCGATTTTCAAATTTTTGACAGCAGTTATAAATATTAGCTAATACTAGAGGTGATGAAACCGGTTCGGGCGGGATTTCGGCACGGGATTTTCGGCCAAAAATATTTCGGGATCGGGATTTTGGACTGAAATCAGATCGGGCGGCATCGGGATTCCGACGGGATCCCGTCCCGTCATCACCTCTAGCTAATACATCAACAAGGGGCCAGACACGCTTTTCTACAGCCTTTTGACGGCTGCAATCAATTTGTCACATAACATTTCAAAAAAACTTCGAAAACTGTTTATTTTCGTTTGTTTAAAGAGTTACAACAAGAATGTACCCAATTTTCGATTTGACAGGTTTATATAGCTAAAGATGGCACCACAAGCAAATCCAAGTGACAATTTGAGTGCTGCGCTTTACGGAGCCAAAGACTTTCGGCTGGAGCAACGGCCTATTCCTAGCCCAAAAAGTGGCGAACTACTGGTGCGTATTCACACAGTTGGGCTATGTGGAACTGACCTGCACTTCTGGAGACATGGGGCATTTGGTTCTCAACTGGTGGTCGAACCTACAGTAATTGGCCATGAAGTGAGCGGTACTGTGGTGCAAGTTGGGGAAAATGTTCAAGGATATGCTGTTGGTTAGTCCGAATAATTTTTGACAAATTTTTAGAAAAATTAAAAATAGGCGACCGAGTTGTGATGGATCCAAATATAACTTGTGAAAAATGTGAATACTGCAAGGCTGGAAAAGGCAATCTCTGCATTGATCTAGCTAAATTCAGTGCATTTACTCGTGTGGTGGCTCAACCGGCTGAATTTTGCTCCAAGTTTGTTTGTATCTATTCTTACCTTTTGAAAAAATAAATATTATTTTCGAACTTTATTCGGACTGCTACTTTTTTTAATTAAGGAGCTGAAAAATGGGGATAATCATTGGAGACAACAGTATGAAAGTTGGGAGGTCCCCAGGAAAGTTGGGGATCGAAAATAGGATACGGGATAAGGATTTTGAACAAACCTAGATCAATCTGAAAATTGTTGTAGTATCGGTGATTTCCTCATAACGAATCAGTCAAACTTGGTCATATTTGGCTAAGGTAGATTCCATGTCCTTTTGACCAGCAGGAGCAGTCCTAGGCAAATTTAGATGGCTCGCGGAGGTCAATGTCACACCGTACAAGTCAGAATTACGTGGTCACCTTAAAAAATTTGGCTAATTAGCCCCTTGCCCGGTCGGCTTCCGAGTTTTTGGGCTGTAGCCCTCGAAACTTTGGCTAAAGTTCGGAATCGGTGTTGTGGCCAAAAACGTGTTTTGACCGCTTTTTCAGTCGTTTTAGCATGATTAAAGTGTAGAAAAAGAGTTTATAGGTGGGGGTCGATAATTAAAAAAAAATTTTTGACCGAAAATTGACTTTTTGACCAAAACTTTCATTTTTGTAGTTTTCCTATGTTGCAGTCGGACAAGTTTTGCTCTCACATTTTTTTATTGCTTGTGTTAGAAAACATGGTTCTTAATTTGATTGCCCTGTACGGAATCTGTAAAAAGCCGGTACGAATGAAGAATTATTAGGATTAGGTGTTGTTGAATGAGTTCAGTGTTATGAATAAAAGAAGAAAGAAAGAAAAGAAAATTTTGGTCAAAAAGTCAATTTTCGGTCAAAAAAATTTTTTAAATTATCGAGCCCCACCTGAAAACTCTTTTTCAATACTTTAATCATGCTAAAACGACTGAAAAGGTGGTCAAAACACGTTTTTGGGCACAACACAGATAACGAATTCCTGCCGAAACTTTTTGTAACCGTACGTAATCAGGGCTGCAAACTCAAAATTTTAAAATAAAGTAATTTTTAATAAAGTAACTTATAAAGATTTTAACGTAAAATCTCAAAGTTCTAAAAATTTCAGGGTCCCAAATAAAGTACAGTTGGCAGCCCTGCGTGTAATTCTCACGCACCCTGCAGAAGTTGCGAAATGCACGAAAAATTGTATTTCTCCGAAAATTTTTGTCCAAAAATTGTCCAAATTGAAGATTTTCGAAAATGATTTAGGACCAGTATTTCTCGAAATTTCTAGATTCCAGTAATAGGAATTTTACGAATTTCAATTAAAAAAATCTAGTTATACTCGCTGACATTGGTCTTATTAAGCTTTCCAAAAAGAATTTCAGACTTCCCGACAACTTGTCTATGGAAGAGGGCGCAATGTTGGAGCCACTTTGTTGTGCTGTCCACTCTTGTAGACGGGCCAAGGTGCAATCTGGCCAAACTGTTCTTATCTGTGGGTCTGGTAAATTTCCAGATCTACTCCCAGCTAAATTAATACAATTAATATAAAGGAGCCATTGGAGTGCTTTGTCTTATCAGCGCCAAAGCCATGGGAGCCTCCAAAATAATTGCAACTGATTTGAGTGACAAACGACTGGCTATAGCCAAACAAGTGGGAGCTGACTGCGTGCTGAATGTTTCGGGCAAAAGCCCTCAAGAGGCCGGCGCAGCAATAAAAGAGACTTTGGGCTGCGAGCCTGAAATCACCATAGAATGCACTGGTTTTGGTGTTAGCATTGAAACTGCCATTTTTGTAAGTGAAATTTAAAGAAACCCGTCAAAGTAATTTGCCACGCACGACCATCGATTCGTGATCATGCACGAACTAGCTTTTGGACTCTAAGTGGGCTCTTTTGACGGTATAAGTTTTCAGTTGCGTAATACCAATATCTTCTTGGATCCGTTGAGATCAGACCTAAAAAAATTATAAGGAGCTGAGATACAACTGTTTTGAGTAGACCGCCTAGAAAATTCATACCACTGACCTACTTCAAAAGATATCTTAGCACCCCAAAATTTTTGGATCTTATCTCAAGGGACTCGCATTCAGGAAGACATTTTAGTATAAGGGATGACTTTTTATAAGCTTTTATTGCTAGGATTGTCGATTTTTTCTCAAAAAGTTAGGTCAAAAATGGCCACGAATCGATATTTTACCATTTCACACATTTAAATATGTAAATCCTTCGTCAAATTATGTGTTTTTTCATAAAATTTAAAATTTGCATGTCGCAAACGACAAATGTTCTCAGCACAGCCTTTTTAATACCAACAAATTAACTTAACTCAGTTTGCAGGCCACTAAACCAGGAGGCACAATTAGCGTGACGGGTATGGGAGCAAGTCGTGCTGACATCCCAATTTGGGAGGCTATAGTCAAAGAGCTCAATATCGTGACTTCCTCCAAATACCTCCATGGCGCTGAGTAAGAAATTTTTAGTTTTTAAAGCAATTTTATAAAACAAATAACGGCAATCTAGGTTGTCGTGAAAGTGAAAAAAACCAAATTTGCACGAGGTCTATCTAAGGAACCCACCGAGAATTGCAGTACAGTCGACGCTCGATTTAAGGACGCTCGATACAAGGACACGCTCGATTTAAGGACACAAAAATTTGGTTTGGTTGGTTTTCATATAAATAAAGCCAAGCTGCCGCTCTATACAAGGACACTCTATTTAAGGACACGCTCGATTTAAGGACAGTATTTGCCGGTCCCAACCCACAAATGTCCGCTCGATATAAGGACAGCAAGCAATTCTCAGCCAAAATTCCAAATTTTGGTTGTCTCAACGGGGAAAAATCGAAAAATTTCAACAAAAATTTTGAACAATCTTTTACTTATTCTTTGTGTTTTTCGCATTTTGCAATTGTTTTTATTACTGTTGACCTTTTGTTTTAGAAATCGCAGCAGATGTCTCAAGAACAGAAACGGAAGAACTGGAAGCAGAAAGGTAGGTCTTTTGGTCAGTTTGGCTGCAAAAAAAAATTTCTTTTCAGTGACAATGACGTGATGGACGTCAATGAAGAGCCAGAATTGCCGCTAACTACTACCCGAGGTGCCCGTGAGGCTGTGTGATATCTAATGCGCTAATCTTCTAATCTGGTGGTGCTGCAGCTGTGCGACAAGGTGGAAGATCTGTTGGCCAAAGAACGTATCGAAAAGCTGAGGCAAAAGAAAATAACGAATTATTTTAGTGTTAACCGCTGATGCCTTGATGTGTTTACTGTTTGTTGAATAAAAGTTTAAAAAAAAAAATTGTGGACTCTCGATTTAAGGACAGAAAATTTCTGGTTACGAAAAAAAAGCTCGATATAAGGACGCTCGATACAAGGACAGCTCGATTTAAGGACAGCGTTTGGCCGGTCACCAGGCTGTCCTTAAATCGAGCGTCGACTGTACATAAATATTTAATATTTTCGGAACGAAAAAGCGTGCCATCAATTCAAAAGATGGAAATGCCGCTGCGCTCAAAAGCCATGATTCTTTAAAAAAAAATAATTAGGAATGTGAAACTATTTTGTATTCATTGAAAAATCTATTTCAGATTTTGCAATATTGTGGACATGGTTGCAAGCGGAAAAATAAACCTAAAGAAGCTGACACACGCCTATTACAAACTTGAAGACATTGACAAAGCCTTTGAAAAAGCTGCTTCTGCAGATGTGGTCAAAGTATTTGTACAGTGTCATACCTAAGCACCAATTGTAAAAGAGTTGTTCCAAATAACGTATTTTTTTAATTGAGTGCTTGTGGAGAGCACGCCCTATCATAAAAAAGTTGTAGTGACTAGAATAAAAAGTTATCAAAATGAATTTTTTAACTCAAACGAAAGAGAAGATCCCGTAGTTGTGCATCTGCTTTACTGAAAAAATCCATAAAATAATTGCTGGGCAATAGTTGAAAAGAAGCGAAAAACGTACGTTGACACAGTTCAAATACTAAAGATATTAGAAAGATTCCGGTATTTTGAGTGCCCATGGTTGATGTCTTACGCGCATTTTCCGGGGTCTGGAACATATATTTGGGTGCCCTTTACTTGAGTTTTAAAAAATAAAAAATTTATGTGGGGGGGGAGTATTCGCTACCATACTTGGACGGGCGGCGCCGCTCGCCGCTGCTTTTTTCAGCCGCCGCTGCCGCCGCCGCTCAATTTTTAATCTCCGCCGCTGCCTCCACCGCTTTTCTTTTAGTTGCCGTCGCTGCTTTCGCCACTTGTTTGAACCTTCAAATAATTTTTGATTAAATTCCCAAGTTAATTGTTAAAAAAAAAAATTTTCTATTGGTTTGAATTACATAATTTTCATAATAAAAGACTCAATTTTTTTAAATAAAATAGCAAATGAGATTTTTTCACACGCCGCTAGCGTCGTCGCTCATTTTTGACCCGCCGCTGCCACTGTTATTTTTTTCCCGCCGCTGCCGCCGCTGCGGCTTTTTGGCCCTTCCGTCGCCGCCGCTTTTTTCGCCGCTGCCGCTGTTTTTTTGGCAGCCCGCCGCTCGCCGCCGCCGCTGCCGCTCTTTTTTTTGCATGTCCAAGTATGTTCGCTACTGTGGTCGAAAAAAAAATATATGTCATAACTAACCTTGATAGTAGAACTCTCTAGCCCAATGCCGACAATTGTAAGTCACCAAGCTATACCCATCACTTTGAGTAGATTGAATAATCCTCGATACGAATAATCCTCGATACGAATAATCCTCGATTTTGTTCTTCTACTCCCGATTAACTTCTTCTACCTATTAACTGTGATTGATTTCTTCTTATTTACCACCTGATAGACTTTTATCTCCAAAAACACAGTTTGTCATCATTCTTTTAACATAATCGAACAGAGCATACATTCAAAGAAAATAGAAACTTCAAAAACGTTAAAAGATGTGGTCTAGTATGAGAGGTGGTTAACACTCACAAGCCTGACTGTAAGACCAGCTCATTCTGGAGCAGAATTGAACGGAGAATACGAAACCACAAACTGTTTCTTAAAAAAGGGTGGTTTGGCTCGAAATTTCAACCGCTTTCTGAACGGTGTCAACTTAGGTATGTTCATAAAATAAGCTGGTGCCGCGAATTTCTTAAAAATGCCCGCTAATTCTATAGTTGCATTTTCTCTACATTTTTGTGTCAATTTTTTCAAAGAAGAAATTAGCGGACAATTTTTAGAAATTAGCGGGCAAAATTAAATACCACCCCGCAATTTCTAGCCAAACCGCCTTTTTTGAAAAACAGTTTGCAGATTCGTATTCTCCGTTTAGTCATATAAAAAAACTCGCTTAGACGTACTTGAATTTTGTGGATAATACGTTAAACACGTCACCGAAATCCCTGCACCAGCGCTGGCGAAACCCGGTGCTAGATAAACAAACCTTTTATCCAAGTCACGAGTGTGTGCTAGCATCAACATTTCAAATAACAATTTAAACGAACACTCTCTTTACTTGCGAACACACAACAATAGCCAATGAACTAATAATTTCCTTTGCGAGATTTTTTTATCCTCTTCAGTCCAGAAAGGCGTCAAGCCACTTGTCGGCACATGTTTTCTGTCAATCTTGGGAGCAGGTGCTTCGTCATCATTGTCACTTTCCTCCTAAATAACACAATTCTTATTTTCTCTTTACCTAAAAAAGTCAACAAAATACTACATCACTCTCCGAAGCTCGCTGATTTTCATGCGATCGTTTTAAACCTTGGTCCTACAAATAAGAGATTTATTTTTCATTAAGTTTGGAAAGTTGACAAAATATAACTTGTCCCTCCGGCAACTGGCGCAGTGGCGGGGAGTTCGAACTGCGATCCTGCTCATCTTCTTCGCCAATATCACCATGAATCTTAGCTCCACCGCTTCCACCTTGCTCCTGCAAATAAAAATGTCACTTTTTATTTAGTTTAGGGAAGTTGTCAAAATATTACTTGTCCATGCGGCAACTGGCGCAGTGGCGGGGAGTTCGAAATGCGACCCTGCTGATCTTCTTTGCCAATACCACCACCCATATCAGCTCCACCGCTTGCACCTTGCTCCTGCAAATAAAAATGTCACTTTTTATTTAGTTTAGGAAAGTTGACAAAATATTACTCGGTCGACTTTCAGCTGGCGCTGTGGCGGGAAGTTCGAAATGCGAGCAACTCGATTGTCGAACTGAGTGATGACCAGCTTGATAGAATTCTCGGCTTCCTCTTTAAATCCGGCTTCCTCCATCTTTTTCGCAGAAATGACCAACTTTCGCAGAATATCGTCCATCTGTAAAAATATTCTGTCACTTTTAATCACTGAGTAAGTTCAGCTGTAAACAGAGTAGTTTAGTTGGTACCTGTCTTTGTTTTTCGGCTCTTAGTTTAAAAATTAAAAGGGTACATGTACATGACGACGTAAGTGCTAATGTGCAACTCTTCTTAAAATCCACAAAAGCAGCTATGTTCCAGTGGAAGCATAGTGTGATTTTAAATGAAGCAGGAAAGTTTTTATTAATAACTAAATAGTTGAGATGATTGTAGTACGTCACTCAAAATGTAGAAACAGCAAAAATATATTTGAGCCAAAAATAACCGTGAAAAACAAATCACGCGCGAAATTAAAAAACTTTTGTTGGCAGAAAGGATTTTTTCGCTGTACACGGGGTTTCAAAAGTAGAATTTGTGTTCAGTAGAGAAATTTGCGCGAAATCAAAATATTTGAAAAATTAATGATTCTTAATTGATTTTTTTGGAGCTAATTTTGCTTAAGTTTGTGCGGTCTATTGCTGTCTTCGTGTCTGAATTTATACTATAAAGTTTGCCTATTTTTCGGGCTTTCCTATAAGTCATCACTTGCTAGCAGAAGATATCAAATTCGGTGGTCACAAATGCTTTTATGGAAAAAGGATTTAAAGGGTCTATCCAGTCAAGTCCTAAATCTATCTTGAGCTTCCGTTTTTCTGATACAAGCCTTCAAAAAAAAAATCGTTAGCGTGATAGCCCATAAGTTTTTACATTTGTGTGTGAAATATCACTTTAATTTATGCGAATTTATTGAATTTTCATGCGGAGAGATAGTAAAAAGTCACATTTTGATACAGAAAAACGTGTCTTTTCAGCTTAAAATGATCATAACTACCGAAATCTCTAAAATTTTCAAAATCCCTCTGGTGATCTTGTACTAAAAATCGCGAGCTACATTTTGGTATATCGAATGTTCAGAAAAGTCTGTGGTTTTTGGATTTTTGTCTGTGGTAAAACTTTGATCAGTTTTTTGCATTCAGGTATATTGCTATGAAACTCAGAAGTCGTCATGCAAAAGTGGAAAGTCTTGAATTCTTTCCAAAGTCGAAGACTGCGAATGCAAGAGCGGCTGCAGCAGAAGCAAGAAGAGCTAAAGAAGAACAAAAGAAGTTGTTCTGTTCCGCCGAAAGAAACTGAGAAAGCGTAAGTTGTCGTCACTGATAATGCGTGCAATTTGATTTTTAACTTCCAGGAAAAAGAAGCCTGCAGAGTCAGTTGCCATAGTGGTTGAGCATCCGATAGAAGAAGTCAAGAAGCCGATGTCTCAGCCGAAACAAGTTATCAAGCCTAGTGTCTCAGAAGAAGTGCCCAAGTCACCGCCTGTTCCAAAGGGTATATTCCTGAAGACTGTGTCCGAGCTGTGTCTGTGGAGAAGTCGCTGTCACCAAACACGGAAACTAAGAAGGAGATTGCTAAAGTTCAAGAAGAGTTCGAAAAGCATCCTGAACCGAAAGTAATCAGTAATTCACCGCTCACTAGAACATTTTCACTCCTGATCTGCTTGTGCCACCGGATAAGTGCCTCTTCCATCTGTTGATGCTTGCCGGATGTCAGTCGCGCACGCTTGGCTTCACTTCCACCGTCGATTGCACTGAGGATACTCTGTTTCTGGCTCAAAATGTCGTTAATAGTTGTTCCAGGCACACCGTATTGCTTGGCTAGCGCAGAACCATTGGAGTTTTTGGCCGCCGCATCAAGTATTGCTTTCTTCTCTTCCAGTGTTCGCTTCTTGTTCGGACATTTAGAAGTACTCATCGATAAGTTAAAACAAAAAAGATGCATGAACACATAAAGTGACGGATTAGCAAGAGTAGATTTATTGATAATGTTCACCATTCAAGTGACGGATTATCGAAGGTGACGGATTATCGAGATGACGGATTAGCGAGTGACGTTTTGCCTTATTTAAGGCAAAACCAACCAAATCGTCACGAAGGTGACGGATAATCGAGAGTGACGGATTAGCGAGATGACGGATTATCGAGAGTGGACTGTACTTGTACACCAAACAGCCAAAAAATTTGAAATTCAAAAAGGCGTGAAAAAATGGGGAAAAGGGGACAAACGCCTTACGTAAGCTCGCAAACACGGTAGTTTTTCAACTGAGAATATCGTAACTAATTCAATGGGAAGAACCAAGAAATGAAGTGAAATTGTAATATTATTTCCTAAATCTTTTGAAAATCCAATGAAACTATTTAAAAACGTAAAAAATTGGTTTGAAATCGTTGGCGTTTTGTTTAAATTGAACTGAACACAAAAGTGACTTTTGAAACCCCGTGTGTACAAAGCCTCAAATTATTTTTACCCAGAACTCTCATCTGTATTTTATCTAAAAACTAGTACTTGGCGGCCCTACAGTGTTCTTAAAAGCATTTTTGGCATAGACGTTTCCCGACTATAGAAAGTTTCTTATTTTTGTGGAAAACAATAAAGAGTTCATGGCAAAAATAATTATATTTTTTAGCTAAAATGTGAGACAAAACTAATTCTAGCCTCTTATAACGTGTTTTTCGTACTTTTTTACTTCAGAACACACGTTTGAGTATGTGTTAACGTAAGCTGAAATGATCTGCGCCTGAAGCCGCATCCGCATTTTTACGCATCGTCCAAAAATATTCTGGGCCATGAAAAATATTCTTGTCCGTAAAGAAATTCGTGGCCGGAAAAATATTCCGTGGCCAGAAATAAATATCACTTTTTTATATACAAACTGGAAGTCTTATACAAACGAAAGTCCAAACTACTTCAAATACAAATCTAAAAATTACACCAAGTTTCTCGTGTAATATTAGTTTGTAGATCGATCTTGTGTTCTTAATCTTTATGTATGCTTAACAAACAAATAAAAAATAAATTTTACCCAACTTTTGTTGTTTTCAGATGACAAAGGAAAAAAATAGCAAGCAAGATACTAAATGAAATAATGATCTTTCGTAATGTTTTTAAATAGTCCAGGGTCTTGCTTCTCCCTCTTTTTCTTCAAGTGTTCTTGGAGCCGTGGAGCACAGTGGCTGCCTCGTCTACCTTGGCCTGCAACAGATCTTGGTCTTGCAACATCATCAGCAGCTCAGCATCTGGAAAAAATACCGATTAAATTATTACTGATATATCTTTAACATATTTAGATAAATTATAGTGTCCTGAAACTTCCTGACATTCGGCGTTTTACCTATTTAGACCAGGACTGCGTCGGATATCCGATGTCTGGCACTTTTTAACATTCTTTTAATACTTTTTAACATTAAAATGTCTTAAACGAATATCAGAATGTTTTATGTTTCCACGTCCACATCATCAATCGAAAAAATTTAACACCAATAATAACAAGGAGATATCACAACTTTTTAATTTATACACACTTTCGACGCTAAAGGTTGAAATTATAAGTTTGAAATTATCGTTTGAATCAGCCTTGGTATGACTTGGTAAGTTTCAGTTTTGACAGTGCAAAAATGGCGCGAAGAGCACGAATGAAATAACTCACCCAGCATTGAAAGACTGAGATCAGACCGACCCTTCTTTTTTTGACAAAACTTGTGAGGTAATGGCAGCAGCAAAAGAGGACGGCAATGAGACACGGCTAGCAAAAGCAATCAGTTTCTGAATCTTGCCCATTATGTATGGCTTCCTGGTGCATTGACTTGAAATGGAAGTGCTGAAGACATGCTACTAGAGGTACCTTGACTAAGGTACCTTGACCCCAAAAAGATGGAATTTGAACATAGTTTTGTTAACTGGGGCATACCGCATAGAGAAACTCTGGTGTGCATACATTTTTTATGCATCCAGAGTCACTTTCGAGTGATTTGCATCTAAGGTATGTGGGTGTGGGCATCTCAACCCTAATCCCCTCCATGCATCCAGAGTCACTTTCGAGTGATTTGTGTCTAAGGTATGTGGGTGTGGGCATCTCAACCCTAATCCCCTCCATGCATCCAGAGTCACTTTCGAGTGATTTGCATCTAAGGTATGTGGGTGTGGGCATCTCAACCCTAATCCTCCATGCATCCAGAGTCACTTTCGAGTGATTTGTGTCTAAGGTATGTGGGTGTGGGCATCTCAACCCTAATCCCTCCATGCATCCAGAGTCACTTTCGAGTGATTTGTGTCTAAGGTATGTGGGTGTGGGCATCTCAACCCTAATCCTCCATGCATCCAGAGTCACTTTCGAGTGATTTGTGTCTAAGGTATGTGGGTGTGGGCATCTCAACCCTAATCCCCTCCATGCATCCAGAGTCACTTTCGAGTGATTTGTGTCTAAGGTATGTGGGTGTGGGCATCTCAACCCCAAGCAACCAAGCCCCCTGCGCCCCCGAGTTTGGAGGGGCAATTTACCGGAACGGCAATTTGTAGAGGGGCAATTTACCTAGAGCCCCAGGGGACCGGTCAGTTAGCGACGCTTTTTTTAACGGTCAGTTAGCGACAACCAACAAACCCGGCGCTAATGGAGAATCTGTTTTTTTCCCTTGGTCCCCGCTGTTGTTTTTCAAATTTTTTTAATTCTCATTTTTCAAGATTTTCATAACTCCAATTTCAACCTTTTTCATTTTCAAATTAACCCACGTAAACCCTTCACAATCTTCACCACAACATTTATTCAACCAAATGAACATAACCATAGACACAACAATGGTTAGATATCTTCTAAGTTCTTATTTCATTTCAAACATTCTCTTTTATCTTGAACTTATCCACATCCAAGTGGTCAGCTTGGTATCGAATCCATCCTTCCGGGGATTCCATGGCGCCGGTTTCAATGTTATAAAATGTCTTAAAGTAAGCCATCATCAGAATCATCATCAGAACCATCATCATCACCAGAATAATATCATACAGTCAAGCTTGTCAACGAGGAAGATAACAATACGAGGAGTATCATTTGGCTAGAAGAAGACAAAGTTCTTGCTGTAGACTTTGGCGGCCAGGAGGAGCTGCATACTACTACTTCATTATGTTTTTCTGGTGTTATCGAGCGTAAAAGTAGATAAAATGTATCTCTTAACCCCGGTTTTGCGAGGGGCGCCGCTCGTGCGCGCTCTCAGGCTTCGAGAAAGTCTTATGTCCATGTTTAGCTTCGAGAAAGCAAAAGCAACACTGTTTCCGCCAATAACAAAAACAAGCTGTGGCCACAGCATATTTTTAGAGCTCTAGTTTCCAGTAACAGATAATTTGACAAACAAAGCCAATCAGGCGATGTGCACCCTTTAAATAGAACTAATTAGGTTAGCTTTAACAAAAACATGGAAAAAAGCATTTTCTGGATTTCCGAAAACGCCGATTCTGAAAATGAACCCAATTAGGATCGTTTTGTTCATTTGTATCCTTGTGATTCGGGTACCCGCTTGTGGTTCGGGAGTATCCTTGTGGTTCGGGTATCCGCTTGTGATTCGGGTGTATCCTTGTGGTTCAAGTACCGGATGGTGGTTCAGGTGTATCCTCGTGATTCGGGTGTATCCTTGTGGTTCAAGTACCCGCTTGTGATTCGGGTGTATCCTTGTGGTTCGAGTACCGGCTGGTGGTTCAGGTGTATCCTTGTGATTTGGGTGTATCCTTGTGATTCATGTGTATCCTTGTGATTCGGGTACCCGCTTGTGGCTACGACATGGAGGATGCAATGGTAATAAACAGAGGTAGCTATCAGCGTGGGTTTGCTCATGGATGTGTGCTCAAAGTGGAAAGGTGCTTATTTTTCAAGTTTATGTTGTGACTTTATACGAAATTTACATTTAGGATAAATTTAGTCGAGAGACGTGGCTTTCAAACTTCTGCTAACAAGTATTTCTTTTCGGATGTCACAAATCGGTCTCCAGGTGTCGGTGAGGATGGTCTGCCAATTCAAGGAAGACTGTACAGAGAAGGCGATCACTATTATTCCACTTTCGATTTGTCGACTGGAAGTTTCCAAAATCACGCATTTAAGTATGCAGAGCCCGCTTACTGCAACGTAAAAATATTAAACCACAAGGAAAAGTTGTGATTTTTTATATTCAGTTGGTCCGTATCGTGGATGAAAACTTCAAAGAAAAAGTGGTAAGGATTTTTTTCGGGTTTTTCCATGGTCAATAGCTTAGCGTTGAACATTTTTTTTAGCATGCCCTGGTTCAGTGGAGGATATCTAGAAATCCTATTATAGGAGACAAATTTGCTTCAAGGCATGGGCAGGAGGGTAACGCATATATTAAAATAATTTAAGTCTATCCTCATTATACAATTACAGGTATTAACAGTTTTTTGTGGCCACCAGAATCTCTGCCTTTTTCGGACTCTGGGACGGTGCCCGATGTGTCAGCTAACTGATAAACCATCTTTCTGTTTGTAAACTTTGTACTTTTAGCGTATTTATCCACACGGTTTTCCTTCTCGGATGACAATTGGCATGATGATTGAAAGTATGGCTGGAAAGGCAGCTGCAATGCACGGTTCCACCTACGATGCTTCTCCATTTGTTTTCAAGTAAACTTTTTGTTAAAGGACCATGGTTTTTGCACACAGCGGCATGTGCAAAATTTGAATTGGCGAGGCACAGTTCTCTTACGTCTTTCTCTTTACTCTTTTGAGTCATTTCGAGCGGCTCCAAAGAGTACAGTGAGATACCAAAGTGAACTGTCCCCCGCCAATTCGGGTCATTCCGCTGCGCGCATAAGCCATGATCCTTTATACAACAAAGTTTTGTATAATTTGAAATTTTGCAGCGAAACTGACACTGCCATTGGACACTTTGGAAAGCTCCTTCAAAAGGCTGGATACAACTACATGGGCAACGAAACAATGTACTCAGGAGTGGATGGACGTGTCATGCAGGTACGAACTGTTTTTCAGCCCTTCATTCAATTTTGATTAATATTTAGGTGGAAATATTTTTTGACTGGTCTACTATCAGAGGCACATGATTGCGGACAAATTCCAAGGTCCAGTAGATCCAGTAACTTTACAGCCCGTGAAAGGTTTGCTTTAGGATTAGTTTTCTAAGTTTATAACTAGGGTTGGATTCGGTCGGTTTTTTTGGATCGGACGGTTTAAAAAAACCGGTTTTTTTCAAAGCCGGTTTTCGGTTCCGGTTTTTCCAAAAATTTTCGATCGGTTAATCGAGCCGTACCTGGTTTTCGGTTAGTTTTTGTCTCAAATAAGCCGGTATTTTGCTAAAACCGGTTTTCGGTTTTCCCGGTTTTTTGAAACCGGTTTTCGGTTTCGGTTTATTTGCTAAAAAAAACCTGGTTTTCGGTTAACCGACCGGTTCGGTTAACCGACCGAATCCTACCCTATTTATAACCACTAATTTAGGACGTAAGAAAGGTGGTGGTGTAAGGTTTGGTGAAGTGGAAAGAGATGCCTTGATCGCTCATGAGACTGCATTCTGTTTACAGGTAGCTAATATTACCATTGTGTTAATGTTTACCGCCGACATGCCCTAATGGCTAGCTAGCTTGATTCGGTCTTCATAATATCCACTATTGAAGTAGTAGACTGTACAAGGGATTTTTTGGGATCGTCTATTCAATTGCTCAGACAAAGATGAAGCTTACATGTGCGCTGGTTGTGGCTCAATAGTTTCTGTGACCCAGCCCAGACCAAATATGGCGGTATGGTTTTCATACCGTAAAGTTAGATTAATAATCCATTTTTAGATGTTCAAACGAGTCGAAAGTGCTTTCGAGGCTCAGAATCGGATCGAGAAGGAAAGCAATTACAGTCAACCCTCGTTAATCCGCCACCCCTAGGGACCGGCCTCAGGGTGGCGGATTATCGAGGTGCGATTACCCTACCTTTACTTAACTTTAGCTTTTTTGGGACCGGTCCTCGGGTGGCGGATTAACGAGGGTTGACTGTATCATAATTTTACGCGCCGTCATTGCTCCGTCTGCAAGAGGGATGATCAAGTCTTTCTAGTGAATGTACCACGTGTGTTTCGCTACCTTTGTGCTGGGATGAGTGCTGCCAATGTGAAAGCGCAGTTAGGGGTCAGCCATCCAAAAGACATAAAACATTGATGTCTGTGCTGTTATTGGTGACGTAATGGAATCACATTTGTTATTGTTGAAAAATTTATTGTTGTTAACACTGTTACATATATGAAAAGAACAATTCAGTCGTTAGTGTTATGCTTGTTGCTGTTGTTGAAGAAATAAAGTTGTTGCGATTACATCGAGAAAGGGATTTATTATTTCTAAATAAAGCGGCAAGGCTTGCTCTTTTCAGAATGGCACTTTGGGAAAGGGTGAGCTTTTCATAATAAAAAATTAGGCAACAAAGTTATCACTAAGACTATAATTTGCATTATGACTTAGAGGAGGGAGTATTGTTCATGTTATTCAAGAAAATATGGGCAGCAATAGCGGCAAAGTAATGAGTGTGTTTCTTGATGTTTTACTCCGACGGATACTCTCAATATCCAGAAAGTTCTTGGAAAGTCTGGTCGAGCTCTTCGCTGATGTTCTTGTACCTCTCCTTTTCGTGCACCAACTCGTCTAAAATACGTTGAACCATTAATTTTGGCCAATTGAAATTTTCATCCTTTGTTTTTGCAAATGTACGGACGAGTGGCACAGATCAAACTTACATAGAGCAATAATAATTTGTTATGTATGTTCTGACATAGAAATTTCAAACACGATATGCACTCGTTTATTATTTTGTAAAATTTGCTTCTCAAACGCAAAAGAATTAAGTTGTCTCCACAATGACGTTTTTGAAGAACTATAAACTCGGTCCATTTATGCTGTTTTTTCAGACTTTGGCCTAAGCAACTCGAACCCCCCTTTTAATCCCAAAAAAAAATCTCAAAATGGTTGATGTCGAGTTTCTTAGTACCGTATTTATTTTAATATAACTACCCTCTCTAACTAACCCACCCCTCAACTTTGAGGGTCTGTTTTTTTGAGGGTCTGTATTTGGAAGGAAAGTAAATACTTTGCATTTTCTCAAGTCCCACGAGCTCTACCGATTCCGCTTTTTAGATTTGAGACCGACCTGAAATTTTTCTAATTTTTGGGGTATTAAAAAATAAACCCACCAGTGGTTATATTAGAATAAATACGGTAATTTACAACTTATTTAAGATCTGATCACAAAATGATTTTAGTATGGGTGTTATTGTAAAATCAGATTGAAAACCCAGGCTTAAAGGGTAAAGGATTAAAGGTAAAGCTAGTTTTAAAAACATCTTGTGTTTGACAACTTAACATTAAAAATTTTTAAATCAGATGTAAAGTAAAGAAAAAGAATATCAACATAAAATATTTTTTTTATCACAAACATCAAAAAGGTGCACTCCAGAAAAAATATTAGTTCGGCATTTAAGAAAAAACAATTTTTTAAAATGTCAAAATGTTAGAATGAAATTAATTAAGGAACACAACAAAAAGTAGAGGGACTAGAATTTGCTTTTTCTCATTTATAGTGATCTCCACTCGCATTGTTATTTTTGAAAAGGAAATATGGATTTTGTGAAGAAATAAGGCGAACATTTGTCTCGCCAAGTCCAGTTGTGGTGGTGAGTTAAAGCGAGTGGACTCTCTCGGACAGTAGCCTAGACTGTATTCAGCTCAGCAATAAGACGGTCCAAGTCATCTTGTAGCTGCTTAGCTTTGAGGTCTGATTTCTCCTTGTCGTCTGAAATTTAATTACACGGCAAATAAAAATGTTAGATGAGAAATTAATAGGATTTATTGGTTTGTTAGTAAGTTAATATTTATAATCTTCATTAAGCATCTGCAGAAGCTTTGAACAACACATTGAACTTTGAAGAGATAACACAATGAAAACTTCGTTACATAAAAGTTCAGTTTTTTAACCTTCGTTTTGCTTGGGTTCACTGGATATTTTCAAAATTTTTTCCCACTTTAAAATAATCAAGAAACTGATTAAAATTAGTAAAACAATATCCCTCAATAAGAAAATAATAAGAACCCATGTCTCAGCTGCTATATAATGCAGTTAAACCCGGATTCATAACGACTTAGCGACCCCCTACTTTTTAAAAAGGGAGTCGTTAGATCGAAGTTTTGCTTTTTTAAAGACAAAATTAAGGTTTTTATGAAAGGATCGGCAAAATAATAATCCTTATCTTATAACCCCCTAACAATCTATCTATAATCTTATCTCATAATATATACATAATCTTATCTTTTGATCTATCTAAGTAGGGTTGGCAAGGGTAGTGTTAAAACGACTTGCCGACTAGTTGCTGGGTTTGTGACCACCTTTTTAAGAGGTTGTGAAACCTTCATTTTTGGCATTTCAAAAATTTTTTTTGAACTATTATATGCAGAACGGCAAAATCTACAAAACAGCTGAAAACAAATTTCTGAAATGCCAAAAATGAAGATTTTACAGCCTGTTAAAAAAGTGATCACAAACCCAGCAACTAGTCGGCAAGTCGTTTTAAGACTACCCTTGCCAACCCTATATCTAAGGCTAGACTGTTAAAACCGAACTGGCAAAAGACTTAAAAAATCATGGTGTCAGACTCTAAGCGTGAACGAACTTGAGGTGAGGGCCTTTAAATCGAGGTTTGACTCTACCGCATAACCTGTGATGAAAGCGCCTCCACCCTCCGGGAGATTGCGTTTTTACCAATCACAAGCTCTAGCGATTCCTTTTTTTTGAATTTCGAGCTCACACCCGAAAATTTTTACATATTCTTAAAAATTTTCCAACTTTTGGTCAAAAAAACGATTTTGAGAAATAGAACGCACGTGATTCATTCATATACAGGTCATATGGTGTGTAAACTTCTGTTATTTTTGGAATTGACAGTAAAGTAAAGGTTCCATTCTCAA
Organism: Ditylenchus weischeri; assembly: GCA_029231635.1. Taxonomy (NCBI): domain Eukaryota; kingdom Metazoa; phylum Nematoda; class Chromadorea; order Rhabditida; family Anguinidae; genus Ditylenchus; species Ditylenchus weischeri. The sequence continues at coordinate 93,840 of JAMRYI010000045.1, read as the reverse complement.
AGCAAGTAAGAATAACTATGATAGCCGAATTTATTGATTGTAAAACTTATTAGATATTTTTTATAAGCACCATTGTAAGCAAAGCACATGGACAACAAACACATGGACAACGAAAAGCAAGCTATGTATAATTGTGTTTGCTGCAATCATCTACATTCCTGGTTTCAATTATTATAATTGACATGTACGGACACCAAACACACACAATTCTTAAGAGCCTTGGATCTCCTGGACAGTTTGTTCAATCTCGGCAGTCAGGTTGCGCACTCGCTCCTTCTCCACCAGCAATTCATCTAAAGCAAAGCAGCAGTGTTTAGCAACATAAAGCGAACAACAAACACCACCAAAAATCAACATGGACACTAAACTTTTATCTCCAAGATGAAATACTCACCCTCCAGTCTGTCAACCTCCTTCTGGAGCTTCTGGACTGAACGCTCGGCAAATTCAGCGCGAGTCTCAGCCTATAAAACAATTTTTTTTTTATTAACAAAAAGGATTTAAAAAACAAGACGCGGTTCAGACATTTTCTACAAAAAAATCTACAGGTTAGTCTCAAAACGTAAGATTTTTGTTTTCTTGGTTTTCTAATTTGAAATTGCACAGACCATTTTTGAAATTATGTGTGAAATCATATATGAAAAAAGGCTGTAAGTACTTTTCCCCGCCAAATCATAAATTTTTATAACAGCGTGTAGCCCTGGATCTCAGCTTTTTAACAAGCTATCAACTGACTTTCTGAGATTTTTAAAAGTTGGAGAAAAAGTCTTTGCATAGAGTTTTTTTAAACAATTTGTTTCATACAAAGACCTTTTTCTCCAAATTTTTAAAATTTAAGAAAAAAAGTTGACAGCTGGTTTAGAAAGCTGAGATCCAGGGCTACAGTTTGCTATAAAAAATGTATAAAAATTTTAAAAAGTGTTTAAGATAAAAACACATTTTTACGATTTAGCGGCGTAAATGAATGATTTGGCGGGGTAAAACTAGGGTTGGGCAACGGTAATATTACCGGTCATAATCTAGATTATGACCGGTAATGAAAAATCGGTCATATTCTTTTTCAACAAGCAGGAAATAGGGCCGGAGTTTGGTATGCCAACTCCTCCTAAAATAGGGTTTCAAGCACTTTTTGTGTGTTTTAGGGTCTGAAACGTGTAGAAAACATGTTTTCAGGTGGTGAACGGCAGTTTTTGAAACTTTTTTTCACTAAATTTTGACTTTTTTTGCCTTGGGGACCAAGGTAGAGGGTACTGGAGGGTAGCTGGATATGGAAAAGCATTTGAAGTTTAGTCAATACATAAAAGTGTTTGAGGGTACTGATAGGATTTGTTTAGAAGGCGTTGAAGCAAGGAAAGAGATTGATCGATAAAATTTTCTTTAATATTATAAAAAGATTATGACCAGAATATGACCGACGAAGAGATTATGACCGGTAATTTTCCCAAGGTAAAACAATTTGCGACTACGATAAAATGGGAACTAATGACACAGAGGGTTTTACAACCAACTCCACTCAAACACCAACCTCCTTGAGTCGGGAAGACAAAGTGCGGATCTGCTCTTCATAGGCATCCTCTCGTTGGAGGGCCTTCTCCTCGCTCACCTCCAATGACTTGAGGTTGTTGCCGACCACTCGGAGCTCCTCCTCCAACTCAACAATCTTGCTGAAATTGGCAAAAATAGTGATTAGTGAGTCTGTCGAATTAGTTTTAGATGTTTTGCAGACAGAGGGCAGAGGAATTCACTTCAACAAATTTTTGGATTAGGAAGAGAAAAGTATGAGTTAGTAAAGGAGAAAATAGACAAAAGGTACGGAGGTACTTCCACACATATACACAAACAGCCAGACCTCCTTGAGTCGGGTGTCCATCTGGCGGATCTGGGCCTCGTAGGTCTCTTCTCGTTCCAAAGCCTTCTCCTCACTCAACTCTAGAGACTTGAGGTTGTTCCCAACCACTCGCAGCTCCTCCTCCAACTCCACAATCTTGCTAAAAGAGATAGTTGGCATTAAGAGCAGAATAAGAAGAGAAAGGTAATCAGTCAAAATTGCCGGTAGGATGGAATGAGTTGATAGAAAGTAAAAATAATAGAAGAATATTAAAAAAGGTGTTGTGCCATAGAGCATAACTTTTAAAGGAACTTCTGCCGTTGAGGGTGCCACCAGGGTGCCAAACCGAAAAATCCGAAAAAGGTGCCAAAAGACGCATTTTCAACAAAAAATATTAGAAAAGATGCTTTTTGGAACAAATTTTTTTAGTAATTTTCATCAAAAAATTTTTTTTAGTTTAGTTTGAAAAAATTGCTGAGATCTTAAAAATGCAAAGCATAAAAAGAGATCAAAGTTGGCCACCCTGGGGCCAGCCCCGAATCAACCTGGTCTCTTCTATTGTTTTAGCAGGTTAGGCCAGAGTATATTCGGACGGTATCAAACATCTTTTTTCTTACTATTTAATAGTCTGCGAAACATGTTTGAGTGACTCAAGTGACTACCTATTAAACAGAGTATCATATCAAATTCATCTGATAACAAAAAAAGCGCGTGATATCACGTGATATCAGACGTTATCATATCAAATCACTACCATATCACGCGAAAAATTCCCGAGGGCTATTACTATCATATCATATCAGACGAAAAACACAGAAACCCTATCACATCGCTATCATATCAGATGAGAATTTCGCCGGCCATATCATATCGCTATCATATCAGGTGGGGAATTAATGTTTCCCTATCACTATCATATCATATCAAGTCCCGAAAATCGTTATCAGGGAACCTCAAATTGAGTCTGTCCTAACGTATGCTGGCCTATCCTGCATCCAACCCCAAGCCAAGATATCAACAGGAAGTTTTTGGGCTAGCACCCACAACTACAGAAGCACCAGTTTTAAAACTAATTAAACCAACTTCTCTCCAGCCTCGGCACGCTCCTCAGCACGCTCAAGGTCAGCCTCAACCATGGCCAATTTACGGGCAACCTAAACAAAAATGGATGTAATGCAGTCCGTAACAACTATTAGCACACATTAATTGTAACAGAGAATGAAAAATGTTAGAAGATTAGGAATTCGAGAAAAAAATGTTAGACAATCACAAATTGGGTAGTCAGTATTGCTTAGTCTTCTGGGAGGAAAACGGTTTGATCACATCCAAATGGTAATAAACAGTTGTGATGGGTGTGACTAAACTCTCAAAATACAAAAGAAATCGAGGCTTTTTCAACATTCGCATCTCCTCTGGCATGTTTTGGAGCAAAATTTTAGTAATTTTGAAAAAAATGCCGTATTCTCGTCTAATTCAAAAGGACATAGGACAGTTCGCATCGATGCGAACTGTCCTTTTACCAATTCAAAACCATGTTCTTGGCATTGTGTTTTTGACCGATTTTTTGAAAACTTCTCTTCGGCAATTTACCACCTCTTTTGCAGCCAATGAGATGCGCTACAAAATTTGGGATAACTTGCCTGAAAGCAGTCTTCAAAAAGTGGACCAAAAACACAATTAATTTGAAGTAAGGGGATGCCTCTCTATTAGAGAGAATACGGTAAATGTTAGTAAGTGTAAAGACACTTCCAAAACAGAAGAAGAATAAAAACCTCGTCGTATTTTCGGTCAGCCTCCTCAGCCAGGTTCTGAGACTCCTTCAACTCCTGCTCGATCTGGTTGGCACGCTCTTCGTCTTGGAAGGAGCGGTTCTCCATCACTTTGCGCACACTTAACCACCACCATAATTAGTCAGTCAAGTATCTTATAGAAAACAGATGCTCAATCTAGTGTCTCAACCTATTACAGTCAAGGAGGAGTCCCAGACAGAATACAACAATTACAGTCAAAATGAGACAGAATCAGACCAAAATGTTAATAGTAGCAAACACACAAAACCTCGTCCGACCGGCTCTCAGCCTCCCTCAAAAGACTGTGGGCCTCGCGGAGTTTGCACTCCATCTCTGTGCACCGGTCATCGTCCACATTCATGCGGTTCTCCAGGGCGCGGCGAGCGCTTAAATTGGATTAGATAAACTCTGCAATCTTTGTTAAAAGGGAGAAAAATTTTTTTTTGGTTGTTTATAGTGTGAGTAATGTGTGCTAATGCTGAACAAATAGGTGCACACAATATGGACAACAATGAGCATGCAAGTAAGGTGTAGAAACAAAATTAGGACTAATTTTTGACAGCTGACTGTGAGTTAACTGTAATTTCATAGTTAACTGCTTACCGTATTTTCTCTAATTTATTTTCTCTAATTCTACAGTTACCGTAAATCCTCTAATATACCGTATTTCCTCTAAAATAGCCCTCCTTCCAAAATAGCACCCAGCACCCCCTACTTGGAAGACCTACATCTTGAGCCAGAGTGAATATTTTGCAAATCTGTTTTTTGCATTCTCTTAACTCCCACGAGCTCTACCGATTCCACTTTTTAGATTTTGGATTTCCATCCAAAAATCTTGAAATCGAATACAAATTTTTCTGAAAATTGGAGGTTTGAATAAAATAGCCCCGGGGGCTATTTTAGAGGAAATACGGTAAGACCTCCCCTTTGATTCAAAATCGTGTTCTTGGCATTGTATTTTTGACCCACTTTTTGAAGAATGCTCTTATGCAAATTACCACCTATTTTGTAGCTCATTTCACTGGCTACAAAATGGGTGGTAATTTGCATAAAGCATTCTTCAAAAAGTGGGTCAATACAATGCCAAGAACACGATTTTGAATCAAAGGGGTCTTATATTAGAGGAATTACGGTAACAATGAGATTACAGTCGCGGTTACGATTTATCTCATAGTCAACGAGTTAAAAATTGTGAGTTCACAGTCAACACAAACAACTGTGAAAATTAGTCCAGATTAGTCAAGCAAAAGCGAACAACACCTCTTCATATTTTCGATCAGCATCCTCAGCAATAACTTTGGCCTCTTCCACCTGCACCTCAAGTATGTTGGCACGTTCCTCATCCGCCTGCGAGCGGGTCTCCATGGATTTGCGGGCACTTAAGCAAGCTGTGTTTAGTAAACCAACAAATACACAAGCCACTTTTGCACATAAATTTTTCACACATACAAATTATGACTAGGTCTCCACAAAGCTTCGTCCACGAAACTATTTTGCTTAGGGTCAAATTTTTGAAACCCATAAGTGATATTGGCTAAACTGTTAATATGCTTAAACATCTAGAGGGGAAAATCCTTGATTTTTTTATCAGTGTATCATAAGCATGTCTCTGTGAAGTAGCCATTTAAAAAGGGTTCTAATTAAAGCTGTCGAGCCCTCAAAATTTTCGAAGGCTCAACAACAGTCAAGATTAGGGTTGTCGACGTGGAATTTGTCACTTTTGGAGATTTTTTAATTTCTAGCTCCAAAAACCATCTGTTTTCTGTCTCGCTGATCCTTTTTTAAAAGTCGACCAATTTTCCAACACAATGGTATATCAAACGTCAAATTTAGTTCAAAAAAATTGTATGCACGTGGCCTTTCTTTTTTACGTGGGGCAACATCGAAATCGACTTTTCACGTCGCCCCACGTAAAAAAGAAAGGCCATGTGCATGAAAATTTTCTGAACTAAATTTGACGTTTGGATATACCATTGTGTTGGAAAAATGGTCGACTTTTAAAAAAGGTATCAGCGAGAGAGAAAACAGGTTGTTTTTGGAGCTAAAATTTAAAGAATGTCCAAAAGTGACAAATTCCACGTCGACAATCCTAGTCAAGATCCCTATTTTTACTCGGGAAATATAAAGTGTGATAGTGATAAGCTCAATATATTTTTTAATTCTGAGTGTAGGTCATCAACATCAGAGTGACCACTTTTGTAAAAAATAGAGATCTGGACATTTTAGCATCGTTAATTTGGCACATCTTGAGCATTTTCCGAAATGTCGTACAGTATTTTGTGGAGACCCAACAAAAACCAAAGCACAATTAGGGACGGACACATAACGAACACAAGACGACCTCCTCCTGGTGTTGTAGCCAGTAAGCCTAGTGGTGGAAGCTAACTAGCAAGCAGTGTGTATGGCTACCGTTCAGACTCATCGCAGTTGGCGGAGGCCTCCTCCATCTTCTCAGTGGCAATCTTGAGACGCTCCTCGGCACGCTCCAACTCCTCGTCAATGAGGGTGGTGCGGCGGTTGAGCGAGGCCACTTCTGCTTCAGCCTAAATGCTCAGCCCCAGGTTAGGATTGTTGTGCTTGGCTAGTATTTTTGATAAATTTTTAAATTTTTGGTTTAAAATTGGGTTTGTCTGTAACCCATTCTCACCGTTCTGCTTCATCTGCTGCTTTCGAGGCTTCTTCTAGCTGAAAATAAGATTAGTTTGGTTGAGTGTATTTTGGTTTAGTGTACAGTCGAGTCTCGTCTATCCGACACCCCCTCAAGTTCATTTTCGCTTTGGGTGAGACACTTTTATTAGCTCTATTTTCGAAGTCTTTTGCCAAATGTGATTTGCCAGTCTAGTCCCCAATATCGCAAGGATACTGATTTTGCGGATCGTTTTTCCAAAATCCTTTCAGGTTGCCGTAAAGACCCGCGGACCTCGGTTATCCGACACCTGATTTTTAAAAGGGGTGTCGGATAACCGGGACCCGCGGTCTTTACGGCAACCTGAAAATTTTGGAAAACGATCCGCAAAATCAGTATCCTTGCGATATTGGGGACTAGACTGGCAAATCACATTTGGCAAAAGACTTCGAAAATTGAGCTAATAAAAGTGTCTCACCCAAAGCGAAATTGAACTTGAGGGGGTGTCGGATAGACGAGACTCGACTGTAGTTTTTTACTTTTTCGGCCATTTTAATTAGACGACAATTCCGTCCCGAAATTTTTAAATTTGAATTCTGACCCGTCCCGTCCCGAAAAGGTCAAGCCATCTCTAATTTCAATTAGTCAGTAATGTCCAAAAATTTTCAGCCGCAAAAAATGATTCGTTTTGTATTTTCTGCATCTTTTTTCCTGTCTACAGTTAACTTATTTTTTACGCCGAACTTTTTTTCACAGTTAACTCTGTTCATAACCAAATTAGCTGACTGTATATATTTGAATCCATTCACCAAATTTTCCTAATTGATAACTGTTTTGGCGTATACCTTTGAGGTAGCAATTTTGAGTCGGTCTTCTGTTCTCTCCAAGTCCTCTTCCACTAGCACTATCCGGCGATTAAGTGCCGCAACCTCAGCCTCTGCCTTAAAATATTAGTAAAGCTCAAATAGTTGAATATAATGCTGCTCCTACATCCTCCCTCTTCTTGCGCTCCTCCTCCAGCTGTCGCTTGACCTCATCTGCCTCGTCTTTGGCCTGCTCTGCCTCCTCCCGGGCCTGCCGCATCTTCTTTTTGAGCACATCTAGCAAGGAGGTTTGCTGTGAGCCGCCTTTCTCGATTCTCGACATTTTGCTGCAGGCTGCACAATTTGTATAATTTATTGTGGAAATGTCACAGTTTACTATGATCACGATAGAAGGGGCAGTTCAATAAACACATTTTAGGTCGACTTTCAAGACTACGTATGACCAACACAGGCAAGTTTCTTAGAAAGGAGCTGAATAAAGTCAACCCTCGATATAACAGCACCCAAAATCTTAAGGGCTTGGTCACATGGGTTTGACGGATTTGCGTTGTAAAAATTAAAATAAATTATAGCAGCAATGTAACGGCACCTTCGTCCAGTCCCTAAAGTGCCGTTACACGAGGGTTAACTGTACATTCAAAAATTTTGAGTGGAATGGATGGTTTTATACTTTAACTCAACTATATTGGGTAATGCGGAAATCTTAAGAAAATAAGAAAGAAGACCTAATTGGGAACAAAAGCCGCAATCAATCTAACAGGTGTATTTGATCACAGTATTCAGCAAAAATTAGTCCATGCTCCTGCAGAGGTATGGGAATATTGATGAGAAGAATTAAAAATTTATATAGAAACATCTATATTAGAATTGTCGGCGCTAGTATAGAATACCCCCAAAGACCTTCTAAAAATCGTTGTAACTACCCTTTGGAACAACAAGTTTAGGCTTAGCCCTTAGGCTTAGGGGTAGGCCTGGAAGTTGTGACTAATAATTTTCTGGGGTCTGGAACATATATTTGGGTGCTCTTTACTTAAGTTTTAGAAGGCATAGGTTTGGGGGGAGGGGTATTCTATACTAGGGTCGTTAGTCCTTAGGCTCAGGGGTAGGCCAGCTTATGGAAGTTGTGACTAATAAGTGTTTTACGCACTTTTTCTGGGGTCTGGAACATATATTTGGGTGCTCTTTACTTAGGCTTAGGGGTAGGCCAGCGTATGGAAGTTGTGACTAATAAGTGTTTTACGCACTTTTTCTGGGGTCTGGAACATATATTTGGGTGCTCTTTACTTAAGTTTTAGAAGGCATAAGTTTGGGGGGAGGGGTATTCTATACTAGGGTCGAATTGTCACATCGGATATTGGATTTTAGAAAGCTGCTCATCAGAAATGTGTCAAAACTAGAAAAATATCAAATTGAGACATTTTCAAAATCATATATCGAAAGCGAAAAAGTATCAAAAGTCGAAGAAAATTTCTAAAAAAGTTTAAAAAAATTTTCCTTCAAAATTTTTAATTTTCGGCTTTTTGGAAAATCGTAAATTGAAAGGGAAAAAGTGTCAAAAATCGAAATTTTGACGCATCCCTGCTGCTCATACTCTATTTCTGTGAATTCTTTCTTTCAGGAGTAGCCCAACCCCTGACCTACCCTGGCACTTCTTCCTATTGATATTTTCTGTGTCTTATTTTTGGGTAAATAGCTATATGCACCCCTACAATATTACTTAATTGGTACAAAACGCACCAGCTGAATAACTAACTATAATGGAATGCAATTACGCCACTCCCAGGATATACATTTCATGCAGGAAAAAAAGAGTAGTAGCAGAAAAAGAAGATCTCTCCTGACTTAGCCTAATGAAAATATCACTTTTTGTACAAAAAAGAGAAGAGGGGAGCCAGCTTTCAGGGAAAAGTGATTTGCAATCGTAGAGGGGAACTGGCTTTTGTGGTTGTGGGAGGGGGGGAACAGTCAGGCAAGCACAATGGGAGAAGAAGTTGAAAGGATGGGGTATGCTTACGTGTGCAGCCCCACAAATCCGGTGCTAGAAGTAGTAGTAGACCTCTTCTTAGGGCTTTTCATTATCATTGAGTTTGCAGGTGGGAGGAAAGCTATTGTAGCTTAGGCTTTTGTTAAGCTATGGGCGAGTGGGCGTGGAATGTGTGAAGCAACACATGTTTTGTATCAATAATGAACATACAGTCAAACCCCGATATAGTGCGACTCTGATATAGTGCGACCTTGATTTGGCTCGAATTAACTGTTGCCAACCCTGGTCAAAAGTCTTTAAAAGTCTCGATAGTGCGAGTCTCGTTATAGTGCGAATTTTGTTTGGTCCCCAGGGGTCGCACTATATCGGGGTTTGACTGTACCGTTTTTTTCTAATTTAAACTCCTCCCTTGATTCAAAATCGTGTTCTTGGCATTGTGTTTTTGACCCACTTTTTGAAGACCAGAGGTTCCCTGATGACTATTTTTGGGACATGATACGATATGACAGTGATAGGGAAACATTAATTCCCCACCTGATATGATAATGATATGATAAGGCCGTCAAAATTCTCGCCTGATATGATAGTGGTGAGGGCCCTATGATGAGGGCCCTGAATTTTTCGTCTGATATGATGTGATAGTGATATAGCTCGAAAATTTTCTGCGTGACATGATAGTTATTTGATATGACCAACCAACCTACCAACCAATTTTTTATTTGACATGATAGTGATATTGATAAGGACCCTGAATTTTTCATCCGATATGATAATGATATGATAACACCCAGGAATTTTTTCCCGTGATGTGATAGTGATGTGTTGGCGGTGGTATGCTGATGATATGATAAGCCTTTCATATCATGCCGCGTGATAACGAAATTTTCTGATGTCAGGGAACCTCTGTTGAAGACTGCTCTCAAGCAAGTCTCCACTCATTTTGTAGCCAGTGAGATAAGCTACAAAATGAGGGGTAAGTTGCTTAAGACAAGTCTGAAAAAGGGCGGGCAAACACACAATTTTGAATCAGAGGGGATTAAATTAGAGAAAATACGGTAAATATTGAACGGCTTATCGGGTGTCTTTTTTTTAATTTTGAAAAAATAGATTCGGTGAAGCAGATTCGGGAACATATCTCAAAATATCATAATACAGAATGAATTCTAATTTTTTTCAATGTTTGGAAAGAACTACATTTGGCCCAAGGTGATTCAACCTGGAAAAGTATGTAGCTACCACTTCAATTGACAAAAGAAAACAGAGCTCGAATGTAGTTTTGACAACTGGAGCTTAGTGCATAAAAAAACTCTGGTATCCAAAGTCCCTTTCGAGGGATTTGTATCCCAGTTAGGTGTGAAGTCTAAGCCTCCCACTCCCCCTGAATTACCTCTGGATGCATAAAAAACGTATGTATGGCAGAGTTTCTTTGTGCTATAAGCCCCAGTAGTCAAAACAAAATTCCATTTCTGTTTATTTTCGTCCATCACTCCCTTTTTAAGGTTGAATCACTTTGGCTCTTTAAAGCAAAAAGCCGAATTTCGGTCAAAATTTTTGGCTAGATATAAAAACTGAACAAATTTCACACAAAATAATTAATTTGAAAAAAAGCAACAACTGTGTAATAACACCAAGGCAAAAAAGCTGCCCGTCTCTCCCAATTTCCACCACCACCAGCACCATGCAGAACATGTAAAGTTGCGTGAAGATAAGTAATAGTGTTTTCCCAGCATTTATCTCACATCCTAGTCAGTCCCCCTCCCAACAAATCTACTGCTTCTCGATCCAGAAGAAGACGCACAAAAAATGTTGAGGAGTAGGAGGAGTAGTACCACTTAACTTTCCCTTGTATCTCCCACTCAAGCTTGGGAGTAGGGGGATATTCTCTTACTCCTACAAAATATGCTTTTTCTCAACTTAAGCTCTCCTCTCCTACAAGGTTATAATTTGGGGAGAGGAGGATGGATAGAGAGGAAAAACCTTTTTTTCCTACAAAAGCAAAATCTTTGCGTTGTGCTAAAAGAGGAAAAAAGTTTCATTGAAAACACAACAGAATGAAGGTTGAGCAAAAACAAGGATTGGATCAATTACAAATCTTTTTTTCAGGAAAGGTGTTTAGAAAAAGGATGTGTGTTGGGAGTGGGAGACCTTTTGACAGTGAAATAACGGGTCGTTTGCAGGGTTGTTAAAGGGGCTTCCCCACGCTAATGAGAGGTGGTGCCCGGGAATTTAAAATTTTTTCCTAATCATTGAACTTCTGTGCGGATTTTTCAACTTGGTTTGTAACAAAACTGTACCTAAAATTAAATTCTAGGCATTGTTTTGTTATAAACCAAGCTGAAAAATCCGTACAGAAGTTCAATAATCAGGAAAAAATTCTCGGGCACCACCTCTTATTAGCGTGGGCATGCCCCTTTAACGAACATTTTTCGCATGAAGCCTTCACCTTCGCTCCTTCACATGAAAAATCTTTTTGACCATCTTCTGAAGGACCTTCGCCTTCAATGAAGGGTTTCATTGAAGGGTTCACAACCAGGGTGGCCATAATCATACCTGTAGCGCCGCCAAAAACGCCGCCGGCGCCGCCGGGCTTTTTCAAAAACAGCGCCAGCGCCGGCGGCGCAGCAGGTATGGCCATAATGCTCTTTTTAAAGGGCAAATGCCCTTTTTTTGAAATTTGCGCCCTTTTTTATTTGACAAAAAAGGGCAGATAATTGTAAAATTGAGTAAAAATTCTACATGAACGGAATGCTTTACTTGTTGTGTTTAAAAGTTTGAAAGTGTCGTTTCGTGCAATGTTTTGCATGTTGAACTAGTTTAAGTGTTGATGCCCTTTTTTCAAAATTTTTACTTGTAAATGCCCTTTTTTGTGATCGCATGCCCTCTTTTCCAAAAAATGATATGGCCACCCTGTTCACAACCCTGGTCCTTTGGCCCCTTTTGTGCCAGTTTTTGAATTCGCGCCTTTTTAATTGTATTCATTTTTGGCTGTTCGGTACATTTTTTTAAGTTTTTTTATTTAGGCGCGGGGTGGGCCAGCGCATGTTAGGATGGGCTCGAAAATGTATCCTGAACTGCATACAAATAATAAAAATGGTTTTAGTATGCATCTAAAACTAGAGCTTGAAGGAAAATGGGATCAATCACAGTTAACTTTTCAAAATTACAGTCAAACCTCGTCTATACGGCACCCCCTTAAGTTCGTTCCCGCCTTGGGTCCGACACTTTTTTAGCTCAATTTTCGAAGTCTTTTGCCAAATGTGATTCGCTAGTCTAGTCTGAAATATCGCAAGGATTCTGATTTTGCCGATCGTTTTTTCAAAATCTTTAAATTTCGTCATAAAGACCCGCGGGTCCCGGTTATCCGGCAGCCCTTTTTAAAAATCAGGTGTCGGATAACCGAGGTCCGCGGGTCTTTACGGCAACCTGAAAGGATTTTGGAAAAACGATCCGCAAAATCAGTATCCTTGCGATATTGGGGACTAGACTGGCAAATCACATTCGGCAAAAGACTTCGAAAATTGAGCTAAAAAAGTGTCCGACCCAAGGCGGAAATGAACTTTTGGGGGTGCCGTTTTAACGAGATTTGACTGTATGCAAAAGCAATCAGAAATTGATTTTGCATAAAAACCCTAATTATTTTTTAGATAGCCAATCGAGGAGTTAGAAACTGGTTGAATGCATGGCTTAGTAGTCAATGAATAACACACCGAAATAAACTTTAGAACTGTTTTGGATGGAGGAAACAGGAATGGAACGAGAAATATTTTCTGTTTTTTATTTTCCTCCTATTCATTTTGTTATCACTCACTCAGTCATTTTTGGTCAAACAAACATTTCTCGACCTGCACTGATATGAACCAAAAAAGGTGGCCATAAGCTGAGACAATGGTGGAAATGAGTAAGAATGATTTGTGAAAATAATTGAAATTTAATGACCATGAATGATTTATGTGGCAGTCAATCATAGATAAAACAAATGTATATTTTTTAAATTTTTTCAACCTCACTTTTTCCAAAAAAAATTAGCTGTATGAGATTACAGTTAATTATGTAATAGTAACCACCCCCTATTTTTGACTAGGATTTCAGAGTCAGGGTTATTTTTGATTGACAATTTCAAGATTTTTAGAGGATTGAAAAATAGTAACCCCGGGGTTTCTATTAGAATAATTACGGTATCTTATCTCCCCGAAAATTAAAAATATCGGTTCGTGACACTTTCAAACCTAAGTTTTTATTAAAATACAGTCGACTCTCGATAAAGTGCCCTTGGGCTGCTGTCCCCAGGGGTGGCACTTTATCAAGAGTCGACTGTACAATTTTTAAGTAAAAGTTCTTATAAAGTCGCCCCTTGTCTTCCTGACTCCAAATGGGCTGAGATCGGGTCAAAAGAAATTTTAGGGAGTTGAGATATAGTCTGAACGAGGTGGGTGGTGCAAATTTTCTGGGTGGTCTACTCGAAATAGTCATATCTCAGCTCCCTGTAATTATTTTAATCTGATCCCCGTCGACTCGAATTCAATAAGGCACTTTGGTATGACTTACTTTCCAACAACTTTCACTTTGAAAATCTTTTTTTTTTCAAAAGTTCCAATAGTTAGGTCGGAAAGTGTAGCGAATCAATAGTAGTGCCCCAAAAACCCTGGTTTCAAAAGTTTCTAAAAACGCCTTCAAAAAGTAAGATTATCAATGAATAATATAAAACGCTTGAAAAGGTATCCAGCATCACCCCAATGCACAACAACAACAACAATAATGTACACAGCCACCAAATCACATTGACTCACCCAAAAGAGAAGGAGGAGGAGGAGGGTAAGAAATACCAAACACCAGATCTCGCACACCTTTTGTCAACTATTTGGTTACCCTCCTCCACTACTAGCAAACCCCTCAGCCTCTAGCCAGTCTGCAAAGTGCATTAGTAGGGGAAGGGGAGGAATGTATAGCAGCAGCAGCAATAATCCATTTGGGGCAGGCCTCAAAAGGAGAGAACACAAGGACAACACCCAGCACTACTTGAACACGCAGCCAGCTGCACCACCACGACCATCCAGCAGCCAGCCTTCCTCCTTTGGTTTAGCGTTGAACTGGTGTATGTCTATAAGGTTGTGGAGTGAGGGAATTGCAGCAGGCAGCAGCATGGCGACGACCTTTTTTGGGACTACTAATGTAGCTTGGCAGGGGGAAAATGGTTTTTGTTGTGCTCCTCCTCCTCCAACAAATAGTCAACATTCATTGCTATTGTGCACTAAGCTTTTGTTTAAACTTCCAGAACCATTGCTTACAAAAGCCATGCACTTCAGCACTTGCAGGGGTTAGAAAAAGTATAAAACGTGACCTTAAAATCCAATAAAAAATATGAACGATTGAAAAATAGCTAAGGGTGATCTGATAGCTGAGTACAGTCAAACCTCGATTTAAGGACACTCGGTTTAAGGACAGCAAATTTTAATTTGGTTGGTCATTAAGAAATTTAGCCAAAATGACCCTCGATACAAGGACACTCGGTTTAAGGACAGCAAATTTTAATTTGGTTGGTCATTAAGAAATTTAGCCAAAATGACCCTCGATACAAGGACACTCGGTTTAAGGACAGCAAATTTTAATTTGGTTGGTCATTAAGAAATTTAGCCAAAATGACCCTCGATACAAGGACACTCGGTTTAAGGACACCCTCGATTTAAGCACACCGCATTGGCGCTCCCAGCTCAACAAAGCAACACTCGATTTAAGGACAGCAAGAAAATTTTTCGCAAAATTTTAAATTTTCATTGTCTCCACAAGAAAATTTCACCATTTTAGAAGCGGGAAAGTTTGTTTGGTTTATTTGGTTTTTTAAATGACTTTTCTTTTACCGATACCGAGGTGATGGAGATCGAAGAAGCGCCGGAGTCGCTAGTCACAGCTCGAGAAGCAACCGCCGCACTCAAAGTCTTTCAGCGATTCGTCGAAGAGAACTCCAGTGATCCAGCTGACCGACAAACTCGACGACTTCCTGGCCAAAGAACGCGTGCAGAAATTCAAACTAAGTAATCTTTTAGATTATTTCAGTCCTAACCTTTGATGTTATTGTTTGTTGGCTTAAATATATGGAATGTTAAAATAAAACATTACTTTGTGAAGATGGTGGAGGTTGGTCCTTTAAGGAGAGGCTCTCGATTCAAAGACAGAATCACAGCACTTGGGTTTCAAAAACTCGTTTTAAGGACTGTCGATTTAAGGACAGCAGTTTGACCGGTCCCCAGGCTGTTTTTAAATCGAGGTTTGATTGTATGAGAAAGTTGACCATCAAATATATTTTACCAATATAAAGTCGGTTTTTTAAATTTTAAAAATTTCCTAAAAATACCATGGTTTTTGCGCGCAGCGGCATGTCCGATATTTGAATTAGTGGGGGACAGTTCTCTTTCGTCTTTCACTGTGTACTCTTTTGAGTTATACTGAAAGACCCAAAGAGTATGGTGCGAGACCAAAGAGAACTGTCCCCCGTCAATTCAAATTTTGCACATGCCGCTGCGCGCAAAAACTATGCTCCTTCAAAAAATTCCGGAATTTTTTTTAAACAAAATTTCGGGTTTATAGAGCCTCTTGGAATGCGAGTGGGTCCATGGGGAAGTCTCTAGTAGACCTGCGCGGCTCGAAATAGTACATGAGTACAAACAGCTGCTATCCCTTATCTGGTTTGACCTTTTTTTACTTGGTCCATCCTATTATTGTTTGACTTGTGGTTAGTCGGAGGGCAGCGTACGCTAGGGAGGGCTAAAAAAATGCTAGAAAGACACGATTGAGTCTGTCCTAACAGACGCTAACCTACCCTGCGTCCAAGGCAAAAATGGATCAAGATTAAAAACCCAACCAAATTCTCTCTAAAAAAATTGGCTGTTTACAAGAAAAACTGACCACTTCAAATTGACAATAATTAAAAAGACAAAAATAAAAGGATGCGAATAACGATAATAGGCATTATCTTAATCGGGTGGGCTCACACTGGATAATACACACACCCAACAAACAATTCTAGAGAAGAAATTATTAGGGGATATGTCTGGCTGGTTGGAAGGCTCACCCCCATTAATAATAAGCAGCAGGATGGAACAGCCCCTACATGTTGTTGTCACAATTATGCATACTTGGAGGAGCAGAGGATCAGGATGGCTGGAGCCAAGCAGGGGGGTAATCAACAAGATAACACTTTTTGGTGAGATGATGAACATTTTGCAGAGGAACGCTGGTCACTGTTCACTTAATGATTAGCTGGTGATGCAAAAAGAAATGCAGTGATTGGAAACAAATGGTTATTAGCGCACAAATGGCTGGATGCATGCATAACAATCATTGTTTTGAATGATGGAGTTGATGGTGGTGGTCATTGTGCTGCTCCTAATTTCGCACTTGATATCCTGATATAAAAGGCACAACAATATTTAAATCAACAAAAAATCATTTTGTCTACCCATTTTGATGGCTGTATTTGGTTCTGGCATTAGGAAAAGCAGGAGTTTCAAAAATTTCTGTGTTTGCACACCCTTTCCTGGAAAACCTTGTTATAGGTCTGTTTTTGACTCACACATGCATAGCTCCTGAGAAATTGTTGCCCATATATATTTTTTAGATTTTGCTTATTCACTTTTAAATTTACATTCAAATTCCCAAACTCATTTTGCCGAAAAACAGAAAATTTCCGAAATTGCTCCCACTAAGCGAAGTTTAATAGGCAAATTCCAAAAGCGGAAATTTTCGCAACTGGCGTTTTTCCAAACTGCTGATGCCGAAAACCAATACAGCCAATTTCGTTCACTTATTTACACAAGCTATGCAAGAACAGATGAATTGGGTCTGAATACGACCATAACTTTAATATCTTTCAGCATAAAATCCAATTTCGAAGTAAAAAGTAGTTTTACAGGGGTATTTGATCCCGGCCTGATTTCCAAAATTGGCTGAAACGGATTACCGACCGGATTTTTATTGGAGCGGAAAATAAGTCCAACTATCAGCACTACAGTCGAACCTCGATATAACGACACCCGATATAACGACACCCCAAAATTGACCAATTTGGTCAGCTTTGACTAAAATCTAGTCAAATGAACCCTCGATATAACGACACCCTTAAGCCGGTCCCTTGGGGTGTCGTTGACTGTAGTAAACAGTAGGTAACGACCAGGACGAATCGAACATGGCTGGCTTCACAGTTTTATCTAACTGTAATTTTTCTAATACGCAATTTCTTTACAAATTTCTTGTAATCTGCTAAAAATTTTAGTTCTATGAAAAATATTTGAAAAAATTTAACTTACACCATCATCCAAAGCAGCAGATGAAGTGGATTGGTGAGAATGGGTTTATAAAATTGCCATTAAAACATGACTTTTGTTAACAGAATGTTTGAACCCAATGTTATTATATTGCAATTGCCCACCTCCTGGAGTGCCTTCTCCTTCTCCTCCAGTTTGACGTTGGCAGCGGCCAGATCTTCCTGAGCCTTGTCCAAGTCGTTTTCGGTCTGCATCATCTTCTTCTGGGTGTCACGCAACTCCTCCTCCACTCGCTCCAATTTCTCGGTGGTCTGGCGCACTTTCTCCTCGGCGGCATCTGCTCGGTCCAGAGCATTATCCTAAAATGCGCAGTTTTATTAGGTGAATCAACATCAACTCAAAAAACTGTTTAAAAAAATTATAATGGTTTAGCAATTTTTTCATGTTGGTAAAAAAAATAGCCACTAGGTGTTAAATAAATAAAGTTAATTATAAAATTTTATTAATAGACAAAGTTTCAGTAAAAATTTCCACTTCAAGATGCAGAATTTCGACTGCAGTTTTTATAAAAATAATATATTTATTTGAACTTATTTATTTGAATGATGCTACAATAAAAAAGTATAATATTAAAATCTGCCCGCTAATTTTTTTTTCGAAAAATCAGCGGACATTTTCAAGAGATTAGCGGGCAAAATTAAATACCACCCATAAAAAAATTCTTAAATACGCAACACCCCCCTTATAAATTCAAAATCGTGTTCTTGGCATTGTGTTTTTGACCCACTTTTTGAAAACTGCTCTCAAGCAAGTCACCACTCATTTTGTAGCCAGTGAGATAAGCTACAAATGGTTGGTAACTTGCCTGAGAGAAGTCTTGAAAATGGGTCAAAAAGCAATGCCAAAAACATGATGATATTCTCTAATTTAAGCCCCTCTGATTCAAAATCGTCTTTTGTTCGCCCTTTTTTAGACTTGTCTTAATCAACTTACCCCTCATTTTGTAGCTTATCTCACTGGCTACAAAATGAGTGGTGACTTGCTTGAGAGCAGGCTTCAAAAAGTGGGTCAAAAACACAATGCCAAGAACACGATTTTGAATTAATAATAACACCAGTAGTTAATGACCTCATTTATTTCACCTGCCACATTTTTGCATTGGTCTCTTATTCTTGTATTTCTTATATTTTTTGATTTAAAAAAAACCAATTGGCCGTTAAGATTTCAACGTCGCAATTTTATTTGATCTACTTTTTATACCAGAAAAGCTTAGAGGGCTGAAAAACTTGATTACAACATTTGACAAAAATGTATTCATGGGTATTAAAACATCAAGTTTCATTCGAAATGTGCGATTGCTTAATATCTGACGAAAGGATACAGGATTAGTCACTATTACACTGAGTTTATTTGAAATTTTTTGTATTAATTGTTTTTTCGACCTATATTTTACCGATGACTCTTGCCCGTATTAAGGTAGCTCAGGCTCTTTACTTAATTTTGGTGTACATGACATGGCTAAAAGCAGGACTGTGCAAATTCTCCGAAATAAATTTTCGGAAGGGAAGCCATGAGGTCAGAAGTAAGAAGAACTAAAAAGTTTCGACTAGCTATGGTTAAAAGCCATCGGTGAAATATAGTTCAAAAATCAATTCGGAGCAAAAAGAATTAAAAAATGATTTCAAAAGTTATGGAATGTTCGGGTGATTTTCAAAAAAAATTAATGTAAATTTTGTCTACATTAAGTATTCAATAGAAAATTAGCCAAAAATTAAAAAAATTACTATAGGTACGAAATGTCAAAAAATAATTAAAACAGCTAAATAAAATACAGATGTGTCTCGATACAGTGACACCGCTCAAATTCGACCCCACGCTTTGTCGAACACTTTTTTAATCCAGATTTTGAGCGCATAGAAAAAATCGCAAAGATTTTGTTTTTTTTTGATACTCATTTCTTGAAAAAAATCGATAATTTCGCTATTTAGTCACGCGGATTTCGATATAAAGGTGTGTCACTATGTCAAAGTATGCGGCTCTGAATGGCGAAATTATTCAGCTTTTGAAAAATGAGCGACGAAAACGAATTCCCTGTGATTTTTTTTACTGATCTACTAAATTACTCAAAATCTGCGTAAAAAAGTGTCGGGCCCAGCTGAGGGTCAAACTTTTTGATGCTTAACTGTATTAACTGTACTAATTAACTGTACTAATTAACTGTACTAATTAACTGTACTAATTAACTGTACTAATTAACTGTACCAAAGTTGAATGAAACTTTAAACTATTTTTCATTTGGAAGACTTTTGGATAAGAAAACTATATCTTTTACAAGCCCAGGAATACAAACAAAAAATCGGCAACAAAACTAGACCTTCTCGATCTTCATAGCCTGCATCTTCTTCTTGATGGCGTCCATTTTTGGTTGTTGTTTCTGTGGGTTGACTCGTAGACAAAAATATAATAATAGGAGAATAAGCGCCGGGACTGGAAGCTTGGTTGAAATAAGTGGAGAAGCAGGCAGATCCAATCAGGGCGGCAGCAGATGCTCTCTAGCCTGAAACAACAGAGACAAAGATATAGGGGAGGGCATGTTTCTCCAGCCAGATCACTCCAATTCAACTAATGTTGGTGGTGGTGGATCAGTTTTTAGCCAGAGACATCCAAATGGATCAGACCTACTGCCTTGTGGCTAATAGCAACTGCTCCCCCTCCCCACTTTCTTTGGATTGGATGGGTGCTGCTGGTTTAAGAGCCTGCTGCTAGAAACAAATTCCACAAAAAGGGATTAGAGAAATTGAAGCAAAACATTCTCTCATCGCCCACGATTAGTATTTCAGTTTTTTGTGGGATTGGATCAAGAGCCGCACTGAGGAGACAGCAGCAGCAACAGCCAATTGATGATGATTACACCGCTACTACTACTACTACTACAACCCCTTGGAGTGAAAATATATAGAGGGAGTAAGTCAACTCAAAAATATTTTGATTTGATGATTAGTATAAAAAGTGAAAAATAGTGATTGAAATTTGCATAAATAACTAAGAAATAACGTTTTCTTTAATACAAGAAGGCTAAGGTGGCGCGGGCGGCGAAGAAGGCTCAGGCGGCGGTGCCAGGATGGTTCAAGGACAAAAGCGTGACTCTCCTCAAGTGGCCATCTCAATCTCCGGACCTGAATCCAATCGAGCATCTCTGGGCTGAAGTGGAGCGCCGCATTCGAAAGAATAAACACAAGAACCTGGCGGCATTGATGGAAGCGATCAAGAAAGAATGGCGGAAAATTCCTATCAAAGTATCGATTAAACTTGTTCATTATATGCCACGTCGTTGTCAAGCTGTTATTGATGCAAATGGTTATGCTACGAAGTACTAGTTGTTCAATAAACGTTTTCATGCATTTTTTGCACGTCGAAAAAAGTGGTGTTGTAAATCAATCGCCTATTTTTCCATAAAATTTAAAACGTCTTCAATGAAAGCTACATACCATTCGAAAGAGGTACTCCTTCGGCTGGGGCCCCCCCCCTCTTTTTTTTCAAATTTTTTCGAATTTTTTAAATTTAAACAAACAAAAATCAAAATTAATTAAGATAACTTTAAGCCATTTTATTCACATTAAACGAAATTCTCTTTCCAGAACCTTGTCTGTAGCCATATCATGTACCCAATAGTAGGAAAACAGAAAAATCTCAAATATAAATACCATAAAAATGCTATAGATAAAGTAAAACGACTAACTTCTTTCAGACTTATTTGAGCCGATTCGAAAATGGTCCCATTGAGGAAGCCGATTTCCCTCTTGCAGTTTTTGCGGTCGCACCGAAAACGTTGCTTTCCATCTGATCGTCGTTTATAGCGCATAGGTTTTCCACAGATGCACAATGGAGATGTGTGAAGCACCCCAATTGTTTGAAGCCACTGTTGGAATTCATCGTCAGCTTTACCATGAACCAGCACAATGAGTTGATACAGATTGATACCTCGCAGATTTTCCATTTTTTATAACTCGGAGCTCTTCATATAAAATGACATAAGTTACAATATATTTGAAAAAAAATTGAGGGGGGGCCCCAGCCGAAGGAGTACCCATACCATTCGAAAGAGCGTTAAAAATGCTACAGAAATGCTCTTGTTCATTTTTGGTTAGAATCACGAAATTGCGCCAGAAAATTGCTTTTAAACAAAAAAAACGTTAATTTTTTCTTTGATGCATTTTTTCGAAGTATTCGCCAGTTATGTTTTAACAGTCTGGTCCCCAACTATAGCAAGGGTTCTGATCTTGCCGATCTTTTTTCAGAAAAACGTGGTGGTGTTATATCGAGGGTTGACTGTATGCCTTCATAAATTAGTGATCGGAATATCTAAAGTTTGTGGAAGTCAGTGTATGCTCCATTACTAAGTTACACATGTTTTCTATCGTGAATAGGCGATCTACTGTTACTACTAATAGTAAATTAGCACATTCCAACGTGTGTGTAATACGTGTGTAATTATTAGAAAAAAATTTCAATTTCACGTCGAATGAGGTAATATAAAAGGCTAATTTTTTAATTTTTTAACAAATTTTTTCGATTTTAACCTCCTCCAACCTTTAATTTTATTTTGGTCTTATTTATATTATTTTTATTTATTGCCTCCGTGCTTTTATACGTACTTGCGTGCCTATAAAAAAAAATTTTGAACTGTGGATTGACAGCGAACTGCTTGATGTTTTTTATAAACAGTCTTCATAAAAATTCCAGTTTCTTCTATTATATTTAACGTCCAAGCCGATTCGATAGAGACCTACCTTCAACCATTAATCTCATGACGCTCTTTAAAATATCCTTGGCTTCTGCAATTTCGCTGCTGGATTTCTCGGGGGAACTTTATATACGCATCGCCTAGGGTCGAAAGTTCAAATGCCCCAAGGTGCACACTTTACCAGTATGTGTCATAACTCTTCGCGTTTTTTTTTCAAATTTTTAGTCAGAATCGGTTTTTTTCTTTTTCGCATATTTCTTCATGAAATTCTTCATTTTTCATTGAAATGTGACTTGTGTTCAAATTAAGCATGTTTTAGATGCCTCGAGGTCTTGTGCGCTCAAGACCGGCCGGATTTTTGTTAAAGGGATTTCAAAGCTGCAGGAAAGATGGGAGAAAATTGTTGAGACCGAAGGAAATTATTTTGATGAATGATAGTTGCTGTTATGAAATATGTTATGCGTTGCCTTGAATAAAGATTTCACTGTTATTTGGAAATGATTTTCTATGAAAGAAATGAAGAAATATGCGTATAAGAAAAAAATCGATTCTGACTAAAAATTTGATAAAACGCGAAGAGTTATGACACATACTGCTATTTATTTTTTATTCAGTTCCCTGACTTCTAGGGCCAAAAATATCGAGGAATCGATTGGAATTATTTCCAGCACTGCTTTACCGTCACCCACTGCCTTAATTTTTAAATTTCAAGCAATTGACCATCAAAATGAAACGAAACCAGCCAAAATGATGAGTACTTAGTTTTATATTGCCTAAATTTCTAGCATTTTTTTTTATTTGTCAACGTGTTTAGTGACTTTTTAAAGTCAGAATTTCATGGGGAACCAAATAGAAAATTTTCCACACCAAAATCACTTTAGAAAAATAAGGTAGCTAGCGAAGCTTTGACCAGAAAAGAAATGAGTACTTTTCAGGGGTAGGATTTCGGTAATTTTTTTGAACTGACGTTTTTTGCGATTTCAATTTACACGATCATTTACAACCACATACTGAAAATGACGTCAAGAAGCAGAGCTAAATTTTGAGTATATGATTGTAAATGATCATGAAAATTAAAAGTTGCAAAAAATGTCAGCTCCAAAATAATACCGAAGAGTTCCGGGACAGCCCGGGTAGTCTGGAAACTGGACATCGATTGAATGTTTTTTTTAAATTTTAGCTGTAACCACACAGTACCTTTTTGTCTGTATGATATCTCAAATGAAAGCCCAGAATCTTGGCTACATTTTAGTGTATAAAATAAAACGTGTGATTTGTAGAAAAATTCAGAAAATATCAATCAAGCCAGTCAAACAAAAACTCCAAAAACCATCGATTTTCAGAAATCTAGCCTATTTTAGCGTGTAAATCAGCTCCGGTAAGTGTGAAACCCTGCGCTGATTATCTAATTGGATAGCCAAAAATGTGAAGATCATTTTGACACCAAACTTGTAAATAAAAAGAGATAAAAAATACGGTGTGCAATCTCAAACCAGTGGTAGTGACTTAGGCGATGCGTATATAAAGTCCCCTTCCCCCTCTTAAAGGGGCTTCCCCACGCTAATAAGAGGTGGTGCCCGGAAATTCAAAATTTTTTCCCAATCATTGAACTTGTGTACGTACTTTTCAACTTGGTATCTAACAAAACAAGGCCTAGAATTTAATTTTTTAGGCATAATTTTGTTAGAAACCAAATCCGCACAGAAGTTCAATGATTGGGAAAAAATTTTGAATTTCCGGGTACCACCTCTTATTAGTGTGGGCATGCCCCTTTAAGCAGAAATTTTTTTGGCTGAAAGACCTTTTTGGCGCTAATTATTATAGGCGCTAAAAAACCTGATATGGCCCAATTTTTTTAGAACCGAAATAAGCTTTGCCGATTTCTTCTTTCTTTTGCTTAGGCCTTTTTCGTAAGCTTTTGAAGCATTCTAAAATTATTATATTTTGGAATTTTTGAGTAGACGACTTAAAGGGGCATGCCCGTGCGTTACACGGAGAAAAGGTGGGACCAGTAGTTTTTTTCTTTCTCGCGAATTTTTTTCATGCACTTTCTTCCAGATTTTTTGAATTTTCTGCCTAACTTTTAAAAGTAGTATAAGGTCACCGATATCACATTGAACACGAAACGAGTGAAAAATGGGACGGTTCGAAAAAGTTTGCTGGTCCCCGCTTTAACTTTTTGAAACGCACGGGCATGTTTCCTTTTTAAAATCGGATTAACAGAAAAGCCTGTGGTTTTTATTTGCAGTTATTTTGGGTTGTTACACTTTTCGACCCTGAAATGGCGCTTTTTCTGCCGGAAATTTGAAAAAAGCTTTTGTTTTCGGCGGTTTTCTTATTACTTTTCAATTTTTTTTGACCAGCTTGTAGCCCAGGATCTCAACTTTCTTATAAGCTATCAACTGACTGAATGAGATTTTCAAAAGTTGGAGGAAAAGATCTTTGAACAGAACAAATTTTTCCAAAAATTTAGTCCCTTTAAAGACCTTTTCTTCCAACTTTTTGAAACCTGATTTGGTCAGTTGATAGCTTATAAGAGCTGACGCTGGTCAAAAATAATAAAAAGTAATAAAACCGCCAGCTTTCAAATTTCCGGCAGAAAAAGTGCCATTTCCGGCAGAAAAGCGCCATTTCAGGGTCGAAAAGTGTTTCAGCCGTTATTTTGTTACTTTCCTAAGTGGTTTAGCGAAAATAACAAAAAAAATTCATAAAATATTGGCTGCAAAGAATTTTTTTGTAATTACTGTAATTAATATGCCCACAATATATATCATCGATTTTGTGCTCTAAAGTGTGTGATTGCCATCTTATCAACATTTTCAAACCGAAACAAAAAACAGCGAAAAAAACACATCCACCCACATTTTTAGTTCATCGGCTCTTTTGTTTGGTTTCCTGCACAACAACAAAACATTTAATTCACAAGGTTCGATCAATTCCCTTTTGTTCTATTGGTCCAGCCTAAAGCAAAATCACTTCAAAATAGATATCGTTGCCCGTCCTTCCCTCTACTCTGCCAGGTTTTAAACGAGAAAGCAGAGACATAGGAACAGCTGCTATCTGAAAAGCAATAAATCCCAGCAAGTTGGATATTCACACAAAGTGCGGGGGCTAGCAAGACCGAAAATTTTCTGGCCTCCCACTCGTTTTAAACATATTCTAGCTAGCAGGCTTCTCTTAGAATTGCCTCTTCCTGCCACAAACAAGCAACACCGAAACGCTATCAGAACAAAATTTAGTGAGAGCAGAGAAACAAAGAATATATTCACTTACTAAGCAAAACATCCATCAATATTGATTCGTATCAAGCAACTACGAAAATCCCTTTGCCTCAACTTTTATGCGGAATTCGAACGAAGGGAAAATAAAAATGTGGCAGCCTTTTAATGCAACCTTTACAGTGGGTAATTAATTTTGACCTCAAATTTTTGAAAGAACCACAAATTTCTGATTGGTCTACCCACCTACCTCGAGTGTTACTGGTCGTTTTGGGATTCATTTAGGGCTAGTTATTACAAAAGAATGATGTTTTTTGTCGATAGATTCGAACCTGTGACCAGGGGCGTATAACGCTCCAGCTCTCGCTCCGGCTCCTCTCTAGCTCCGAGGCAGAGCAAGAGCGAAAATTTTGAAAACTCAGAGCAAAAGCGAAATTTTAAAAATTCACAGCCGGAGCCAGAGCTAAAATTTCGAAAATTCAGAGCCAGAGCCAAGAGAGAGCGATTTTACTCTTCGCTTCGTTTTAGATGCCTCGAAGCCTTGTGCGCTCAAGACCGGCCGGATTTTTGTTAAAGGGATTTCAAGGAAAGATGGGAGAGAATTGTTGATGCCGAAGGAAATTATTTTGATGAATGATAGTTGCTGTTATGAAATATGTCATGCGTTGCCTTGAATAAAGATTTCACTGTTATTTGGAAATGATTTTCTATGAAAGAAATGAAGAAATATGCGAAAAAGAAAAACATCGATTCTGACTAAAAATTTGATAAAAACGCGAAGAGTTATGACACATACTGGTACACCACTGCCTGTAACCCCTAAAAACATGCAAATGTTGATTTTTCAAAAAATTTAAAATCACAGCCAACTTACTGGCTCAATGATGGTTAAAATGGCTACGTTTGTAATATAACACACATTTTAAAAAATGCAAGGTTGAAGTTTGAGGTGTTAAAAAACCAATAATATAAAGCTAATTTGAATCATTTTTCACCACCTCCAACTACAACCATGCATTTCTCAAATGTGTGTTATCTAAAAAGCGTAACCAATTTCACACACAAGATTATGACAATGTATATTTGACAAACAAGCTTTACAAAAAAATTGCTTCTGGCTAGCTGCCTCTCAAAAGCTAAAAGAGAACAATAACACACAAAAATGCTAATATCTTGGAGGAATTGTTTTTGATTGGCTGTCTCCGTTTGCCTTCTTTCCTTGCTTTTGGCATTTGCTTTTTTCCGTAAACGCAACACTGACTCACCATTAGTGCATACTTATAGTCAGGTGAGAGCAACAGCTTCTTGTACAAAGACTTTTCAGATTTTTAATCAAGGATAAAGTAAGCGAAAAGCCCTATTTTTACTCGGAAAAATGCCAGTTGATTCACTCTTGTGGTCTAAAATTTCTAAAAAATGACTTTTAAGAACTTTTAATAGTTTGTTCTAAGATTCTATTGATCGCACATAAATTGATAGAAAAAATGCAAGTTTGTGAGTTCTTTATGCGAGACAAAGGTTTCCGTTTTTAGGTCTAGCAATGGTCAAGACACGAGAAATGCAGAAAAATGCTGAAGAGCAGCTGGTATGAGGACTTTTTTGTTTTAGCGGACTGGTGGCCGCTGATTTTTCTGCTCGTAGATGGTAAATTTGTCTCCACTTGGGTATGATTAAAACTGGTACCAAGGCAGGCATGTGTACGGGCCGTACTTTTGGCGGTTCGGCGCGGGCAAAATTAATTTCGGCCCGGTCCTAGTCAAAAACGCCAGCCCGTCTTCCAAATAGTCAACAACTTTTTCATAGTCAAAAATTCATATAAATTTTTTTTTCGAATAGATTATCTCAGGGGTGGGCAAAAGATCAGATCAGATCGATCAGATCAGATCAGATCGAGATCGAAGAGAAAGATCAGATCAGATCAGATCGATCTGATCTGATTTATTATGTCATCAAATGCTTTGTCTCGAAAGATTCGTGTTAGTTTGAAATTCAAACCGGATCGAACTTTCAAACTAACAGGAATCTTTTTCACAAACATTTGGATGACATATTAATCAGATCAGATCAGATCGATCTGATCTGATCTGATCTTTGGCGATCTGATCTGATCTCGATCTGATCTGATCTGATCTCGATCTGATCTGATCTGATCTTTGCCCACCCCTGGATTATCTATTCAGAAACATCATTTTAACATAATAACATTGTTCATGATAGATTTCCGAAGAAATTGATTTAGCAAACAAAAGTTTTCGGTTCTTAACGACAGTCATCTTTGAAATGTATTTTGTACTATAAATTATACTTTCGTGTATTATCTAAAGCAAACCTTAGATCAATATAAAGGGATTACAGTTTAGCAGAAGTCTTTTGTCTTGTCCAATCTCAACTCAATCTTGGAAGTCAACCCTATACACCGTTTAAAAGCTTATCACTTTAGTTTCAAACGGCGGTGCGTATTCGTTTGGAAAAAAAGTCTCAAATGTTTTATTGTTTTTAACGTACAGTAATTACTTAGAAGACTATAAAACACAAAAAAAAAAAAAATAGAGAAAGGGTCCCCCAGGTCCACAAGTTCCTTTTGAGAAAAGGCACAATGTGTGAATTGGCTCAACAAAAGATTTTTTAAGCAGCACATTTTCTAAAAATTTACAAAAAATTTAAAAAAGCCCAAAAAATTACAATAAAATTCTTGACGCTTTGTTGGACTCTAATTTTGAGAAGTTGTGGTATATGTATTTCTCCCCCCGCTGCTAATACAAGATATACAAAATATAAATTTGCAAAACAATTTATTAAAACACAACAACTTTTTCTACCACACAATACAGCCCACTGATTAAAGGTCCGATTCATCAAATTTTCTAAAGCGTGCAAGGCAAAATGAAGATCAATCCGGCTTCTCCACCCACTATCGATAATCCTGGCGTCAGATGGCTGAAGTCCATGTTTGTTAAGCTCTCCAATCGGCGATCCAGACACACTTCTGGCATCTTTGTCTTGCAACGTCTCATCTAGATTTGACACATTTTATTTAGAGGTTGAAGGCAAGAAAAGATGCAGTATTTACAGTTATCATATCCCGCATTGCAGCATCCCCAATTCGAATTTCCAACCATTTGTGAGTTACACAGTCATCGTGAGAAAAGCAGGGTTTTGTCAACGTTTTATCACCGTCGTCAACGCCTCCTCCTAAATTCAAGCATTGTATGAAGTACAGGATGTGTCAAGAAGTTTTAACACTTTGGAAGGGCCATGACTTCGAAATTATGTAAACGCAGATCGACTCAGTTTTTTTTGGCAATTTTTTTGGTATATAAAGTCAAAGACACGATTTCCGCTTGGTCCCCTGTGGTTTTGGCCCTGGTCTATGGATGGCCTCTGGATGGGCAAGGCCCAAAACTACAGGGGGGGGGGCCCAAGCAAAAATCAAATAAAAAAGTTGCCATGAAAAACTGAGTCGCGTTTAAAAATCTGAAAATTCGATCTAGACAAAAAGTTGTGGCCCTTCAAAAGTGTTAAAACTTCTTGACATACCCTATATTAAATTTTAAGATTATTAAATATACAGGGTGCTTCAAGAAATTCGGCGGTTTTGAAATGGCCATTACTTTTTTTCTAGTCCGTTTTTTGAAAATCTGTTTTTACAGACCGATTTTTCTCGCCGGCAATATTTTTTTAGTGTGTAATGTCGAAAACACGATTTTTGCTTGGTCCCCCTGTGGTTTAGGTCCTGATCTCTGAATGACTTTTGAATAGCTAACACCCAAACCACAGATGGACCAAGCAAAATCGTGTTTTCGACATTACATAATAAAAAAAATATTGTCAGCGA
This sequence comes from Ditylenchus weischeri, assembly GCA_029231635.1. Lineage (NCBI taxonomy): Eukaryota > Metazoa > Nematoda > Chromadorea > Rhabditida > Anguinidae > Ditylenchus > Ditylenchus weischeri. The sequence continues at coordinate 64,733 of JAMRYI010000045.1, read as the reverse complement.
GAAAAATCGCTCTAAAAACGGAATTTCGAAAAATGGACTAGAAAAAAAGTTATGGTCATTTCAAAACCGCCGAATTTCTCGAAACACCCTGTATATTTGTGTGATTTTTACACTTGTATAATCCACAGACACACATAATTCGATAATTGCTCATAGTCATAGGGGGAACAGGACGCCGTCAATAAAGAGTAATTACAAAGTTTAACAAGATTTCTGCCGGTTTTCTTTCAGTTGTAACTTAGACCGATTTTTATAAATTCTGTAAACAGAATTGAAAAGCGATTTGTTTGGTATATAATGTCAAAAACACGATTTTCGATTGGTCACCCTTGTGGTTTAGGTCCTAGACTATGGATAGCCTCTGGATGTACAAGGCCCAAACCACAAGGGGGATCAAGCGAAAATCGTGTTTTTGACATTATATACCAAACAAATTGCTTTTCGATTCTGAGTCGATGTGCATCCACAGAATTTTAAAAATCAATCCACAAGAAAGTTATAACTAAAAGAAAACCGACATAAATCTTTTTACACCCTGTAATAACCATAATTTTTAAGGGCGGTATTTCTTGTTACCCATAGAATAGTTCCCATAGATTTTGAATGCCCACAGAATACTCTTTTTCGCCCATGGAATACTAATTTTTGCCCATAGTTTTCTCTTTTTTGCCCGTAGATTTTAAAATTTTGCGGAAATTCAAATTTTATGGCCAGAAAATGACTTGGATTGCTCAGAATCCCACCTTAGAGTGGCCGAAAGCCACTGAAAGTTGGTTTTTGGGGTTTTTACTAAAGGGGAGTGAACTTTTTGCGAAAATTTGATTGCGCGCATCCAAGTCCAAGCATCCAAGTCATTTACTGACCGAAAATTTTAAATTTCCGCAAAATTTTAAAATTTATGGGCAAAAAAAATCCACGGGCAAAAAAGTCCACGGACAAAAAAAATCCACGGGCAAGAAAGAGAAATCTATGGGCAAAAAAGAGTATTCATGGGCACAAAAGAGCATTCTATGGGCATTCAAAATCTATGGGCAAAGATAGTTCCCATAGATTGCTCAAAATCAGCATTTTAAGTCAAAAATCAGCAAAACGGTTAAAAACGCTTATAAAAATGGTGACTTTTGTATCTTTTTGCATGTTTAACACGAGAATGCCTGACCAATACAAGCGTGAATGCTAGTGTAGAATTTCATCTAGATTATTCTTGAATATATGAGTATGGGTGTCTGGTGACCTGATAACCTGTTTCTAGTACTCATCATTTCGAGGAAAGTGGATAATCTCCCGAGAGGCAGATTTCACATAACTGTAGATCACATTTATGACTGCAATATGTAAAAATGACCATCAGAATATGTTCTTTCGAAGTAGTGAATGTGAGCTGCAATCTTTTTGCAAAAAGGTAGACAACCAGGGTTCAACTCACAAAACCACCATTTTCTCACCTCGTAAATTTTCACTAAAAGCTGCTCAAGAGGATATCATATCTGTGTGTAAATACTTCACGCTTAATCAAACTTGTAGAAAAATTGAAGAGATACAAGATATGCCGAAAATCTGCAAATTGCACAAAAGTCACTCTGAAATTACAGTAGAAGACTCGAAACCAGCTGTTTTCTGGTATTGGCTGGCTTGGCATATTTCTAACCGATTTTCCATTTAAGTGCCATGTCTCACAAGACAACAAGCATATATTAAAAAATTCAAGCCAAAACAACTTTACTCCAAAATCCAGAAGCTTTTGGACCGAAATTCAGGTGGCTGTGACTTGATTTCGTAATTTTCTCAAAATGTTGTAGGACATTTTCAGAAAATGAAAATTTTACGTTGTAGAGCATAAAAAACTACGTTAGATACAATTAAGTACAAATCACCAAAATTGTTTTAAAATTTTGATACCGTTAGCAAAAAAAGATTCGTCAAAGTCTTGGCTATCTTTTGATAAACAACTTGAATCTTTTTCTTTTCGATTATTGATTTAAACCGGATGAAAAACGATTAAAATTTTGGTGAAAATTTGCAATTTTGGGTCAAAATCAACAAAGTACTGAGAAATCAGCGCAGTTGGAAGTTGGAACCTCCAACACAATAAAATTATAGTTCCTTAAAGGGTATGTCTATGGATATGTCCCTATAACAATTTTGAAAGATACCAGAATTTCCATTGACCAAGGGCTTTTTGTCCGCATCTTCTCTACGATGTCCAATAACTTGCAGCTGAGTCCTTGCCGCAAGGAAAGAAAAGTCTGCGGAAGCATCATTAGGTCTGACCCTTCCATTCAAAGTAAATATCACCCTTCCTAAAATTCAATAGAACGAGTCAATTTTAAACTTCACTATCAAAATGTACCATCTGCTCCAACAGAGCCAATCACACCACTGTTTTGGCAAACCGTTGACCGCATAGCTTGGACTTGATGACTATTAAATATGTTATAGTTAGATTTGACACTTTACACTTTCATATTTAAACTACCTGTTAAATGTCGGGACTACCAAGGACTTTTCAAGCTTGTCATCATCGAAGGTAAGATATCCAGAACAAGTGTACAATATATTGAACATATTGATAGGTACCGTGTCGTAACAGAAAAGTCCAGGTAGAATTGATGGACAAGATGAAACCAGCGTGCCCACCGTTCTTGGAGTTGTGTTCTCATGTACACAGACTTCTGAGCACACATCAAATATTCGCAGAGACTTGCTACGGAACGAAACTGCCACTGATTCGGTTTTTTATTAGACGGGACACAAAGAACACAAAGCATAATCATTACCTCTGGTTTCGCTCATCCAAACAGCATTGATAGGAGGCGAATTCCATTCAGCAGAGTAAATAATCAAAGGACAATTTCTAGGTTTGGCTTCAATGTCCCATACCAATATCCTCCCTAAATTAAAAAATTAAAATGACCCCTAGAAGTGAGGTTTAAATATGACCTGCAGCGGAGACGCAAGCAATCAAACGTCCACCAGAGAAAGGAGACCAATCAACACTGAGAATAGGAAAGCGACACACATCAACAAAAGATTCTACCTTCGGCAAAATTTCTTCAGCCTCTTCAGTTTCAGTTTTTATCTTCTTGTTCTTGGGGGTTTTCTTGAGGAACACTTCTTGGTTTTCATCAGCTATGACTCTCATAGCAATGGTAGGGTGCTCCAAAACAAAAGCAGATTTTACAGAAACAACCAAGGGGCAGCTAATTTCATCTTCATCAGATTCATTTTGGTCTCTAGATATCCTCATCTTTGTGACACTTTCGATGTTCCTTGGAATGCTGTAAAGTCTTTGTTATTACAGTTATAAGAATGCAAAAAAATCACCAATAAACCACGACTTTTCCAACATTTGTACCAACAGCAAGCAATCCAAGAACATCATCTTCCTCTTCCTCTTTCTCAACTGATTTAGACAATTTTCTTCTTTTTGAAGGGCCTGAAGAAGGAGATTTGGAAGTTGTAGCAGTTCTTTTGGCAGAAATCGAGTTTGACTTTGTTTTATCGGTTAAAACTGGACACCAGCAAATAGTTAGAACGGCAGACGCATCAGGAATTTCCAGAATGAATTCAAGTTTGGACACGGAGCTATAATAAAATTTTCAATTTTAGTTAAATAGAGCTAAGAAGGTATCTTAAAGTTTTTGCAGATTTTCGCAAACATAATTCCTGATCTGGGAAACACTTGCTAAAGTCAAAAATCTGTATGTACAGAATATACAAATCGCAATACTGCTACACAGGCTTTAGTAAGGATAGCCTACGCTTAATCTCATAATCTAACTATAAGGCCTAACCCATATGAAAACTAAGCGAAAACTGTAATTCTGACTGTACATACCAAAATAATAATGGCTCTATCACAATTGTAAGTGTAAATGTTTTTGATATTGGGAATACCCCTTACATTTACAATTGTAGTAGAGCCATAAGGCTAGAGCTAAGAACACACACCCCAGATAGTAAAAGAGTGAAATAAAGAGGAAAGAAAAACATTAATAAAAATTTTGAAAAAAAGTTGACCTGGGAAACCAGGTAAACTGACTAGAGGTGCATTTTTTACCTCAGCTTTATTTTTTATTTTATTCTTTATTCGTTCCAAAATTTTATCCCGTGTTATACTTTACGAAAAAATGTTCGTGAAAAAAGATAGAACACCAACACAGTGATATCCATCGAGTCAAAATTTCTTATTATTATCTAAAAAACAACCTTAGATCAGAAGGAAATGACCAAAATTGAATATAAGCCGCCTCTTCAGACATTGAAAGCATTTTTTCATCAGCAAATGTCGATATCGCAACCAATTCATTGTCTAAAACCCCATAAAAGAAATTAATATACAGGGCGTTTCAAGAGATTCGGCGGTTTTGAAATGGCCATAATTTTTTTCAAATAGCGATTTTCAAAATTCTGTTTTTACATATCGATTTTTCTTGCCGGCAATATTTTTTTAGTATTTAATGTCGAAAACACTATTTTTGCTTGTTCCTACCTGTGGTTTAGGTCCTCGTCTGGATGGGCAAGGCCCAAATCACAGGGGGACCAAGCGAAAATTGAGATCTTGTCATTACATACCAAAAAAATATTGGCAAAATGTTGGCAAAAACATAACCTTGAAAACCGCTCTATGAAAAACTTATGGCCATTTCAAAAACCGCCGAATTTCCTGAAACACCCTGTACAATAAAAAGGCTAAGGCAAACAAACTGTTTGAAGTTCTCCTAGGACAAGTGCGTATAGCAGATATAGGACCACCACAAAATGCCAGCTGATTCAGATGACGGCGTTTTTTCAATTTAGAGACCTCAGCTTGGAGCTTGCTCCCCGAAGGTATCTGTCCAACCTCCGAGACTTTCTTCTTTAGTTCATTTACATAATCAATCACCTCAAAATATAGTCCAGTTGAACAAAAACTGTTAAAAAAGCACCTGATTGCTTTCTGTTCGGTAGGCTGAGGAGACATGTTGAAAGTCGAAGGTGGTTGCGTGAAAGATTGAAAGTGAATCAAGACTTGTCGACTGGTTAACCACTGGCTTTTGCTCAGGAGAAGTGGAACGAATGATTACCTTCTTCTTCTTGGGACGCCTTAGACGCTTTTCCCTTGCAACGACTTCTTCACCTAAAAAATACTCTGCTTATTTTTCTACCCTTTCCGCTGACAAAATTACCTTTCCGAGGCCGCCCTAACTTAACTGGCGTTTCATTTGGATCCGCAGGAATAGGTATCACTTCAACAGCAGCAGCTTGTGAGGAAAGCGTGAATCCGATTGACTTCTGATTAAGCCATTTTTCGAGAGCATCCCTAGAAACAAGAAATTTTAATAAGTGTATTGCAAATTGTGCATGGGCAGCCTCGGCCTGCAAAGGATTGCATTCAGTTTCCAAATTTAGTTTTTTTATAACTCAAATTTGTTTCGGTAATTTGTTTATTCATGCTTTATCGGAAACTCTGAGATACGTTTCTGATTACAGGGGTTCAGTCTTACGGTAATTTTAGTTTTCTTTTCAGCAAAAATGGCCAGCTTGTTTCAAGAAATAATCCCAATTTTTAACATATGCTGAAATTTGATTTGGTATCTGTGAAAAACTGTCATTATAAAAAAAATCAACATTTATCACCTGACACGAGCTTTACTGTACTTAATAACACAAGAACCTACTTGATTTCTTCTGACTTCTTCCATCGAGTTTGCACTTCTGGTCGACATGCGGCCACAGTTGGAGATGGACCTTGTTTCTGAATATTCTCATAGAAGTTGGTGTGAGCTTTTTGCACCGATGTCAAATAATCGATAACATTCGCCGGTTTCACATTGTTTTTATCTGTAACAGAGGCTTGTTACTAATTTGATCGAATAAATCATCAAAAATAAGCTAACCACTAGTGCTTGAGTCGTTTAACCTAAGTTTCACTCGACGCTGAGATTTCTGGGATGTTGGCGCTTCAAGTTCATCACTTATCTCCATTGGTTTCTGCCCACGCGATTTCTTGCGACCCTTCTTTGACTCAGGCAAAACTTCATCTTCCTCCAGTTCTCCGGATTGCTCTGCTATCAGCCCTGCCATCTCCTCAGCTATAGAGTCTTCAATTGTCAGAGATTCACTAGCACTTTGAATTTCTTCGGCTATTCCCTCCACATCAGATGCATTGCTGTCACTACTGCTAATTCTTAGCTCTGACTCACTTTCGCTATAATTTTTTTCAGCACAATAGCGAGGCCTTTTCAACTAAAAAGAACGAGTACATTCAAAATAACTGAACGATTTAATATCATACCGTTTGACGCAATCTAGCAGGCCTCACTTTCACCATGTCAATAAGTACTTAAGCAATAACCTGAAAAACTTTTGGAATTTTAGAATTTTGGAAAAAATAGACCGTAGATTGCATTAAAATATGGCAGATAAGTAAAACATGAAGGTAACATGTTTAATTCAAACTTCGCCTCAGAAAGTTACAAAAAAATATGATTACGGTTATTACAGTTATTATTGACCACTCATATATTAAGCTGCACCGAAATAAGGGTGTGTTATTTGAAAGAGCTATGATTTTGACCCGTCGACGGCCATCGAATATAGTTCACAGCTTCGACCACCAAATCAGTGTCAATGAAACAAAGATTTTGTGGTACACATTTTTGGCGCTACTTGAATATACCCCCCAATCAATTTTTTTCAAAGTGTTCCCATACACCGTATATCGATCTAAAATCGCCTCAAAAGCTCGAAAAGACTTTATTTTTGAGTTCTGGACAATGAAGAGTTGAGTTTTGGGTTACTTCAAAGTACCTTATTAAAGCAATTGGCCTAGTGTCCCAGCCCCGGTATATCCAAATAGGGTCACATTTTTTAATATTCAACTAAAAGCACGTAATAGCAAATTACCTTTCTAAGAGCGGGTTGCTAGTCAAATATTATCAAATTTTCACTTGTAACCATAGTTGCACCCCCGCCTGGCGGCTCCGCCGGCGGCCCGCATCCGCCGGCGGCGGAGGCGGAGCCGCCGGCGGAGTGATTTTTGCTTTAATTTTGTTGTTTTCAATTATTTCAAAAAAAGACTAATTAATAAAATTTAGTTGATTAAATGCATAAAAAAAAGAGATGAGATTTTGAAATTCACAGTCTTAAGATATCTTTTAACAAGCTTTCAATAAGCCGAAAGACACCAACAAAACCAATTATTTTGAATAGTAAAACTTTACTTGCTTATAATGCTCATTTGATCAAAGTTTGACTTGTTTATATAAAATAAAAGTGCAGAAAATTAATATTTGAAATTCATTTCAAATATTTAATATTCAAAAACAATCTCGGCGGAGGCGGCGGCGGAGCGATTTAGCCGGCGGATACGTGTCCGCCGGCGGAGGCGGGGTACTTCAATAATGACGCCGCCTCCGCCAGGCGGCGGCGGCGAAATTTTTTTAACTCCGCCTCCGCCGGAGGCGGGAAAAATTTTAAAGCGCCGGCGGAGGCGGGATTTGAAAATTTTGCTGCCGTGCAACTATGCTTGCAACCTTGATAGGTATAGGCTTAACCGTCAGAATGCTAAAAAACTGACAATTTAAGATAATATATAACATTTTATTGATTTTCAACTCACAAACAGCATAACGAAAACAGATAACAGAACAGTGGACTATTAAGTTTTAATCATTTGAAGAATTCTCTTGAGAACATGGCGATTTAGACCATCTTGGAGACGCCTACCGCCATACTTGTGCTTGAACTTTCCTGTCGCATCGTCATATTCGTCAAACAGATTAAACGGTCCTTCCACACAGCAAACATTGGTACTGTTATTCACGAATCCTGAAAATTTGAACATTTTAAAAGTGCATAACAGAGGTGAAAAACCGACCTGGAATATCTATGTTGATTGCGATAGTATTCAATTGGCCAATAGCGAAGAAGAATTCTTTGCCAGTTGAGAGAATCAACTGCGAAGTCAGTGGACGCTCAATATCCGTGAATTGGGTGTGACCTAAAGCGAAATTTAAAATTGGGTAAAGAGGACGGAATAATACCTATCGCATGTGCTTGTCCATTTAACCAATTGAACAGTGATGAAACAGCAATAGAAGTAAAGTTTTCAGATCGCATCTGTAGTTCCTCAACAGCTGAATCACTCTTCCACAAATTCATCATTTTGTAGAGAGGCAATACATTCTTGACAGCCAGTCTCCCGTACTTTAAAGGCTCTTCTAAAAATCAGAAAAGTTGAAATAACCATAATTTTTTAAAGCATGATCCAGGGCTGATTTTTGTGATTTTCTCAAGAGCACTCACCTAGCGTATCACTTTACGTCTAATAAAAAATGGTATTTTTGTAGCTGGGACTTACGATTATCACAGAGTCCCAAAAAGTGGATACGATATGTACTTTAATAAACAGATTTTAATTTTTTTTCGGACCTTATGTCTTTTCCGATGTTTTTCGTCAAAATCTTTTCTTCACTTAAAAACGGCCATGATACTGAGATCTTTCTATTTATTTCAAGAGTAATTGAAATTGACTTGTTTCTGAATACTCTAATGGTAGCCCGGGGCTACCAATTTTCAACCACCCTCTTTGGAGGGTGGGGGGGGGCTATTGTTGCTAAATCGACCTACATAGGCTGTTTTTTTGGGCGCGAGAAACCTCCCTCCACGGAGGTGTAAAGGGAGAGGGCTACTATTAAAGGGGGACTACTATTAGAGTATGGCTTAGAGTACTTTTGCATTTTTCTGCAAGATAGCTTTGAGATTTTTTGCATGTTTGGTATCATATTGAAGGTGAGATTTAGAGCTTCCGTTCGACATCAAACTTGCACAGAGTGAAAATAAAAATTATTGATAAAAGTGCGTTTATACTCAACATGATCCTCAACATTGAGGATTGAAGATCATGTTGAGGTTTATGTTGAAGTTTAACGAGTTTTATACATAATAATTATTGTCAGCCTCTTCAAGTTTGGTGTCTAATGAAAGCCCTAGATCTCAGCTTCAATATGACACCAAACTTGTAAATAAAATTAAAAATTATCTTGCTGAAAGAGGCTAAAAACACGTCGCCAAGGTTGAGGATTGGGTTTGCATTGTGGGGGAGCCCTAATTGCGGTATGCACTTTTTTAATTTTGAGATCAAAGCCCCGGTGTAAGCATTATAGTAAGATTAATTAACGTGATCAAAGACATACCGACATCGGCGTCGTACCCAGGCGCTTGATAGAGAACCTTATCGTCTGGCCATAGATTGTAGACTTTAGGATTGAGTACAAATTCTTCTAAGTTCGTATGCTCTTCAAACAGCTTTCTCTCCAGCTTTTCCACATCGGAATACTCAAACATCTAAAAATGGATGAATAATAATCAACCCAAACCAGATAGCTTACATTTTTCAAAGGCTCACTACTTCTAATCTGAAGTGCTATGTCATCTCGCATAGTGAAAGCCAGTTCGCCAAGTCTTCGCCTACAAAATCATTTTATGATTTTAAGGATGGATACCGCATATTCCCTATTAGACACCCCGCTTGCGTTCAAAATCGTGTTGTTGGCATTGCGTTTATGACCCGTTTTTCGAAGGACATAGGACAGTTGGCACCGGTGCCAACTGTTCACTTGGTTATTTTTCAATGGCAATACCTAATTTTTAGGTAAGTTTTTCTCTTCCAAACCACCATAGTAACCGAAATTTCCTCAGAAATCTGAATCACAAAACAGAATTTCAAAATAAGAATTGGTTGTTAGGATGTGATCGAATTTAGGAAAATACAGCTAAATACTGACTGTCTTCAAACTTTAGCTTATGTCTCAACAAATAAGTATTTTTTTGAAATTCTGTGTCGTGATTCAGATTTCTGAAGAAAATTTCGGTTACTATGGTGGTTTGGAAGAAAAAAAAACTTAAAAATTAGGTATTACCATTGAAAGATAACCAAGTGGACAGTTAGCACCAGTGCCAAGTGTCCTTTTGCCTTCTTTGAAGACTCATCTTAGGCAAGTTACCAACCATTTTGTAGCCAGTGGGATGAGCTACACATCAGTGGTAACTTGCCCGAGAGAAGTTTTCAAAAAATTGGTCAAAAACAAAACGCCACAAACTCGTTTTTGAATTCAGGGGGGTGGGTCTCAAATAGGAAATATACGAAAAAAATTACAGTATTTCATACCTGTCATCACACGGAAAACGCTTTCTTACTGGCACGACCTCGTCGGAAAAAAGCAAATGCCTTTCATACATTCTCGTGAAGCCAGCTCGGATCCAAAATGACTCGCATCTTGTGGTATGGGATATCTCAACAAAAGGTCATTATAGTGGCTACGACTTTAAAAACATACCCTCCTTGACATAGCTAATTCAGGATTGGCATCTGTCAAGCACAGAATTCCATCCTCAGTAATGTTGCGCAGAAATTCTGTGACAGCGTCTTTGTCTTCGGATAATTTAGATTGAAGGAGGCAAAATAGCGTCTCTTGAACACGGTTCTAAAAATCGCTTTTGAAAGACGGCAATAGAGCCAATACAATGAACAGATATCAAAAAAAGGAAACCTCGAAAATATCCATCGCAGATTTGGATGGTCCAGCATTTTCGTAGAACTGATTAAATTCGTCCTGCGAATAGTCGACGCGCGTTTTTGTGATGTATTTGTAGAAGTCCAGAGTATCAAAGTATCTCGGAATTGAATCCAATCCCCAAGCTTTTCTTGTGGACATAAGAGCCGGGTGCCAGCCTCTAGAATAAATGGAAAATAGATTAGAATCATAAAGACATTGTAATTTACCTGTGCCAGGTCTTCTCCATCTTATTCCATGGACGCTCATACGGACTGACGAATTCAATGCGCTCTCTGATCGGCATTTGCTTAAGCAATTCGGCAGTCTTGTAGTAATCATAAAGGCGAGGACCATAACCTTCTTCATCTGCAGGAGTCTGCAATAGTAGTGATTTTTTTAAGTATGTGTAATAATTTTATATACAACAAATACTACGGCTCAGAAACTACTACAAAATAAGCCTACCATAAATTGATCACGAAGCCAGCTCTCCACTTTTGACTTCGGTTTTGGACGACAACCTCTTCGATAGTATGGGGGTCGAACCAACCCAGCAGGCGCAACTCTGTACATGATGTTCTTCTAACGCAGTTTACGCTAAAATTATCTTACAGCAGAGTTACTATTTGTCCCATATAACACAAATTTTTTTATAACTTTTGAGGTAACATTTTTTGGTGCTCAAAAATTAGCAAGTACAGTCGAACTTGGATAATCCGACACCTCCTTAAGTTCGTTCTCACCTTGGGTCCGACACTTTTTTACCTCGCTTTTTGAAATCTTTTGCCAAATTTGATTTGCCAGTCCAGTTCGAAATATCGCGGGGATTCTGATTTTGTCGGTCGTTTTTCCAAAATCTTTTATTTTTGCCATAAAGACCCGCGGACCTCCATAACCGGACACCCCTTTTTTGAAAATCAGGTATCGGGTTATCGAGGTCCGCGGGTCTTTATAGCAAAAATTGAATATCTTGGAAAAATGACCGCCAAAATCAGAATCCCTGCGATATTTTGGAATAGACTCGCGAATCACATTTGACAAAAGATTTCAAAAATCGAGTTAAAAAAGTGTCGGACCCAAGGCGGGAACGAACTTAGGGGTTGTCGGGTTATCCAGGTTCGACTGTACTGGAAAAAGGAAAGCCCTTCTCCACAAAAGTAGCGAAGGTGTTTTTAATTTTATACGGAAGGACACCTTCTGGGTAACATTTTTTTAAAATCTGTCTCAAAAATTACCCTACTTTGATTGATAACATTAGAGGGGGCAGGGACTTTCATATACGCATCGCCCTAAGTCGACTGTTCTAATCCCGCTAGGTGCACATTTTATTTATTTTTTATTAAGTTCACTCACTTCTATGGCCAAAAAATATCGAGGAATCGATTGGAATTAATTCCAGCACTGCTTTGCTGTTAAAAAATACCCTAATTTTGGGATTTCATGCAAATGACCATCAAAATGAAAGGAAACAGCCAAAATGATGCGTACTTAGTTTTATATCGCCTGAACCTCAACACATTTTTTTAATTCTCAACGCGTTTAATCACTTTTTGGAGTCAGAATTTCATGGGAAATCGGATAAAAAAATTTCCACAGCGAAATCACTTCAGAAAAACAGGTAACTTGCGAAGGTTTAACCAAGGATGAAAAAAGTACATTTGAGGGGTAGGATTTCGGTATTATTTTGGAACTGACGTTTTTTTTGCAATTTAAATTTACACGATGATTTATAACCATATACTGAAAATGACGACAAGAAGCAGCTACATTTTGAGTATAAGGTTGTAAGTTAAAATTGAAAGAGTAATACTGAAGAATTCTGGGAAAGCCCTGGTTAAGATGGCAAGGAATCGGGCATTGTCGATGTTTTCTGAATTTTAAACATGAATCGAGATTGTTTTTTCTCTTTATGATAGCTCAAATGAAAGCCCAGAACTTTGGCTACATTTTAGTGTATGAAACGTGAGACTTGTAACACAAGTCAGAAAAATTTAACCAAACTAGCCAAAGAAAACCCCCCAAAACTATCGATTTTCGGAAATTCGGCCTATTTTAGCCTGATATACAGTATCCAGTAGGTTTGAAACCGTGCGCTGATGATTTTGTTAGATAGCAACGAGTGTGAAGATCATTTGACATCAAATTTGTAAATAAAAGGAGAAAAAAATAAGGTGTGCAGCCAGTGGTAGTCGAACCTGTGACTTAGGCGATGCGTATATGAAACCCCCCTTTAATTCTTTATAAATTTTTCAGATTTCTTCAGATATTTACAAGGGGCTGTACCCCAAAATTTCTAACGAAATTTGTTAATAGGTACATTTGGTAAGAGGTTCTTTTGTCAAGAAAAGAAAAATTTACGCGCCAATTTATTATGAACGGAAGGACTATTTTGTTAATGTGTTTATGACTGTTCTAATGTGTTCAGTTGCTTTCTGACAATAGAATTACCAAAAAATTTATCATTAAACTTTGTAGGTCATGAATTTCCAATTACATTTGCTTGTCAGTGATGAGGATGACTGCCGCAATCTTCTGAGTGATGGATCCGAAGATGAAGAAATAGATTCAGAGAATGATGAACCAGTCAATCAGCCAATTAGGATGCAGAACGAGCAAGCTATTTCCGGTCAGCCTCCTCCATCTGAAGAAGATCTCCTATTTGTGTGAATCGAGCCGACACCGAATATTCAGTTCGTCCAAAGCAATAAGGGTAATCCCATGCTACTTTACCAAGGTTATTTTTTGTTTCATTATCATCCTGCTTTATACTAACTGACGTTGCTTTATAGGATTTTTCCATCATTTGCGGAATACACGTCTAGAGAAGAATGGAGTTGGTGACACAGTCCATACACAAAATTTTCTATTGTGCTGAATCAAGAAAAGGCTGTCAAATGCAGGTTCAGTTCATGGACGATGAGTACCTGAAAGAGCTCAAAGCCGGTCATGATCATCTAGCAGATCCAGTCAAAGCAAAGAAGAAGGTAATTGAGCAGACGGCAAAACAGGCTGCTTCACAGAACCTAGAGGTCCGTATCTTTTCGTTCTCAAATTGTTGTACTATTTGGTTTCAGATATCCAACAGATTGATTATAGATTATGCATGCGTGATGCAGAAGAGCCAGCAATTAGTGCAATTAATACAAAAGCGTTGAGAAAATTACTTGAGCGAAGGAAAAGGGTAAGGCAATCTTTTTTGAGTTTTATCTGTAAGCAGATGTGCTATCCCAAAGAAAAAACAGACCCAGCAAATCTGCAGCTTCCAGAAGAGTGGCTAAGCTTTGAAAACGGGAAGCCTTTCGTCATCCATGATTATGGGAAGGAAGATTCTAACCGCTTCATCGTTCTGTGATCCAATTTCATGCTGCAGGTTTTTTTCAACGTTAACTTGTTTTTGAAAACTATTTGAGTCTTTAAGAAACTCGTAAACTGTTCAGTACTGAAATCGGTACGTAATTTCTTAAATTATTCTTGTTATGCTGCTTGCTCTTATAGGAACTATCTCGCTAAATCAGTGGATTCAGATAAGTTCACTTTCAACGACGGATCGCCATGAAACAAAAACGCTCCGCGAAACACTTATTCAATTTCAAAAAGCAATCCTCGGTTTCAATGGCTTAGTTCCGATCAGAGGGTTGCAAAGCATGGTAAGGCGCTATCGAAATGTGGTTAACCATTTGTCTATTGGTGAAAGGGAAAGGATGCAAGCCATTCAAGAGTAACAAATTAGCCAGAGTGAAAATCTTATAATAACTCGCCGCAGAAGAAGAAGAAACTAGATTTAAAAATGTCTGTTAATCTTATTTGTTGGTTTGGGATGTTTGGGGTGGCTTGAAGAGGTCCGTGGTTGTTTGAGGAGTTTTGAGGTGATTTGGCATGGTTGAGGACATTAAACTGGTTCGGGGTGGTTTGAGGTGATTTTTATAAATTGAGTTGACTGTAGAAGATGTGAAGATAATGGAAACATCCATAACAAAAAGATCCTTATCAAACAAAGAGTTAGCAAAATAACCTCTTACCAATACGACCAATTAGCAAATGCTCGCATAAATTTTCAGTTCATAACAAATTGGCGCATAAATTTATTTTTCTTAACAAAAGAACCTCTTACCAAATGTACCTATTAACAAATTTTGTTAGAAATTTTGGGGTACAGCCCTATAAGGTTGGTAGACGCGAAATTTGGTTTTTTTTAAAGTTTTTGACCTTATTTTTGGTTTTATGTCTTTTTACTGACGAAAACCCAAACAAAAAGAGGCGCAAAAATAAATATAAAGAACTTAATTTTTCGGAAACGGATTAATGCAATCCCCTTCTAAATTTTCGAATTGCAAACATTGGTGAAATTTTGACCCACTAAGTGGTCTAAGGACTGTGCTTGAATGATTTGCTAAAATACTGGCAAAATAACCGTTTTAAACAAAAGTTATGAATGCAAAATTGTTGGCGATACGTGCGAAATTCAAAGTGAGGTTATAGAATTATTTGTTCTGTCGACATTCGATTAGAATAGAGTTGCCAAGTCCGATGACCCAAAAAATCAGCGAAAAATTTTCGAAAATTAGCGATGACACAAAAAATCGGGGAATTTTTTAAAGTCGTTTAATTGAGTAAAATTATATAACAAACTGTTAAAAAAATGTTAAATTCATATTTTTTCACAACTTTGGATATCAAATAACAAGTTCTCACTGCTTGCTTCTCATTTAATTTCAGTGCACGAATAATCGAAGTCAAAATTTGGTCAAAGAAGGCGTTTGACTTATTCTGATATTATGTAGTTTTTGCTACCCGTCTACTGTGAGGAGATTTTAGCCCTTTTGGTACATTAAACCTGAAACTACGGCAAGGTTTTTTCACAGCATAAAAAACTTTGTGTTTTTCCTCAATAAACTTCAATACAAGCACCGTTTTTGACATTTATCTATTGGCTCGTTCACGGACTCTGACTTAGACTTAGACTATTTTGGCTACATGAACACACCTTAGTCTAAGTCAAAGTCTAAGTCAAAGTCAAAGTCAAAGTCAAAGTCTAAGTCAAAGTGTCTAAGTCTAAGTCAAAAATGTTTTTGGACTGAGACTTTAACTTAGACTTTGACTAATTTTCTTGATGTGCTTGTGTCTTTATTTATTTTTGTTACTTAACTTGTTTAGCGATTTTATGTTTTGTTGCCATTTCAAGCGTCTCATATGGGGCATAATGAGGGCATATATAATTACAGGATAAGCCGAGCACGAAATCGCACAGAAAACTGCTCTGGGATTATTGCTATGAAGTGGAGAATTTTGTTGAAGCCGATTGAATGCTCACATGAAATGGCTGACAACATAGTTTGGACCATCTGTGTGCTCCACAATTTCCTTATTGAAGAGATGGAGGAGGAAACAGAACTTAATAGAGTGATGGCAGCCTGTCAGAATTGGCGTGGAATCAGCACCGGTCTGGCCGAAGAAGTGGCCAATGCAAATGCAAAAGACATAAAAAAAAGCTAGTAGAATTTTTCAATGGTATTGGTAGCGTAGATTTTCAGGAAGAAATGATTTGAACAGAAAAATTAATAAAGAAACTGTTTGTATTGTGGGCAGCGCAGTGTAGTAAAACAAAGTCATTTTTACTGATTTCTTAGTCAAAGTCTAAGTCAAAGTCTCAGTCCGTGAAGACCTCTGACTTAGACTTTGACTTTGACTATTTTGGCTACATGAACACTCCTTAGTCTAAGTCTAAGTAAAAGTCTAAGTCAGAGTCCGTGAACGAGCCATATATGTCAATTTTTCATGCTCTTTCTGTTTGTATATTTATATTTTCTCATTTGACGCGAAAAAGTGGATTTTAAATACATTTAAAAATAGATGCAAAATTGACGATTTTAAAGCTAATGGCTCTTTCACGGACTCTGACTTAGACTTAGACTTTGACTATTTTGGCTACATGAGCACCCCTTAGTTTAAGTCAAAGTCTAAGTCAGTGTTCATGGACTGAGACTTAGACTTTGACTAATTTTCTTAGTGTAACCTTAGCTCTAAAGAGCTCTCGGATCTTCGATTGCAACTATTCGTTTGTATATGTTGTCCACAGACTGGGCCAAGGGTGAGAGCTCAACCACCGAAGAAGAATTGACAGCATTAAGGGCATTCAGGATGGCCTCTTCAACATTAGACATACGCTTGCGGGGTACTGAGATATTTAATAAAAAAGTGTATGTATTGTGGACAGCAGAGTGTAGTAAAAGAAAGTCATTTCTACTGATTTCTTAGTCAAAGTCTAAGTCAAAGTCTAAGTCTAAGTCAAAGTCTAAGTCAAAGTCCAAGTCAAAGTCAAAGTCTAAGTCAAAGTCCGTGAACACCTTTGACTTTGACGAGGGTAAGTAAGTTTGCGAGGGTAAACCTTGATACTTTTAAGTCAGGAAGGTAGCCAGGGGTGGAGACGGGCCGGCCTGAACCCACGTCGGCCCGAAGAAAAGTCGGCCCGAAGAATTTATTCTTGTAGCTGAGATTCCAGGCTACAAAGCGTACATTATCATTTATAAAAATTGAATAAAAATTTTAACTGATTTTTAAAAAGTATCTAAACTTTTTCGGCGTCCGGGCCGTCCGAGGTCTAAAAATTTAGATACTTTTTAAAAATTGGTCAAAATTTTCATTCAATTTTTAGGAATGTTAATATACGTTTTGTATCCTGGAATCTCAGCTACAAGAATAAATTCTTCGGGCCGACTTTTGTATTTATTAAGTGGGTTCGGGCCGGCCCGGACGGCCCGCGGGGCGGCCCGTGTACATCCCTGAAGGTAGTGCAAAGAATGGCTGATATGATGCACAAAACAGTTTTGATTTATGCTTTCTCATCAATGAGATAAACACACTTTCAGAAAAAATGGAATGAGTGAGCTACTAATTTGTAACTGTAAACCAAAGTTGAAGAGCTTTTTTGAAAAATAAACATACTGCTATACAACAATGAATAAACTTTCTAATGAAGTAGTACTTGCTTTATAACAAAAATAAAAAAAATGTTAAAAATGCATTATTAACATTTCCGAGACCGATCGGCAGGGCATAGAGGCGTTTCGTCCATAAATTTCCGTTTGGGAATTTACGTTTTAATTCTTATTAATTCTTATACGAAACGTCTAAACAGAACGCCAAGTTTGTACACGTTTGAATTCATTCTTATTTTTGAACTAGTGCTTGGCGGCCCTACGGGCCGCTCTCGTTTTCGCTGGTGCTTTCAAAAGGGCAGGAGCAGCCTGTGTCAAATCACATTGTGCCACCGCAAATTGTGCCAAATTCAAATTGTGCCAATTCAAATTGTGCCACCGCAAATTGTGCCAAAATCAAATTGTGCCAGCGTAAATTGTGCCACCGCAAATTGTGCCAAACTCAAATTGTGCCAGCACAAATTGTGCCAAAATCAAATTGTGCCAGCGTAAATTGTGCCACCACAAATTGTGCCGCGATTTTGATACATTTAACAGTAAAAATTATCAAATTTTTATTCTTATGATTTTTCATGTAAAATTATGACATTTTAAGAAAAAATGAAAACGAATCTTCGATACATAATGCTCACAATCTATCCACACATGAGTACACACTCAAAAGCAGCTCATCCCAATACAAGTCTACCAATTCTCACAGCAATAGTATGCATGCCTGTCTTTATTTGATTTTTGTTTAATTCCAAACAACGCATAATAACAAAAATGTAACAACAAATAGATTCAACTACATTTACTGTCCTTCATACTTCTCCAAATGTGCAGAGATCGAGACGAGAAATTCTAAGCGAGGCAGGCCATTTCCATTGGCATAGTCTCTTGTCAACTGCTGAATTTGGCGCCCCGAAAAATTGGCCTTCTGCGATCTGATTCCTCCTATGGCTCTTGGCACCGGGTTGCGAGCTCGACTAAACATAAATCATCTTATAGACAATACCACCATAAGAAAAAGTGGAAAGTCGATTTCTAGAAGTCGCTGTTCCTCCGCAACTGCCTCTTGTGCATCGCCAAGTCCATTTGCCATCGCTCTTGCGCACTCGACGGAAGCTCATTGAATATCCATTGCAGAACCTCAGCATTTTGCCCCTCTCAGTGTAATACGTTTCTTCCATTGCTAAATGAAAAAGGTGAAAAGAGTACAACAATTAATCGCCATAGTCTAACAATAGCTACAGCAAGAAACATGCGAAAAAGCTGTGAACAAATATGTACAGAAACCACAAACAAAAAACACATCATTTACCAGTGAAATGTATCAAAATCGCGGCATAATTTGCGGTGGCACTATTTGATTTTGGCACAATTTGCGGTGGCACAGTTTGAGTTTGGCACAATTTAAATTGGGCACAGTGTAATTTAGCACAATTTGCGGTGGCACAATTTGAATTGGCACAATTTGAATTTGGCACAAGCATTTTTAAAAGCAATAAAAATTTAACTAAAGATTTTATTTCTCGAAGATTTCATTCTGATTAATTCTGAGCATAAAAAAAGGATTACATGACATTATTGTGTACTTGTCAATATAGTTCGCAACAACATCAAATTTGATGCTGAGCATCAAAATGGCTTGGCGTTTTGTTTTTCAAATGAGCATCAAAATAACGGACAATACGTAAAAATGCTTCCTTTTGGCGAAAAAGTGCCTCCTTTTTGTGAAAATGTGCCTCCATTTCTTTCTTTTGATTGAAAAGTCATGTATTTGCCAACTTTTTTAAAATTTTTTGACACTATCAGGTAGCCCTGCGTCTGTAGTTTCTAACGATGTATCATTTGTTGCGACATCTGAGCAAAATGTAGCACAAAAAGGTAAAAGTATGAACGAAATTATTTTTTTGACTTGCTTCATACTTTTACCTTTTTGTGCTACATTTTGCTCAGATGTCGCAACAAATGATACCTCGTTAGAAACTATAGACGCAGGGCTACATGATAGTGTCAAAAAAATTAAAAAAGTAGGCAAATACATGACTTTTCAATCAAAAGAAAGAAAAGGAGGCACATTTTCACAAAAAGGAGGCACTTTTTCGCCAAAAGGAGGCATTTTTACGTATTGTCCCAAAATAACATCAAAATAGCATTAAAAATTTTGATGCTTTTTTGATGTTTTTCGATGCTGTTTTGTTGCTATCAAAGTATTCCCTTTCGAGTAAATTTTAGCACCTGTTTAGTGATTCAGTTCTTACCATCCTGTTCTAACAACTTGATGTACTGTAACAGTCTCTCACCAGTGTCTTTAGGGGTCTCTTTATGATGGAGAAGGCAATACTTAAGCAATATTCTGGATCTTCAAAGACTCTTTTAATGCAACTTTTTTTAGCTTTTGCTAACACTTTTGACTAACACATTTAACTATTTGTATCTAAGTCTGAGGTGTCTACCGAAGTACAGACGGATTTCCACCAAGTGTAAGCGAGTCTTGGCAAGCAATGTGAAATGGTCTAACAAACTATGTTTCTAACTACAATTTAAGCTAAACCAAGATAGGCAATATAAACAAAAACTAATTTTTGGGTGACTACAGGCTTCTCAACTCCACCAGTTTTCACAGACATTAATTTCGTGTGTCACCCGTCTCTGCAGAACTCACAATTTCGATTTCATGGCTGATTAAAGGAAAACTTATTGCTACACAAAAAAGTCCAGACATATATTTATTTGCAATAAATTACTGAGCAGAACAACGACAATATTCCAAATTTAACGTCAGAGAAATATTTTTGTCGTAAGAAGGATGATTCTGTTGTCCAGGAACTGATAAGAGTAATCCATGCCAGCCAATTCCCCCAGAAGCGCCATTTGGAACAATGCTTAGAAGAGCGTGGAATGTAGACGTTGCAACGTGAGGGCAGTAGACTCGAGCCATAGCTTCACCAGCCACATCAGAGAGTTCTGGAAGTTAAAAAGCACAAAAATTGTGCGGAAATGCGAAAAACGCATACCGATAGGCAACATAGCTTGATTCTCACAATAGACTCCAGGGCAGGTTCCAAACTCTTTATTCTTTCACGTATCGATCATCTGCTGGATAACGCGATTAGTCAGAATGTAGCGAGCGTAAATGAGATTATAAAGCATTTCAGCTGCCCGTTCCACCAAATCCGATTGCCCTTCCTCATATTCGTCATCTAAAATGTTTTTACACAATAAATTACAAACAAAAAGGCATGCTTACCTGGCTCCAAATCAAGAATCATATCAAGAGCCTTACGGAAGTGTGGAAACGCTCACTGAGACCCGTCAAAGAACTGTTTCTCGGAGCTTTTTAAAGTAGCAAGAGACACTGGATTAAAACTCTCCTCATTGATATTGAACTTGTGATCAGCCAGATATTCTCCATAGAGTTTTTGCTTGCCTGTGATAACCAATTCGGTATCCATGATGATGGTAACTGCAGATCCTCTCTTGAAACTCAAGCTCTTTTGTACATTCCCGAAATTGTATATGGCGTCTTTTGGAGGTGCAACAACAGCAACGTTCTTGAGCAACACCGTTTTTCCCTGAAAATACAAATCTAACTGGTATCATTGAAATGAATGGCTGAATTAGGATACCAAAAGCGAAGTAAAGGAAGAAAAGTTTCTGTCCGGCAATGAATGTAAGCACTTGGATGAGGTAGAAGCAGCGAGATGTCACGCGCCAAATCCCACGCACTTATCTGATTAAACTGAGGTGGATCGCTTTTATCAGCTCCAACGACCATTCGAATCTTATGTTGCTTATCAAAGCTCATTACATCTTCCAGGCCGATCACTTGCACTATTATGTCTCTGAAACATAGAAAATAAGTCAATAAAGTTATAAATAAGCGATTGTGATTACTATATATATATACACACATGAAAGATAGGACATATGAGATGTGGGGCACATTATTTACAATGCATAACATTAGACCGTGATTCATACTTTAGTCAAACCATTGTTGAGTCAACCATTTTGATTGATTTCACAAATATTTACACAGCGGACAATGCATATTTTTATACGATTTACAATAGCGTTTGTTTTTTCCCTGTGGTGATTCGTAAAAGTGTCTTAGTTTGGTAAGATTCACATAACCGTTTTTCTTTTTTCGCATTGAAGATTTGTAAAATCGTCTTTCCTCATGTCAAAATATTTATAAAAGCGTTGGTTTTGTTTGATGTTGAAAGGTTTAGGAAGCGATCCTTCTTTTGGGTGCCAATATTTATATCGTCTCATTTTGCTTGTTGTGGCGAAATTTAAAAAGTAGATAGTAGTGAAATCATAAAACATGAATTGTGAGACATGTTATTTTTATTTCGTACTTATTTTTTGATTTGGCTCCAAAATTGTAAGAAAACATTAAAATTGTTCAAAATTTTTGCCTGCAGCGCAGTTCTTCGTTCACTATTTTTTCATTTGTATCTGCTTTTCTAAATTGTCACAATTTCTAGTGCTAATCTCGATCGCAATGTCTCAACTGCGCAGAAACAACGTCTACAAAACAATTTCGCCAAGGAGTTCAAAGGAATCCGCAAGGGAATGGACGACTTTCAGGCTCACTGCATCCCATGCAACGATGAAATCAATTTGGCGAATATGGGCAAAACAGCCATCACAAAGCATCAAGAGTACGCGAAACACAAAGAGAATGCAAAAGCCGCCGCATTGCAAAGGTATTTTTCCTATGAAATTTAAAATTTTAAATGCATTGTCATTTGTGCCTTTTTAGAGCGTTATCAAATTTTATGCCAAGCCGAAGTGCGCCGACTGCTATTGATGACAAGCTGATGACAAGGTGCCTGGGCGTTCCATGTTGCGACTCACAATCAAGCTTTTGCCTCGAATGACTGCTGCTCTTCAGACGCTCTCTTCCGTACGATGTTCTCCGACTCAGAAGTGGCCAAGAAGTTTGGATGTGGTCAAATCAAAAGCAAATCGATTCTTACAGGTTTTGTTTGCTTTTGGTTTCTTTGTTGATTCCTGAACTTCAGGTGTTCTGGCTCCATACTCTGTGAAGCGTGTTCTAAAGGAACTTGATAATCAGCCGTTCTCGTACTCAACAGACGCGTCGAATCACAAAGAGATCAAACTATTTCTGCTCGTCATTAGGTTAGTTACCGTTATTTTAACTTTGTTTTCAATTTCATAAGCGGAATTCTTTCAGATTGTTCACTGCTGCGAAGGGTGTGCAAGTGCGTCTGCTGGATATGAGGGATTTGCCTGGAGAAGATTCGCAACTGGTGGTGGACTACATCACTCAAATCTTGCAGAAGCACTGACTCATATGGGCAAACCTGGTCTCCTTCTGCGCCGACAATGCGCCAGTGAATTTTGGTGGACCGCGAGTGCAAGGACCGAACAACGTCTACAAGAAGCTGCTCGAAAAGAAGAGAAATCTGATTCCGGTCGGCTGTCCTGCGTATATATTCCACAACGCAGCTGAAAAGGGGGCAGATCATCTTTCGCTGGACATTGAGGCCGTCGTTTTCAAGTTGGCAAGCTACTTCAAGGAAAGGACTCAGCGGCCTGAGGAATTTAAGAGCGTCTGCGAATTCTTGGATGTTTGTTCTTCAAATATCATTCAAATCGTTTTCATCGTTTTCAGGTAAACTACGAAACGATTCCGTCATATGGACCAACAAGATACCTTACACTGGGCAAATTTATCGAAAGAATTCTGAAGCTATGGGATCCGCTGACTGTGCTTTTCTCATCTATTAACAAGCCGCCGGTGCTTTTGGAAAAGTTCTTCGAGTCGGATGAGTCGTTGCCGGCTCTCCAATTCCTACAGAGTGTCCTGAGCGTCTTCGAGAAGCCACTGCTTCAACTTCAGGTTTCTATTCTACTTCATTCCACTACTTGGGAGGACTTATTAGGAGGAGCCGGCTGATTAGAGGAAATACGGTATATACATTTACTTTTGCATTTCCATGGGCACTAAAATACCGGAATCTTTCTAATATCTTTATACAGTATTTGGACTATGAGGTTCCGTCACGTTTTTTGTTTCTTTTGTACTTTTCTCCCAACTTTTTCCTCGCAATTGTTTTTCTGTAAAGTAGGTGCACAACTACAGCGTATCCTCTTTCTTTTGAGTATATGGTTGCCAATACAAACATGTATATTTATGGGGCTTAGACGACCAACAAACTTTGAAATTGGCCAAATTTTTGATTTTCAAAACTTTTTCAACTTCCGAGGGTTTGTTACCCTACTTTTATAACCATTTTTAATTATGTAAAGTAGGTGCACATCTACAGCGTCTCAGCTTTCTTTTGAGTATAAGGTTGCCTATACAAACCTGGATATTTGGGGGTCAGAGACGACCAACAAACTTTGTGGTGCGGAAAACGAAAAATTTGTGTAATTTTGCTGGGTATTTTATCTGGGAAAAAGTATGTAAAGATATACCTATTTTTATGAATAAAGTCATAGCCCCTCATTGAAATTTCGAAATACTATAGAGGCGCCGATAGGCGCCTGTGGTCCCTTGTCTTTAGTATTTGAACTGTGTCAACGTACGTTTTTGGCTTCTTTTCAACTATTGCCCAGCAATAATTTTATGGATTTTTTCAGTAAAGCAGATGCACAACTACGGGATCTTCTCTTTCGTTTGAGTTAAAAAATTCATTTTGATAACTTTTTATTCTAGTCACTACAACTTTTTTATGATAGGGCGTGCTCTCCACAAGCACTCAATTAAAAAATACGTTATTCGGAACAACTCTTTTACAATTGGTGCTTAGGTATGACACTGTACAAATACTTTGACCACGTCTGCGGAAGCAGCTTTTTCAAAGGCTTTGTCAATGTCTTCAAGTTTGTAGTAGGCGTGTGTCAGTTTCTTTAGGTTTATTTTTCCGCTTGCAACCATGTCCACAATATTGCAAAATCTGAAATAGATTTTTCAATGAATACAAAATAGTTTCACATTTCCTAATTCTTTTTTTTTAAGAATCATGGCTTATGAGCGCAGCGGCATTTCCATCTTTTGAATTGACGGGCACGCTTTTTCGTTCCGAAAATATTAAATATTTATGTCCTAGATTGCCGTTATTTGTTTTATAAAATTGCTTTAAAAACTAAAAATTTCTTACTCAGCGCCATGGAGGTATTTGGAGGAAGTCACGATATTGAGCTCTTTGACTATAGCCTCCCAAATTGGGATGTCAGCACGACTTGCTCCCATACCCGTCACGCTAATTGTGCCTCCTGGTTTAGTGGCCTGCAAACTGAGTTAAGTTAATTTGTTGGTATTAAAAAGGCTGTGCTGAGAACTTTTGTCGTTTGTGACATGCAAATTTTAAATTTTATGAAAAAACACATACCGTATTTCCTCTAATAGACGGGCATACCCGTCTATTTTTCAACCCCCTTCGGGGGGTGCCCGTCTATTGAAGCATGCCCGTCAATTAGAGCGTGCCCGTCTATTTTTCAAGCAACGCAAACGCGACGATACTTTATTAACAACAACTGAACGAGCAATTTAACACTCCAGAGAAACATCACTATCGTATTCGACATTTTCTTGGTCCTCCTCAAGATCGATTTCTTCGAACAGATCAGCCATTTCTTTGTCCTCGCGAGCTTGGTGCAATTTGATTCGTCCGCCAGGCACCGGTCCATCCTCCTTGAAACAGTGAATCTTGTAATCCTCGCTCCCATCCATTGCATTGGTGATCCCACACGCTTTAAACTACTTCTCAATGAGCTCTTTTGGCAGGCTATCCCATGCAAATTGCAAATAAACGGCCATCGGAGGAGCACGCGGATTACCACCGGCTGTCACTTGTTTTTCCCCGTCTATTTTTCAACCCCCTTCGGGGGTGCCCGTCTATTAGAGGAAATACGGTAATTTGACGAAGGATTTACATATTTAAATGTGTGAAATGGTAAAATATCGATTCGTGGCCATTTTTCACCTAACTTTTGGAAAAAAAATCGACAATCCTAGCAATAAAAGCTTATAAAAAGTCATCCCTTATACTGAAATGTCTTCCTGAATCCGGGTCCCTTGAGATAAGATCCAAAAATTTTGGGGTGCTAAGATATCTTTTGAAGTAGGTGAGTGGTATGAATTTTCTAGGCGGTCTACTCAAAACAGTTGTATCTCAGCTCCTTATAATTTTTTTAGGTCTGATCTCAACGGATCCAAGAAGACATTGGTATTACGCAACTGAAAACTTATACCGTCAAAATAGTCCACTTTTTATTAAAAGTTCCAAAAGCTAGGCCTTGATCACGAATCGATGGTCGTCCGTGGCAAATTACTTTGACGGGTTTCTTTAAATTTTACTTACAAAAATGGCAGTTTCAATGCTAACACCAAAACCAGTGCATTCTATGGTGATTTCAGGCTCGCAGCCCAAAGTCTCTTTTATTGCTGCGGCGGCCTCTTGAGGGCTTTTGCCCGAAACATTCAGCACGCAGTCAGCTCCCACTTGTTTGGCTATAGCCAGTCGTTTGTCACTCAAATCAGTTGCAATTATTTTGGAGGCTCCCATGGCTTTGGCGCTGATAAGACAAAGCACTCCAATGGCTCCTTTATATTAATTGTATTAATTTAGCTGGGAGTAGATCTGGAAATTTACCAGACCCACAGATAAGAACAGTTTGGCCAGATTGCACCTTGGCCCGTCTACAAGAGTG
Source organism: Ditylenchus weischeri (assembly GCA_029231635.1). Lineage (NCBI taxonomy): Eukaryota > Metazoa > Nematoda > Chromadorea > Rhabditida > Anguinidae > Ditylenchus > Ditylenchus weischeri. The sequence goes on along the minus strand of JAMRYI010000045.1, from coordinate 38,581 downwards.
GACAGCACAACAAAGTGGCTCCAACATTGCGCCCTCTTCCATAGACAAGTTGTCGGGAAGTCTGAAATTCTTTTTGGAAAGCTTAATAAGACCAATGTCAGCGAGTATAACTAGATTTTTTTTTAATTGGAATTCGTAAAATTCCTGTTACTGGAATCTAGAAATTTCGAGAAATACTGGTCCTAAATTATGTCGGCTCATTTTCGCAAATCTTGAATTTGGACAATTTTTGGACAAAAATTTTCGGAGAAACACAATTTTTCGTGCATTTCGCAACTTCTGGGGCCTATGTCACTAATTGAATATTGGAAAGTGGAAAATGGAACGTCATTTTCTGTGTCACTAACATTTTGGAAAGTGGAAAATTGGAAGTGGAAAATGGAAAATTTCCATGGAAAATTGATGACTAAGGCCACGGTCTACAAATTTTTGGAAAGTTTCCGTATTGCAATCGTATATAGTATTTGGCATGTGTGGGTGAGTAGGTGGGTGGGTGGGTAACGCTTTTTTACTTCAAAGGCCTGAACGGGTCGTAGATAGCGAAATCACTTTTTTCGCTAATACCATCGTGTTCCTCAGAATGTCAGCTTTCGTTTTAAAAAAAGAACAGGCGAAAAAAAAGAGTTCTAATAGGGGATATACCTATTTTTATGAATGAAGTCATAGCCTCTCATTGAAATTTCGAAATACTATAGAGGCGCCGATAGGCGCCTGTGGTCCCTTGTTTCTTTTGTATCTAAGCTGTTTTTTGAGCCGCTTGTAACGATTTTTGTGTCGTAGTCGTTGGATAATATGACGGATGTTATGTGCTGCGTATATTTTGACTTGTGGTTGACTAAATCTGCTTCTCTTTTTAGGAAAATGTCTACAAGTGATGAGAGCTTCGAAGAAGAGAGAGTTCAAGGACCGCGCCAACGAGTTTAGGTAGTGTCTAGTTTAGTTAGTGTTTGAGTAGTTAACTATTGTGATGTAGGTCCTTCCAAGAAATCGTTGGATCGATCGGTGGACGTCAGTAATCAACGCTAAGCTTTCGGATCGTATCAAGTGGCCAGCGGATGATGGTGTGTGCAGAAGGGTTGCTTCTAATTTCTTACGACTCGCAAATCCAGGTACAATACAGGCTTTCTTGTTAAAGACAGTATTTATTCCTCTATTTAAGGAATGCCTACTGTGTGTGGAGCTGTGGATGGGACGCTCATCAAGCTAGCCTATTGTTTTAGTGAACATGAGGTAGGATTAATCATCATTTAGTGGTTGTATATTTTATTGTTTTGTTTAGTCTCAGTTCGTCGACCGCCATCAACAGCACTCGATCAATGCAATGGCTGTGGCAGGGCCTGACTACCGCTTTTACTTCTTGTCAGCAAAATGGCCAGGATCGGTGAACGATGCTCTGGTTTTGAGGAATAGCTCCATGGCGATTCGGTTCAATGCTGGCTGGAGGCCTCTAGAAGCAAGAATATTCATTTGACGGACAGTGGTAGATGTATGTTGTTGATGTTATGCGACCGAGAGTTGTTAATGTCGTGCGCACACCGTTGTTGATGTTTTGATTGAATAAAGGATGTTTTTGAGTGTGCGTCAGCGTTATTTTCCAGTTTTGCGGAAAGTGGAAAATTTACCACTTTCCATGGAAAATTGGAAAGTGAAAAGTGGAAAATGGAAAGTGGAAAATTTCTTAGTGACACAGAAAAGTGGAAATTTTCCACTTTCCATTTTCTACTTTCCATTGTAAATTTTCCTTTAGTGATACAGAAACTTTCCACTTTCCATTTTCCAATTTTTCATGGAAACTTTCCCAATCTTCAATTAGTGACATAGGCCCCTGCAGGGTGCGTCAGAATTACACGCAGGGCTGCCAACTGTACTTTATTTGGGACCCTGAAATTTTTAGAACTTTTCAGATTTTACGTTAAAATCTTTATTTTGGGTGCTCAAAAATCAATAAGCACTGGATAAAATGGTACTTCTTGACAAAAAAAATGTGCAAATTTTATTTTTTTTCGCAAAAGTTACTTTATTTTAAAATTTTGAGTTTGCAGCCCTAATTACGTACGATTACAAAAAGTTTCGAGGGTTATAGCCCAAAAACTCGGAAGCCGACCGGGCAAGGGGCTAATTAGCCAAATTTTTTAAGGTGACCACGTAATTCTGACTTGTACGGTGTGACATTGACCTCCGCGAGCCATCTAAATTTGCCTAGGACTGCTCCTGCTAGTCAGAAGGACATGGAATCTACCTTGGCCAAATATGACCAAGTTTGACTGATTCGTTATGAGGAAATCACCAATACTATAACAATTTTCAGATTGATCTAGGTTTGTTCAAAATCCTTATCCCGTATCCTATTTTCGATCCCCAACTTTCCTGGGGACCTGCCAACTTTCCTGGGGACCTGCCAACTTTCCTGGGGACCTGCCAACTTTCCTGGGGACCTGCCAACTTTCCTGGGGACCTCCCAACTTTCCTGGGGACCTGCCAACTTTCCTGGGGACCTGCCAACTTTCCTGGGGACCTCCCAACTTTCCTGGGGACCTGCCAACTTTCCTGGGGACCTGCCAACTTTCATACTGTTGTCTCCAATGATTATCCCCATTTTTCAGCTCCTTAATTAAAAAAAGTAGCAGTCCGAATAAAGTTCGAAAAATAATATTTATTTTTTCAAAAGGTAAGAATAGATACAAACAAACTTGGAGCAAAATTCAGCCGGTTGAGCCACCACACGAGTAAATGCACTGAATTTAGCTAGATCAATGCAGAGATTGCCTTTTCCAGCCTTGCAGTATTCACATTTTTCACAAGTTATATTTGGATCCATCACAACTCGGTCGCCTATTTTTGATTTTGCTAAAAATTTGTCAAAAATGATTCGGACTAACCAACAGCATATCCTTGAACATTTTCCCCAACTTGCAGCACAGTACCGCTCACTTCATGGCCAATTACTGTAGGTTCGACCACCAGTTGCGAACCAAATGCCCCATGTCTCCAGAAGTGCAGGTCAGTTCCACATAGCCCAACTGTGTGAATACGCACCAATAGTTCGCCACTTTTTGGGCTAGGAATAGGCCGTTGCTCCAGCCGAAAGTCTTTGGCTCCGTAAAGCGCAGCACTCAAATTGTCACTTGGATTTGCTTGTGGTGCCATCTTTAGCTATATAAACCTGTCAAATCGAAAATTGGGTACATTCTTGTTGTAACTCTTTAAACAAACGAAAATCAACAGTTTTCGAAGTTTTTTTGAAATTGATTGCAGCCATCAAAAAGCTGTAGAATAGCGTGTCTGGCCCCTTGTTAGCGTATTAGCTAGAGGTGGTGACGGGACGGGATCCCGTCAGTATCCCGATCCAGCCTGATCCGATTTCAGTCAAAAATCCCGTCCTGAAATCACGCCCGACCATTTCCCGAAATCCCGATCCCGAACATCGTCAAATTCCGACACGATTTTTTATAGCATTTTCATCAATTATTCATTATTTGTTTGATGAATTCTGCTGCATTGTTTCCGCTTTTGTACGTTGATACGCTCTTTATCTTTTGGCATTTTCAGATGAGTGTTATTTGGAGCATCGATCTTTTTGCAAAGCTGTCGGCTACTGAAGCAAAATGTGGAGTGTGCGGCAATGTCATCAAGATGTCGGGCGGTAGCATTTCGATTGAATGTTTGCTTATAACGTGATGTTCATTGTTGTAAAAAAGCGTGAATAAATGATTTTAAATGGCTGCATGTGTGCGTGGGGTAAAGGAAAGGTTGTTAAAGGCTACTTAGTGCAGAAATGATGCGACTAGTGGTAATTTTCCACTTAGATTTGATATTAGCCAAATCCCGAAATTTAATCGGCATCCCGACGGGATCCCGAATTTTATTTTGAAAAATCCCGATCCCGAAATATTTTTGGCCAAAAATCCCGTGCCGAAATCCCACCCGAACCGGTTTCATCACCTCTAGTATTAGCTAATATTTATAACTGCTGCCGAAAATTTGAAAATCGCTGCCAAAATCTTGAATACTATTGCAAAAATTCAAGTGGCATTTTTAATTTCGGCAGTAGATTTTGTTCACTGTTGTTATCTAATGTCAAAACGTGCAAAACGTTGTTTGGGAGGCATAATTGGTCTGAATTTTGTTCAAAAATCTTATTTTTTGTGATTTTAAAATTTTGAAATGAAAGCCCCATTATTATTTCTTGTTCTGTCATCATTTGTTGGCTTGTGCTTAAGCACTTACGTTAAGATCAACTCCATTATGTTTTTCTTCCCTTTTTTAGTTCGAAAAGCATATTTGAGTCCTTCCAGACGTATGCTAGCCTACTTTGCACCTAGCCACAAGCCAAAAAACAACAACACGGGGATCAAGGCAAAAAAGAGTACTTCAAAAGTATAAAAACCTAAAAAATTGTTGTACAAATCACACGCCTTTTGAAGTTTAAGATCAAGGCCTATTAGAAAAAGTACAGAAAACATAATTTTCTAGTGGTTTTATGGTGATACTCGTGTACATGTAGAGAATTGTCTCCAGAACAAACATAAATACCACTCGCTTTGCAAAGTTAGGGAAAATGTGATCTTTATTTTGACAGGGTAATCAAACAAAGGACCAGAAAATTTTCTCTTGCACACATTTGCAGTGATAAGTTTTTTATTTAGTTCTAACCAATAAATAGCTAGACAATGTTGAGACTGCACTCATAAAGACTACAAGAATCACTACAATATTTGAAAAAGCATGGGTGCCCGTGTGAGATAACCGGTTTTCTTCTGATAAACGAAAGGAATTTTTTGAGCAACAAACCAAACTTTTTGATACTGATACTGCAGCAATTTTATCTTTTACTTTACACAAAAGAGTCAGTCCATAACTATTTCTAGTTTAGACTTGATTATTATTACCCTAATTTCCCTCGTATAACCGGCGGGTTATCTATAGGGAGCGGGTAATCTATGGGTACAATTAAAGGGCAGGAGTTAGAAAACCACTTGGTGCACAACCTATTCTTTTCCCCCATTTCTATATTTTATTTAACAATTTTAGTATTGAAATGATCCTAAGGCTCTTGGCAATCCAACTAAACCATCAGCGCGGGGTTTCACAAGCTACCGAAGCTGAATTCCAATCTAAGACTTAGCTCAAATCTTAGCTTTTTATACGAAAATCCATAAATTTCGCCTTATACAATCCCAAATATTTTTGACAAGGGACCACAGGCGCCTATCGGCGCCTCTATAGTATTTCGAAATTTCAATGAGGGTCTGTGACTTCATTCATAAAAATAGGTATATCCTATTAGAACTCATTTTTTTCGCCTGTTCTTTTTTTAAAACGAAAGCTGACATTCTGGGGAACACGATGGTATTAGCGACAAAAGTGATTTCGCTATCTACGACCCGTTCAGGCCTTTGAAGTAAAAAAGCGTTAACCAACCACCCATCCACCCACACATGCCAAATACTATATAAGATTAGGGTATTCTACCGCGTTTTGGTCACTGGAGCACGAAAATGTATACGAAAATCCATAAATTTCGCTTTATACAATCCCAAATATTTTTGATAAATCTATAAAGTTTTTTATTCGAGTTCATATGTTGTATACAGTTTACGCTCTCTATAAGATACACCCCTAAAGTTCGTTGTATACATTCTAATGTGTAGTTACAGCTCTAGGCTTTCGTTTGTAAAATTTAAAAATCATTACATATGTCTATTTCCGTATCATCTGCCCTATCCAACAAAGGAGGGTTTTTTGCCTTGGTCCCCTCTGCTGTTTTCTGTTATATTTTAGGCTTAGGCAAGGATGGGCCAGCGTATGTTAGGACGGACTCAAACTTATCTTAAAGCCTGTTTTAACATACGCTCGCCTATCTTCGCCTAAGAATATTCCTAAAAGATAACAAAAAAATTCAACAGGGGGAGGGGGCGAGGCAAAAAAGTCCCCCTTTGTTGGATAGGGCCGTACCATCCTACCTTTCGGACAACTTGAACTATCAGGTATATGACTTTCTCCGTGGCGTCATTGCTCGAAAAATTACCTCTACAACTAGAAGGGGTGAGAAAATAAAAAAACAAAACAATAAAACACTAGACAAGAGAAAAAAATAAAAACGGCGCTGGCGTGGAGTCATACGCGTGGGTTATACGCGGGAAATCAGGGTAATAATTTGTTAATAGCTTCCCCCGTACTTCGCCGAAACGTTGATGTTTCAGCGATGTTTCGGTAGAACATCTTTCCCGGAACAGTTTTTGTTCCAGCGGAACATACCAATCGAAACATCCATTGAATGTTCATATTATGATCAAAATACGCTCAATTTTCACCTCTTTGAATATCTAGCTACCTTTTTAAGCTGGTTTGTCTTGGTCCCTAACGCAAAAAAGTCAAAATTGGAAAATCAAAATGAAAATTTGGCAAAAAACAACAAGCGGGGACCAAGGTTAAAATGTTCACAAATAAAAGCACTTAGAACTAGAGAGTCTCATCGAAGTTCAAACTCACTACTCCCTGCGCTATTCAATCACATGGTTCACGTATACGTTCAATACCAAGTAAATATCAGTATAAGCTAGATATTAGTAAAAAAGCCGCCCCCCGCCAATTCAAAATACGAAATACTCGGGGCCGTAAACGGTAATGGTCATTTAACTCGAATACGGTGTCATGGTTTCAGGGCATTGTAGCGGAGAAAAAGCATCATTATAGAAGATCTGTGCAAAACTGACTAATATTTGAGCGCAAGTAGCGAAGTTGAGAGCCATTTGAGAGCTTTGTAAGAACAGGGGGAACCAAGGCAAAAAAATTGGAACGGATTCTCCAGTAGTGCCGACAATTTCAATCATTTTTAACTTCAGCTTTTCACTGAGATCATTCATTTAGAAGACGCTGCCGAAGGGAAAAACCACCACCGCCGACGTCTACTGCACGCAACTGAACCGTGAAAAACTTCGGCAAGTCTTTGCTTCTCTACGACAGTGGGCCCTATTCCACAATGGGTACCATTTTTTGCCTTGGTCCCCCTGTTGTTTTTCACCATTTTTTTATTCAAATTTTTTATTCAAAACAAATGCAACACATCATTCATATATCTTTCTAATTTGTTCGAAAAACTTTTTTAGATAATTCAATTTTTTGCTCGACAATTCTGACGGAAAACTGCTTCACTGATGTAAGATGCCAGCAATTTATCGCTTGTTCCATAGGGCCGCTTTACTTTGTGTTTCATATTCGCCCAGAAGCCTTCGGATTTATTGGTATGAACACCAAGCGGAATACCCTCTTCGAGAATCGTTCTTAGTTATTGCACTGTTCGAAAAAAAAATGGTGAAAATCAATAGGGGGACCAAAGCAAAAAATTGGTACCCATTGTGGAATAGGGCCCAAAGTTGTGTGGAATATCATAACAACAAAAAGTACATCAAAATAACAGTATCAAATTTCATTCACCCATCATAAAGTTTAAGGCGATTCCATCAAGATATTCCACCGTCGAGCGATTTCCTTTCGAAAAAATTTAAAAAAAGCAAATACAATAAACACGGAATAGGGGCATTTAGTGGTTGGCGTGACAAATGTCACAAAAACCGCTAAACGTCTTAACAGAACGCCAAGTTTGTACACGTTTAAATTCATTCTTATTTTTTTTCTTGTTGTATTGCTGCTTTAAGAATTTGGCGACATATCCCACGGTAGCCTTCTCATTCTTGAGCTGTTGAAGATTTTCCATCACGTCGGAGTTGGTCCACTTGAAGTCCTCCATCTTGACGAAGCAATATAAAAGAATGAACAGTAGAATATTGAATTCTTTTCATTTAGTTCTCTAAAAAATACCATGAAGCCTCGGAAATCGGTAAAAATCCATTGAAGGACTCAATAAGAGACTTCGGAAAAAAAATTAAGAGAGCAAACACAGAAAACTGGTTGCGCAAAAAATATGAATGAATTTAAACGTGTACAAACTTGGCGTTCTGTTAAGACGTTTATCGGTTTTTGTGACATTTGTCACGCCAACCGCTAAACGTCTACGCACCAATAAACACATTAAACATAATGACTGATTAAGCTTATAACACGAAGAAATGGTAATGTGAGAAAATGCGCTATTTTAAAAAATGGAAAAATTAAAAATCTAATGGGGGCGAAATGTCGGCGGGGGCGAACCTGTCTGGGGCGAAACGGGCTCGGGGGCGAAACAGCGAAATGTCCTGATCCCGCCTAATTTTTTATTATGAAAAGCTCACCCTTTTCCAAAGTGCCACTCTGAAAAGAGCAAGCCCTAAAGCTTTATTTTGAAATAAAAATAAATCGCTTTCTTGACGCAATCATAACAACTTTATTTCATCGACAACACTAACGACTAAATTGTTCTTCTCATATATGTAACAGAGTTAACAACAATAAATTTTCCAGCAATAACAAATGTGCTTCCATTAAGGCACCAATAACAGCACAGACATCAATGTTTTATGTCTTTTGGATGGCTGACCCCTAACTGCACTTTTACATTGACAGCACTCAGCTCAGCACAAAGGTAACGAAAAACACGTGGTACATTCACTAAAAAGACTTGATCATCCCTCTTGCAGACGGAGCAATGACGGCGCGTAAAATTATGATAATTGCTTTCCTTCTCGATCCGATTCTGAGCCTTGAAAGCACTTTCGACTCGTTTGAACATCTAAAAATGGATTATTAATCTAACTTCACGGTATGAAAACCATACCGCCATATTTGGTCTGAGCTGAGTTACAGAAATTATTGAGCCACAACCAGCGCACATGTAAGCTTCATCTTTGTCTGAGCAATTGAATAGACGATCCTAAAAAAATCCCTTGTACAGTCTACTACTTCAATAGTGGATATTATGAAGACCGAATCAAGCTAGCTAGCCATATGGCATGTCGGCGGTAAAAATTAACACAATGGTAATATTAGCTACCTGTAAACAGAATGCAGTCCCATGAGCGATCAAGGCATCTCTTTCCATTTCACCAAACCTTACACCACCACCTTTCTTACGTCCTAAATTAATGGTTATAAATAGGGTTGGATTCGGTCGGTTAACCGAAAACCAGGTTTTTTAGCAAATAAACCGAAAACCGCTTTTAGCAAAATACCGGCTTATTTGTGACAAAAATCAACCGAGAACCAGGTGCGGTTCGGTTAACCGACCGAAAATTTTTGAAAAAACCGTAACCGAAAACCGGTTGAAAAAACTGAAAAAACCCGGTTTTTTAAACCGACCGATCCAAAAAAACCGACAGAATCCAACCCTTAGAAAACTAATCCTAAAGCAAACCTTTCACGGGCTGCAAAGTTACAGGATCTACTGGACCAGTTGCTCTTACTTGGAATTTGTCCGCAATCATGTGCCGTAGCCTCTGATAGTAGACCAGTCCAAAAAATATTTCCACCTAAATATAAATCAATTGAATCAAAGGCTGAAAAACAGTTCGTACCTGCATGACACGTCCATCCACTCCTGAGTACATTGTTTCGTTGCCCATGTAGTTGTATCCAGCCTTTTGAAGGAGCTTTCCAAAGTGTCCAATGGCAGTGTCAGTTTCGCTGCAAAACATCAAATTATACAAAATTTTGTTGTTTAAAGCATCATGGTTTATTCGCGCAGCGGAATGTCTAAATTTTAAACTGGCGGGGGACAGTTCTCTTTGGTCTCTCACTGTACTCTTTGGAGCCGTTCGAAATAACAAAAGAGTAAAGAGAAAGACGTAAGAGAACTGTACCTCGCCAATTTAAATTTTGCACATGCCGCTATGCGCAAAAACCACGGTCATTTAACAAAAAGTTTACTTGAAAACAAATGGAGAAGCATCGTAGGTGGAACCGTGCATTGCAGCCGCCTTTCCAGCCATACTTTCAATCATCATGCCAATTGTCATCCGAGAAGGAAAACCGTGGGGATTAAATACGCTAAAGGTACAAAGTTTACATACAGAAAGATGGTTTATCAGTTAGCTCACATATCAGGCACCATCCCAGAGTCCGAAAAAGGCAGAGATTCTGGTGGCCACAAAAAACTGTTAATACCTGTAATTGTATAATGAGGATAGACTTAAATTATTTTAATATATGCGTTACCCTTCTGCCCATGCCTTGAAGCAAATTTGTCTCCTATAATAGGATTTCTAGATATCCTCCACTGAACCAGGGCGTGCTACAAAAATGTTCAACGCTAAGCTATTGACCATGGAAAAACCCAAAAAAAATCCTTACCACTTTTTCTTTGAAGTTTTCATCCACGATACGGACCAACTGAATATAAAAAATCACAATTTTCCTTGTGGTTTAATATTTTTACGTTGCAGTAAGCGGGCTCTGCATACTTAAATGCGTGATTTTGGAAACTTCCAGTCGACAAATCGAAAGTGGAATAATAGTGATCGCCTTCTCTGTACAGTCTTCCTTGAATTGGCAGACCATCCTCACCGACACCTGGAGACCGATTTGTGACATCCGAAAAGAAATACTTGTTAGCAGAAGTTTGAAAGCCACGTCTCTCGACTAAATTTATCCTAAATGTAAATTTCATATAAAGTCACGATATAAACTTGAAAAATAAGCACCTTTCCACTTTGAGCACACATCCATGAGCAAACCCACGCTGATAGCTACCTCTGTTTATTACCATTGCATCCTCCATGTCGTAGCCTTAAACACAGTCATTAAGAAATTAAAAAATAAGCCATTGTATAACCTGTATAGGAGATGACTGCAACACATGCATTGGTCCCGAGCGGGTACTCATCCATTTCATACTTGTCATGTGCTTCCAATTTCAACAGCGGCTTCTGAGGATACTGGAAAAAAACGTAAACGTATTATATCTGTAAATTTGGGTTCAAGTTACCTGTAACAAATACATTTTGCCGTCCGCCCTATGTCTCCATGCGTGCACAGGAACCCCCATTGTCTGCTTTCCCATCTGACACTGGTAGACATTGCGAGGAGACTGATTATGGTCCGGAAATGGAATCAGATTACCAGCAAAAGAGAAAAGAGCAGTCGGATGAAGTTCTTGATGCATTGTTACGCCTGGCTCAGCTTCTTCGGGATCGATGATGATTGACAGATACACCTGCTCGAAAACACCTAAGAGCAAGATGGGCTGATTAACCACCAAATTAGTAAAAATTCAAAATCTTACCGATAAATTCTGTAATATTGAAGGCCAAATTCTTCACCGGGCGTATCATTCGACCTGGTGCAGTGTACAAGTACAGCCCCGGGAACTGAGTCATCACATTGGTAGGATCGGTGGAATGTCGAATTAGCGTAATTTCGGTGATGTAAGGAACTAAAAATCAGCAAAGTTTTTCTGAGCAGCCATCTTACTCAATCAATCAATACCTCGATCATCAGTCACTGTCACTTTAATAGCTCTCAACTGTCGTTCAATAAAAGTTGCTTTCGCCCGTGGAATATAGCCCATAAAATCGCCATCGATGACCACCGGATAGACCTAATAGACAAAACATAATACAAAATTTTGCTCCAACCAAAACTTACAGGTTCGCTATTGATGAGGGTTATCATGTTGTGAGGAATCATTCCTAAAACAAACATTGGAATTGGAAAAATTGAAAAAATATGAGAATAAAATACCTAAAGCTAGCAACGTAGCTGGCAACTTTTTGACAACTGAAAAATGCGTCACGATCCGACAGGAGGCAGTCACATGATTAAGCAATCCACAGGGAGCACCGTCAGGAGTCTGAACACGATAAGCTTTCACATGTAGCTAAGATTTTTAAAGCATAACTCACGTGAACAGGACAAATAAATCCCCAAGCTTCTGGACGAAGCTTACGCACATCCGTAGTACGCATTTCCATAAAAAAAGCGCCACGATGAATGGCTCTGAAAACTGGATTAAGTTAAAAATAAACTACCATTTAAAAAAAACTAACCGAAAGTGAGAGACAAAACGTAACTGGTTGATTCGCTCAGCAATGACGGAAAATCCTGTGGTTTGCATCAATCCCAGTCCATTTTTTGTCACCAAATTACCTGTGGCCTAATTAGAAAAAATACACCAAGGCTAAAATAGAGACCACTGAAGACACCCACCAAGAAATACTCTAGTCCTCTAGTAATTTCACCACCCTTGTGAGAAGCTAACGATTTGATGAATTCCTTTCTAAAAAATGAACAAATTACTCCTCATAAACATCACAATGAAAAGTAAGTAACCCGCCCAGTGAATTTAAAAGTGTCAGGCTTTTTCTTGGCCATTTCTTCTATCCTCCTTCTTGAAAAAGTTAGTATGTTTTCTAAGCGCTCTCGAATAATTAGCAGCATTATGTGACCGGATACTGAAGCTTCTTGGAACTGCGGGTTGTCCAGCGATTCCGGCGTGATTTCCTCCTGAAAACCAGGCTGAGTTAACGGGAAAAGGTAAAAAAACATCCTACCTTTACTAATGCAATCAGTTTCTGAGCCATCAGCTCCAAACAGAAGAATTTCTGCTCATCCGTATTTAAATGAATAGCTACACAAAACTTAAAGAGGTACTTGGCTGCTTCCTGCAAAGAAAAGAACACAGCTATTACAGAGGCCGAGAAAATTCAAACAAAAAACAAACGTCGTCATTTTCCCATGGGGCAATACGATGGCCTAATACCACTCGAAATCTAGAACCAAGTGCATTCCACGCCGTTTGCTGTGAAACAATTCCTTCATCCTGTGCCATTGAGAGCATATTGGTCACACAGCCGGCCCAAAAAGCGTCACCCGGTCGAGCACGAGTAAGATGTTCGAAGATCATTGCATCATTCATAGTAGTCAGGGCTTTTAGCACGTACATCAGTGGCACGTAGAATATTTCACGGGAAAACTAAAAGGTTGTGCAAACGAAATTAAATTAGTTTTTAATCTTTTACTGACCTGAATTGACATCATTATTGAGGCACTTTCCAAATAGTGAAGATGGATGAGCGCCGCTGAGTGATTGTCCTTGACACACCGCATCATGATAGCTGAATCCGAGAAGAGCTTGCCTTTATCTCTGAGTGTTCTTCTTTGTATAGCCAGTGGAAAGTTGCGCTTGTTGGCAATGAGCAGTCGCATGACCTAAAAGCAGAATAGGGAACCATTTTAGAAGAGAAAATTGTAAAAACTACCTTTTCAGATCCATTCACTATAAAATAACCGCCTTTTTCGATGCCTTCTTCCCCTCTCTTGATCAGTTGTGCTTTGCTTAAACCATCCAAATGGCAGCGATTTGATTTTAGCATAACTGGCACTTCCCCAATGAGACACTCCAGGCTGTCAATCTTCCTGCCATTAACGCTCAAATCGATGTTGGCACGGAGTGGCGCCCGATAGGTAAGGGCCCGTTGACGGCACTCAGCGGGGTAAATTTTGGTCGATTCACTCAGCTGAACAATATTAGCTGGTATGTACCTTTGATATCAACAAAAATAATACTTACAGAACTAGTACTTTCAAGTGCAGGATAACCCAGACTCACAGCCGCATAAGATATTTCTACAGCGTCCCCAGACGGCAGTAGTATTTTTGTTGTTGGCACATTTTCTGCTGCTAATTGAAGCCCTTCGTCCGCCATAAAGTTGTATGATTCAATGTGGTATGAAGCTACATCGCAGTCCATTTTTAAGGCACTTTGAAAATACGTTAGTTATTTATAAATTTCTTACACTACATGGCACCCAAAAGTAAGTCAAAACTGTATCTAGTCAACTATAGAACACAAAAGTCATCCATAAGAGGCTCTTTATTGGATTCAAACACAGTTTAACAATAGTCTGCAACTTCAATAACACTGATAGTTCCATCATCACATGCAGCTCCTAAAACATTCTTTTCCACTGGATTCCAACGAAGACAATTGATTTCTGAATCGAGAGAGATACTGTGAAGCCAGGTAAGCGCAGAGTTTTCCTCATCCAGAGAAAAAAACCTGAGAGATAACATACAGCTTATACGTAAACTTGGGAAACTTTTCAATAATCGAAATATCGAAATTTTTCGATAATCAATTAATCGAATTATCGAAAATATCAAAAAATTACGATAATGATAATCGGAAATCGATCGAAAATTGGTCGACAATCGATCGATTTCAATAAAAAATCGATCGAAATCTTGAATGTACAAATTTCCCCCTTTATTATAGCGCCAGATTCTGTCTGTCTGTTGTTGTTGTGGGTCACACTTAATTGTTAGGGGTGTTCCGCTTATCGTACCGAAAGTCTGTTAATACCATTCGACGCGGATTGGTCGATTTACTTGAGTGAAAAAATGCTAAAAGGTGTGGTCGACGGTCTCGAAAAAAAGTTATGGCCACTTGAAAGTTCCCAAAAACCATCGGGGGCCAAGGCAATTTTGGGTGCTTTTTGGATTACCTTGGAGGACCAAGGCATGGTGACAGGTACAAATCCTGGTGGTAGCATGCATCATTTTTGTAACGTGTGTTCCCCACACAGGTCTTCGGTGCCTACGAATTGCCACATCTGTGGCAAGAACACTTTCTAGCCGCCTTATAATATAGTTCCCGCATTCAAAAAATTGTTTATATATAAGAAAATAAGTTATTTATTAAAGATGTGCATTTATCCTCGGAACGTATTTCGGGATGGGCATTGAGGCTCAAAAAACTTCGGTATCTCGATAACTTAAAATTTTGGTATAGCGAGAGTTGACTATATCACAAGAGTTGTCTGTATAGCGAGAGTTGAATATACAGTGACAGTTACTATGTAGTCTAAATCCAGTTGATATATTTGACTTGTTAAGTACTGCTGAATATTCTTGTAAGAAATTTTCGAAAAATATTAGCAAAATTGGTTAAAAAGCGATAAAGTTACGGATTAAAACAGCTCGGCAGTTACGATGTGAAACCCTCTATATAGGCTTTTTAGAAATTGGTTGGTGACTACCCTATGTTCCCTTGTGAAGAAGTATTCTTTGAAGAAATTTTAGTCACGATAAAAAAGGTGATAAAAAAGCAAAAAATTAAAAAATTTTCGTCAAGTTTCGATATTATAAAAATTTTTAAGCACAAAAAACTATCGAAATAAACTATCGATGTATTTATAAACTATCAAAATCGAAAAATGTACGATTTTCGATAATCGAAAATTTTTCGATAATCGATTACAGAAAATTGTTCTTTAGACACCCAATCTTCTCCGTCAAAAATATAGAAGCGAATAGAGCAGTTATAATTATTGATCGATTTCGATTATTTTCGGTTGATTGATCGACAACCCTACTTACACGTCCGAAAAGCAATATAGTCAAAACCTTATTGTGCAGTCACCACCACCGGCAGCAATTATTGCGCTCTCATGGTTCCAAGATATTGAGTAAAGGGGCCATCTTGTATCAAGAACTGGGTGATCCAGCAACTTCGTCCAACGACGTCCCTCAACAGGCTGCTCGTTCTTTTTCCAGACCTAAGACAACACATTTAGAGCTTTTACTTTTAGTACCTCCACAAAAATTACCTTGATTGCACAATCAGCACCACATGTAGCCAAAAAATTACCACTCACATCAAAGGCACCATCCCATACGGTATTGTCATGAGCTTCTTGTATAGCGTGTTGAGTTACCTGAAAAGATACAAAAAAATTACAAAATACTGGGTTTTTTAGACACCCAATCTTCTCCGTCAAAAATATAGAAGCGAATAGAGCAGTCATAGCCTCCGGAGACAAGAATCTGAGGAAATATTTAGGTTCCACACATCAATACGTTTATGAATATAAACAAACTCACGTCATCAGTTGGATGCCAAACTACAAATTTCACATCAGCTGAGTGGTTTTGAAGGATTGAGCCAACCTCGTAATCACCGTTTTCGTCAACTAAAACGAATTCATATTACAGCTCATTGTGACTAGTCTAAATGGCAAGCAAAAGATTGAGTTATTTCGGATCGAGACCAGACAAATTGGGCCAAGATCAATATATTTGGGAACCCATCTTATTACGTTCAAGTCCCGATGATCCGACAATCGCCGGTTTTCATGGCTAAGTATCATGTTTGGAACAAATTATGCGTAAGAACCTACACTGACCCGAGACAACTCTCGGAAAACCCCCAAATTTGAAATGAAGTAAGTGAACGCCTAACTGTTTGTCTAACTTAAGGGAGCCTCTATTGTACCATACCGTATATTCCATACAGGGGCGTAGGCAGGGAGGGCTGAGGGGGCTATAGCTCCCCCCCTGTCAGGTTTTTCAAAAAACGGTGTAGATAAAATGACTTCAAAAAAATGAACAAGCACTGGATAAAATGACCTTCAAAAAAAATTCAGCCCCCCCTCCGTCAGAAATTCCTTAATGTTTTATATACAAAACTTGTATTTCTGATTGCTTTTTTATGTTTCTCGTAAAATATTGGCCCTAGTAAATGGGTTTAAAGCATTTTATAGAGGTCATCCGGATAAAGGAAAAGAACCATGTTTGGTTGAGCACAAAAAATACTGAGATCGACATCAAATTTTTCATGTTAAGAGATGATTTGAAAATAAAAATACTAGCGCTTTTATGAGAAGACTTAAGGCACAGTCAACTCTTTACATAATGATCACCCCTCATAGTGTTCAAGAGGGACCTCATAGAGTTCTCATGGTTTCCACCTCTATGATGTATCGCCATACTATTAGGATCACTTAAAAGGTAAAGGTAGTTGAAAGAATGAGTGGAACACGCATAGCACGCCACGCATTTAGCCCTTTTTAGTCCGATTCTACCCATATATAGCTATATTTTTAAAAGGGCCATCATTGTTGGTGACAGTAGGACAGTACAAAGAAGTACTTTTTCATCTAACTGAAATCTTTCGTCTAACTTTTGTATCATTCTCAAAATTTTGAAAAAAATTAAATACACCAACCTTGCCACACCCAAACCGTCTTATCTCTGCTACATGTTGCAAGAAATTCTCCCGATGTTGAAAACTGGCAGGATTTAATTTCGTTTTCGTGTCCTTCGAGCTTATGAGCTTCTTCAAAGTCGCCGCTGGAATGGTTTAGTTTACTTTTAACAATTTTAAAACACTTTTAACGTTTACTTGCTATACTCGTAGATGATTACAGTAGCATCAAAGCTTCCACTGACTAAGTACTTGCCACAAGGAGAAAAAGAAGCACATCTGACAGTTCTAGTGTGATCTCCTGAGAGTGTGTTGAGCTTTCTCAAACCAGCATCTAGGGATTGAAAGTAAAAAATTAAGAAAGTTGAATAACTTAGGATAAAAACTAGTCACCATGTGAATATTCCCAGACCTTGATAGACTTGTCATCTCCACAGCTCGCTAATACTTTGCCACTAAAGTTCCAGTTGACACACCACACACGAGAAGCGATAGCTACAGAGGAGTGCCTAACAGATGTTATTTTCTCTGTTTTCATTTGGTCGAGACTGAAAACAACATTTTAATGAATAAATTGTTTTGCAATCCACTTCTAACAACGGCTTTTTTATTCTATGAGAGAAACTTTAGAATGTCCCGTAATTTTATCAGAGATATATCTTACATCTGCCTTCTTTTGGCTGAAAAGTGCCTTCTTTTTGTTGAAAAGTGCCTTCTTTTGGAGATTAAGAAAGTTAAATAACTCAGGATAAAGAGATTAAGAAAGTCTTTTTCTTGCTGAAAAGTGCCTTCTTTTTTCTTTTAGTCAAAGAGGTAAATATCCAAACATTCTTTTTTCAAAGTGATAATACCATCCGATAGCCCTGCGATTCTAGTTTCTAATGTCGTATCATTTGTTGCAACATCTTTGCAAAATATAGCACAAAAAGGTAAAAGTATGAATCAAATCATTTTTCCGACTCGCTTCATACTCCAACGTTTTGGTGCTAGATTTTGCAAAGATATTGCAACAAATGATGCGTCGTGCAACCGTACATTTAGCAGAATTTTGAATGAAATCAGAGGTTCCCTGATATCAGAACATTTCCGCTATCACGTGATATGATATGATAGGGTTATCAGATCAGTATCATATCAGCGTTATCATATCACTATCATGTCACGCAAAAAGTGTAAGGATGTTATCATATCATTATCATATCAGGCGGGAAATTCAAAGCCCTTATCACTATCACTATCATATCAAATTAAAAAATGGGCCGTACTTTTGGCGGCCCGGTATTACTACTAAAATTAGTTAATCAAACACAGTATTAAACGGTGCAGGGCGTTTCGCAAAAATTTTCATATGAAATGCGAAACGTTTCGCAAAATTTTCATCATATCATTTGGCGCCAGATATTTTGGTGCAATTTTAGACAAAGATAGTGGTATCATACCAACCGAACGAAGTGGTCGTCCACTTGGTGCGATTTTTTTTACGTTTTTCATGTTCCAAAACCTGTTTTCTAGACTAACTCGGGCATGCTGAAGATGGTTTGATAGTGGTAAAATGCCGTTTTCTCGAGTATTTTTTGAGTATTAGACAATAATTGATTTCGCCAAAATCAATTATTGTCCAAAACTCAAAAATACTCGGCATTTACCACTATCAAACCGTCTTCAGCATGCCGAGTTAGTCTAGAAAACAGGTTTTGGAACATGTGAACGCTTTGGTATGATACCACTATCTTTGTCTAAAATTGCACCAAAATATCAATTGGCGCCAAATAATAAGAAAAATGATATAATGAAAATTTTTGCGAAACGTCACACTACCTATTAGGTTGATCCAAAAGTTCTTGGGCACCTTGAAAAAATTTATTTTCGATTTTTTATTCGCTTCTTTTTCGTCGTTTCATCTCATCTGTCTTTTTTAGATGACAGACGATCATTTACGCCACATTCTGCTGTTTTTGTTTCATGAAGGGCACTCAGAACGAGAGGCTACTAAGAGAATTTGCGATGTGTATGGAATTGAATCGATGAAAGATGGCAAAATGTTGTTGATGTTGAGGGAGATTATTTTGTTGAATAAAGATTTTGGAGAGCTGTTTTGTTGATGTGACTTCGAGTGATATCTCCTCTGAATTAGATCTGCAAACATTGGAATGATAAACATCATGCTAAAATATTAACACGTTAATAAAAAATCGAAAATAAATTTTTTCAAGGTGCCCAAGAACTTTTGGATCAACCTAATATTAAACAGAGTATCATATCAAATTCATCTGATAACAAAAAAAGCGTGTGATATCACGTGATATCAGATGTTATCATATCAAATCACCATCATATCACGCAAAAAATCCCCGAGGTCTATCACTATCATATCATATCAGACGAAAAACACACGAACCCTATCACATCACTATCATATCAGACGGGAATTTTGCCGGCCTTATCATATCATTATCATATCATGCGGGGGAATTAATGTTTCCCTATCACTATCATATCATATCAAGTCCCAAAAATCGTTATCAGGGAACCTCTGAATGAAATTCGGGCGAAAACAACCAAATGTCTAAATGTCTGCGGACAAATTTCACAAATTCTGCTAAATGTCCGGTTGCCGATAAGTCGTTAGAAACTGGAATCGCAAGGCTGCCTAATAGATATTATCACTTTCAAAAAATTGTTTACATATCTTATATAGTATTTGGCATGTGTGGGTGGGTGGGTAACGCTTTTTTACTTCGAAGGCCAGAACGGGTCGTAGATAGCGAAATCACTTTTGTCGCTAATACCATCGTGTTCCTCAGAATGTCAGCTTTCGTTTTAAAAAAAGAACAGGCGAAAAAAATGAGTTCTAATAGGGGATATACCTATTTTTATGAATGAAGTCATAGCCCCGCATTGAAATTTCGAAATACTATAGAGGCGCCGATAGGCGCCTGTGGTCCCTTGTCTAACACTATTTAACTTTTCTCTCTGAAACTAAAAAAAGAGAAGGCACTTTTCAGCCAAAAGAAGGCACATTTAATACTTGTCCATTACTGCATTTAGCCAGGCCTGTAGTTACTAGGTTCGAGTATTAACCGCAAAAAAATTAGAAGTTTTCGGGAAACGGATTATTTTAGGCTCATTTTCTCGTTCACAATGCTGTTCTTGACTATTCAATCTCTTTTGTCGAATAGTCTTTACCATGCTAAAAATCTAAAATTGCTCAATTCTTCTGTTTTTGGTTTAACTTTTACAATTCCTCTTTTTGGCCAATAACGTGGCTAATCTGATGTTGAAAACTCACAATATTTTTCAACTTTATACTTTTATGGCTAAAAAATATCGATCCAAACTATTGCATGTTATCAAACTTATAGTGGGAATAAGGTGATTTTTAAGAAATTGGACTACAAATGTGTTTAACACGGGAGTTCCTGACTGTAATAACGGTTCCTATAAAGGTTTTAGAACCTGATGAGCACGAATATCAAAAAATCAGGCCACCGAACATAAGTGCAATGCCCTCATAAAGCCGAATTTTCACAAAGAACTCATTGAAAATGTGTGTTTTTTTCTTTAAACTGGTGAGCTGCGAATTTATTTAGTGCAGCATCTTTAATAAAGACCACAAGTGCATGTCCAGATTATCTGGTAAAATTTGTCAAATTTGTGGAGATCTTTATTTTCTTTTAGGATTCTGTGACAGTGCCTCCGATTCTACCAAATGTCTACCGAGAAGCCTACTTGCTCGAGTGTGAAAATCGCCCTATGATAGTGTACAACAATCGAACAGATCTTTTTTGTGTATTCATGTAGCGTTTAAACTTATTGTGCAGACCCATTGATTACTACCTTTTTTACCGGCATCTTTTTACATGACTCCTTTTTCATTTGCGAAAAAAGACGATCAGCTACCGATAGAAAAAGTATTATGCGGTGGGGAAAAAGTGTATTTGCAATGAGAAAAAAGTATTTTGCGGTAAGAAGAGAGTATTTTTGCGGTTTGAAAAAAGTATTTTCCGATGAGAAAAAAGATTTCTGTGGGAAGATCAAATCGCGGTAAAGAAAGAGTATTTTGCGATAAGAAAAAAGTATTTTGCTGGAAAATCAAATTGCGGTAAGAAAAAAATGATTTGCGGTAATTTTCAAGTGTTTTGCGGTAAGCAGAAAGTACCACCCTTTATATAATTAATCATAAAAATTAATTTAATTCACTAATTTATTAACCGATAGGTTCCACTATGAAAACTTGTTACAAAAGTTGATGCAAAATTGTTTGATGGGTTTCAAATTAAAATTTGTGCAGTAAAATCATAATTTTGCAACCCATCAAACAATATCGATCCTGTTTAATACATAAATTTTATAATTGTGAAACCCATCGGTGAACGTGAACTGACTATGTACATAAATTAACAATTTTGAAAACCATTTGAAGTGTTAACTACTTAACCACCAGCAAACTTATGGACTAACCCAAATAAATTAGCGAAATGCTCAATAAACTATTTGATAAAAAGACATTTGCTCAAAAAAGGAATATCCCAAAATACATATTTGATCAATGACCTGTTTGAATATCGATATGTTTGACCAATCGTATGTTTGCGAAGAGAACATTTGGCCTAGCCCTGTTTTTTTTAAATCAAAAACCATCATGATCTTCTCGGGCACTTGGCAAATTGATACCCTGCAAATTGATTTCCGGTAAATTGATCCCCCGGTAAATTATAAATTGGTTACAGGTACGAATCCCGGTGGTAGCAAAAAAATTTTACTGGACTAGTCACAGAATAGCAAAATATTTTTTACCAGTAAGCCTCAGAGTGGGTAGGAAAACCACATAGTACTTGCCCTAAATTTTCCATAGAAAATTTATGACTAAGGCTACGGTCTACGAATTTTTGTAAAACTGGATATTTTTTAAATTAAGACACAAAGCCATGCTATCCTACCCAAAATTTTACGCTGAACGTGGTTTGACAATACCAAAACTGTGTTAACGAATCAAACTCCAAAACCTAAAATAGATACCCGTGTTCAGGTAGATATCCACCGGGATGCCCTCAAAAATAAAATTTTAGTCGAAATTGAAAACAAATCATTTATTCTAACGTGAAATCGTGTGGGGAATTGTGTCTGATAGGACTAAATTTTGATTTGATTGGCCAAAAAATTAAAATTTGGTCAAACTTAGAAACAAACCATTTTTCCTGACCTGAAATTGCATGCGGAATTTGGTTTGATAGGGCAAAGACTGCAATTTCACCAATGCAAACCTTCAACTTGAGTTCACTACCTTTAAATCAGGTTTATAACAGTACTAGAGGATCAGGTAGGTATATCTGCAGGATGGATAGGCATGCCTGTAGGGTAAACAGGTGTATCAGCAGGGTGGGTAGGTATAAAAGAGGATTCACGAGACCCAAAAATCGGGTAGACATTCCTCAACCTGTCGGCATGGGTTTGCAGCACTTGTTTAATTGGATATCCAACTGGATCACGCGAAAATTCAGGAGTCGATTAGACGTGTCAACAATCTCCGCACCACCTGGAGACCTTACAGGGCATGAAACATTTCAGAACTGGGGTTTCTGCAACTTTCCGCATCATCAAACCGTGTTCAGGATACGATTCTGGATAGTGCACTGTTCTTTAACATAGTAGATGCCGTATTTAGAAAGAATAAAAATTATTGATAGAAAAGAGCCCAAAGTTCAGTAAGGATATGTGAGATTCCCATCTCAGCTTCAGGATAATTGATACCAAGCTTTCGGGGCCGGCCCATGCACAGGTCTGCTCCAGACCAAAAAAGTAATTTGACCAATTGTTTTTGATAAAACAAGTACGAGACCAAATATACGATCTGTCAAACATATTGAAATTCAAACAAGTCATTGATCAAATATGTTATTTGAGCAAATGTCTTTTTTATCAAACAGTATATTGAACATTCCTCTAATTTATCTTTTATGCCTCTCCCATAATGGATATAGGATGTCAAAGTCGGATGTCGAAGTAAGAAGTAGTTCCCACAACGGAGGTAGGAAGTCGGATGTCGAAGTCGGTAGTGAGGTAAGAGTTCCCACATTGGACTTCGACATCTGACTTCCGACTTCCTACTCCGACATCCGACTTCAACATCCTACCTCCATTATGGGAGCCCTATTATAGGCACGCCGACTTTTTCAATTCAAAGAGCAGTTTCTTAAAGGGGGACTATTTTGTGTCCGGAAAGGTTTTGAATGGAAAGTTGGAAATTTGAAATGATAATTTAAAATAATCGTCGTTTTTTGTCTTGGTGTTTCATTTTATTAGCTAAATTTCATGCTATAAGCTTTTCATGATGCTATGCTGTACTCAATGGGCATGAGCAGACAAAATAATTTATTAGCTTGGCCACAATGAAGGTAGGAGGTCGAATGTCTAACAAGGGAGGGACCCTGACTGTGACCTGGCGATTTTTCGATGAATTTTTTTATGCGCGTATTCTTGTAGAGCGTGCCCAAATCCCATGTGAATT
Organism: Ditylenchus weischeri; assembly: GCA_029231635.1. NCBI lineage: Eukaryota > Metazoa > Nematoda > Chromadorea > Rhabditida > Anguinidae > Ditylenchus > Ditylenchus weischeri. The sequence goes on along the minus strand of JAMRYI010000045.1, from coordinate 15,218 downwards.
TGGCTCCCCGCCTCTGAAAGTCAACAAAAATTTTAGGAATGTCCCGTGGTCCATGGGTCAGTTATGAAAAACCAAGATATGGGTATCGAGGTGTTTTTAGGACTTTGAGTGACCCTTGTACAGTTTTTTGTGGACCTTCAGAGCTGGGGAGCCAGATTCACAAGGAACTTGGGCACGCTCTACAAGAATACGCAGAAAAAAATTTCATAGAAATTCCCCCACGTAGCAGTCATGGCGCGCTTACAATGGAGGTGTGAGGTGCGAGGTCGAGGTAAAACGGTGACTATATCTCGCTTTTTTCATTGAAAAACGCCAAATCTGATATAGATGACTCACACCTACTTTTTGGTTTTAAGTATAGGTCATCTATATCAGATTTGGCATTTTTCAATGAAAAACGCGAGATCGAGACACCGTCTTACTTCGACCTCGCACTTCCATTATAAGCGCTCTATCAATATCCCTTCCTTGTAAGTATTTGAGGCTCACAATTAAGCAAGTTTTTGGCATTTATTTGTTTAGAAAAGTGATTTTTTCTTTTTCTAAAGGTTCTTTTTCGAAAAAAGTAACTTTCTAATACAGTCAACCCTTGATTTAACGATACCCCTGGGGACCGAAAAAAAGTATCGTTAGATCGAGGTATAGTTAAATCGGAGTATCGTTGAATCGAGGTTCTTTAACCTAAAAATTTTCTAGGTAACGTTAACTCGAGTATTTCGTCAGACAGCCACTAAAAACTTAGACATACCTATCTGATATTATGCTGTTTGCACCCACAACAATTCAAGAAAATAAAATATGTTTGACTGTTAGACCAGAAAAAGTTAGTTAGTTTTTTGGAATGCTCATTTTTAATTAAAATTATCAGTAGAGCAAAGAAAAAAGATACAGTCTAAAAAGGCAAAACTTCTGCAAAGTATACCCTCATTTTCAACAAAAGGTACTCTATAAAACTCTATAAACTCTATAAAACTCTATAAAAGGTTTTTTTCCTTTACAGAGCAAAAAATGCTGGGTTTCTAAAAGACGATCGGCAAAAACAAAATCCTTGGGATATTTGGGACCAGACTGCATAACTAGGCGAAAAACGGGCGAAAAATTTTGAAAATTTAAGTAAAAAAAGTGTCAGATTCTAGGCAAGAACAATATTTTTTGGTGTACACTATACAAAGTTTGGTAGGACTATACTTTAGTGCGGTTGCTCAAAAACGCGTTTTAAGTATTTTTTTCGACGTAATTCAATGTGAAACGTTCAAAAAACATGTTTTTAGGTGTGGGAAAAACCAAAAACCGAAAAAAAAAATTTTTGGAAAATTTTCATTTTTTGGTCTAAAATTGGTATTTTTTGGTCTTTTTCACAGTGTTCGATTTCCGGACAAGGCAAAAATATTGTGCATATTACATGTTTTTGTTCTCGGATTCATTTCTAGGGTGAGCTAGTGCGCGCATCTCTAACTCTCAAGCTACGCCCCTCCGGGGCGTGAAGCTGAGATGCGCACACACACCCTAGAAACAAACACTCGATAAGCAAATTATGCATATATAACACGCATAATACTTTTTTTATGCAGTAGGCCCTGCAAATCAAAGCATGTTTATATTTCATTTTTGAAAAACAACAAGAGTAGCAAACAAAAATAATAAAAAATATATAAAAAAGGACAGTTAGAAGTCTTTGTCTTATCATAAATAGCTTATCTTATCAAAATTTAAAAATTTGCCTTGGTCCCCAAGGCAAAAACCAAAAAAACACGAAAATTTTTTTTTTCGGTTTTTGGTTTTTCCCACACCTAAAAACATGTTTTTTGAACGTTTCACATTGAATTACGTCGAAAAAAATACTAAAAACGCGTTTTTGAGCAACCGCACTAAAGTATAGTTTAGCCCAAAGTTTTGATTGTATCGTGAAATGATAGCATTTAATAGAGCGATCGAGAAAAAAATTATCGTTAAATCAGGGTATCGTTAAATCGAGGGTTGACTGTAGTTGAATAGAAAAAAGAAATGAAACACCAAGACAAAAAACGACGATTATTTTTAATTATTATTTCAAATTTCCAACTTTCCGTTCAAAACCTTTCCGAACATAAAACAGCCCCCCTTTAAAAGCCACATTCTGTAATTATGGACCAGTTAATAAGAACTTTTGTTACCTCAATTTTTTAACATTTTTTAGTTTCGGGCTCATTCGAAAGAGCATCTCATTCTGAGTAACTTTAATGTTTACAGACCTGCTTTTTTCAGATCGAACATCGAGAAATGGCCCATTTCAAATTCGGCCCATGTCGAATGCCTGAAATGTGGTTATTTTTGTTCTTGAGCGTACAGTTTTCAGTTATTACAAAACCCGCCCAAATTGTACACCATTTGACGCAGAATTGAGCTGGCTTTCGAATGATGTTGTCGGTTATAGCTTGTCGCTATATTTTTGTGGGAAAAATGAGCGATTAACACAAAAGTCGAGTTTCTTAAAACAGAAATTTTGGGAGAAAACTCCATTTTTATCAAAATTTAAAATGGTCGTAAACTTTTCAGTTACAGATTCAGAAAACGCATTGAATTCTGCACAAGATAAACAAAAAAAAATTAAAAAAAGTTTGCAGTAAAAATTTTTTTATGACGAAAAAGTGTATTCACGATGTCTTCAATATTACTTTGACATGTTATCCACTCTAAAAGAAGATATTGTTTGCATCACCCTCACTTGTTATATACTACTCGATGCAGGATTCAATCAGCTTTCTTATGGTACCGTTGGTTTCTGCTCAAATTGGCCATATCTCCAGATCCGAATCTGAAAAAACAGGTCTGTAAAAGTGAAGTTACTCAGAATGAGTTGCTTTTTTAAATGAGCCCAAAACTAAAAATTGCAGGATTAGAGAATGTGGCTTTTAAGTAAATCGGCCATGCTGAATTTGAATCCAGTGTCAAATTTCCGATTTTGCAAGTATTTCACGTTAAACCAGGGCTCCCAAATGTCCTTATTAATAAGATTTGTCCTTATTTTGGGACCCCAAATCTCATTTTTTTTTCAAAATTTTACGTTGAAATCTTATTTTCGGTGGTCAAAAGAGCAATAAGCACTGGATAAAATGCCATTTTCCCCAAAATACCCTAAATATCCTTATTTTCAAAATTTTGATTTGGGAGCCCTGCGTTAAACTCTTTTTACGACATTTCGCGTTCTTATGAGTATGAAAAAAGATGCCGCACTAAATAAATTCGCAGCTCACAAACTTAAAGGAAAAAAAAACATACATTTTTCAATGAGTTCTTGTGAAAACTGGGATTTTTGAGGGCATTGCACTTATGTTCGGTGGTCTGATTTTGTGATATTCGTGCTCAGCAGGCTCCAAAACCATTAAAGGAACTGTTATTAAAGTCAGGCATTCCGGTGTTAAGGTAAGTTTTGCAGGAAAATCATGAAATCACAGGAGACCTACGAGGATTGATCAATTTCGACCTATGAAAGGCGATATAAAAGAGAAAAGTGCAAATTTACATTTTGAACTGTTGCCAATGCTGGCTTTCTGAAGTTTTAAAATTTCAAAAATCAATTTATGATGAAAAAAGTAAATTGCAAAAAGTTCTCGCAGCTTATATCTTGTGAAATAACCAACATCAAGCAACACCTACATTAACACTCTAAAGACGACTGATTTTGAGAACAGGAACTTGTTTACTTGGGGGGGCCTTTTTTTGGTCAACTGTGAATAGTGTTCAGACGTCTCCTAAGTAATTTTTATACGCTAAAACCGATAAAAAAGTTCTTTCCAAACAATTTCCGTACTAAAAAGACATGTTTTGAAAAAAAATTGGTTATCGAAGGTTGACCAAGTGCCTTGGTCCCCCAAGGTAGGCTGAGCGAATGAGAGCGGTGTCAGACTACAAAAGATTTCCACTACGTTTTGGTTGCTGGAGCTGGGCAGAAAGAGTCTTTAATGCATGTATGATCAAGAGTCTTGCTCGGAATCCCCTCCGGGGGCTTGGAGTTGAGATGCGCACACCCACATACCTTAGACACAAATCACTCGAAACTGTTAATAAGGGATTTTGGCTTTAAAACGCTAAAAGTTTTTCTTTTGCTAAAAGGATCGGCGAAATCGGAAAAAGTGACGCTTCCTTTAAAAATAACTCACGTCGAAGCTGTTGCTGACAAGACCAGCTTGCAGACTCTTTGCTGACATGTAATCTGCCCATCCAAGGTTCAAACTCAACGTTTTTTGGTGTATTACAGCCATTTTGGTCACCCTCAAAACTACATTCAGTCACTCTATACGTAGTGAGTTATTAATTTTTCTTGTTCGAGCTGAGCAAAAACAGTTTCTCAATGCATAAATCATCTAGATTTATGACCTTCGAATTATTTTCATCTAAAGAAATTTAATTTTGAAAATTTTTATAAAATTATTTTAAGCAGTGAAAAGTAGTTTAGGAGGTGTTTTTAAATCTTTTTTATAAAAATCAGAGTACGGGGTGAAATAAAGAATTGCTCTAATGCTGAGCAGACATCCACTTGAATAGGGTAATGACACCCTGGTGTACTGTTTCCCGGTCCTAAAAGTAGGTATTCATTTATGACACGTAGCTACCCTGATACTGAAGTTTTTTTACAAAGTTTTGAGTATGTGACCCCGCAACTGAAAGCCTATTTCAGTGGCTACTGTTGTACAACTCGAAATTGTTTTTATCAAAATAGATCAATTTTTGTAAACTGAATGAGAAAATTTTTATACCACTGTGTAGCCACTGAAATAGGCTTTCAGTTGCGGGGTCACATACTCAAAATTTTGTGAAAAAATACATCTAAAAACATAGAAAAGGTCAAAATTTTTTGAAAATTCGAGTTAACTGTGTAACAATCCTACCCTTTAGGGTGGGTACCTACCATCCACATGGATAGGAGACGATAAGCCACAGTGTTTCAAAATACAAAAATCTAATTGCTTCTTTTTAGTCAAAACGCCAAGATTTTTAAAAGACTCTTTTTCAAAATTTTGGGATTTTTTTTTTTGAAGTTTTCGACGGAATTTTTGGCGAAAAATCAGTTTTTTAACAATAAAACCCCTTAGCACAGCGTGAGATTGAACTAAAAATATTTTTTTTCAACTTTTCAGTGTACAATGCAAACAATTATTAAGTAAAAACCCAATTCAGCAGTCAAAACAAGAGTTTTATGAAAGATCCAAATCAACTAGCAACTGAATCAACTCTGGATTTATTTCCTCCATTAAATTTATGGTCTTCTGAGCTAGTCCTTGCACAATGTGGAGCGATGGAGGCACTATATGGTCGACTGGAACACTGAGAATAGGCTGCTTTGAAATAGATTTAGTGCTCTTTCCAAGTTCTTCTGTTTGCTTTCGACTAAGATTTGAATTAGAGAAACCCTTGATCAACCGAAAAGAGAGTTCTTGCTGGATACACGCTGTTTTCCTAATAAGAGTTTTTACTTTCATCCCCTAGAAAATTGTAGGAAAACCTTAAATGAATTTTTGGGAGCTTCGCATAGCAGACAACTGAATGTTGACGATGATCCCATGTGTCCGTAAAGAGAGCTGAGAATTTTCAAGTCTCCAGTGGCAAACCTAAGATAAAATGAATTAATTGACAATCCAAGTGCTAACAGGTTAGGCACTTATTTACTTGGGGGGCGCATTTTTTGCACATTTGTAAATCATGTTTAAACGACTTCTAAGTAATTTTTATATGCTTAAAACGATAAAAAAGTTATTTTCGGACAGTTTGCTACATAAAAAATGGATTTTCAAAAACAACTTTTTTTGACCAAACCTTTAAGCTGTTCCATTGTTCTTCTCTAACAAAGCAAAACTGAACTAAAAAGAGGACTTAGATGAATATCCCCAAAAGATGGAATTTGAACATAGTTTTGTTGGGGGGCCTACCGCATAAAGAAACTCTGGTATGCATACATTCTGAGCAGATAAAATACATGACAGATACGGAATTGGAAAATCTAACAATCCGCTTTGGGTGAGTTCAAGCGATGACGAAGTTCATCAGTGTTTACCAACAACCGCACCTCATCGGAAATTCTTTCTGTTGCTGCTGCGATTATGGAACGACATGTAGCCTGAAAAAAAAATGATGTTATCACATTCATTTTAAGGTTCACTAGATCCTACCACTGGATTGTGCATGGCGAGCTTCATTGCCTTATCCACCACTATGTTGACTTCACCCTCTAATGGACTTCTTTCATGTTTGTGGTCACTGATTGTTTTTCGGTAGTAGATTTGCTCTGTTGCTCCAACCGAAATCGATGTCCACACTTTTTTCGGACATTTCGGATTTCTGCAGTGGTACAAAATTTCGGTGCGCAGAACCGCATTGTCGTTTCCAACCACATCCGTGACTGCTTGCTGGTAGAGGTGATATCCTGAAGAACATGAAAATAGGTCCTTCAAAAAAATATTTCACAAGTAATACCAGAATAGACCATGATTAGGTGCCTTCTCTCGCTCATGATGAACCGTAGTAGTGCTCCCTCAACTATCTTGCAAGAGAAATGATTGATTGGTCCAGTGCGCCTCACATTTTCATCTTGTTCATCTTCGCTAGAATTGCCGAACACCTCAATTTCCTCATCATTATCTGTCGCCATTCTGATCAACCTGCAATGATTTTTGCGAGTTCTACCATTTTCTAAATGCTATTTCGCGAGTTCTACCATTTTCAAAATGCTTTTTCCCAGTTCTACCGTTTTGCAATTGGAATTTCGAGACAAATACCATTTTCGAACAGCATTTTCCCAATATACACATTTGCCAATCTTGTCATTTTTCGAAAATATTTTTTGCGAGTCGAACGCATTTCGAAGTATACCATTTTCAAAAAACGAGTTCACGAATTATTAAACAGCCCAAACTAGGGTTGACCAATCGGAAAGTTTCCACAAACTTTCTTGAAACTTTCCAGAAACTTTCTGGAGGTTTAAAATCTATATTAAAAACTTGGAAGACTCTTTTAAATGTACTGTCTCTGCCATTAATGTGTAATTATCTATACCCTCGTTACATGATGTACATTTTTAATGTTTATAGCAATGCCGAAACCAGTGAATTGGAGCTGGTGCTATTTCAAGCGAGTTCAAGAAAGAATCAATGCAAAGTTGGTCATCGTCGGCTTCTGTAATTTCTGTAACCAGCGCTATGTCGATAATGCTACAAGACAAGAGAAACACTCACAGTCATACTCACAGTAATACTATCAGTCCCAGTCACACTCACAGAAACCCTCACAGTCATACTCGCAGTAACACTCTCAGTCACATTCACAGTCACACTCACACGACGAAACAGTTTTAGAAGAAACTAACACTGTTATTTTTTTTATCGTTTATTGATGATGATGATTTATTTATGAATGATTTTGATTAGTTATTGTGCAATTTTAGCGAATAAATAATGTTTTGTTTTGAGAATCTTTCCACTTTTTGGAAAGTTTCCGGAAACTTTCCGAGATTGAATCTTTCCAGAAAATTGGTCAACTCTAGCCCAAACTTTGTAAATAATATGACTTCCCTTCAAGACAAAATATACCCCGGAAAACATACCCCAAATAACCCCTCTCAAGTAATCCCTATGAAATAATGACCCGGGTTATTACAGTAGGGGGTTATTTGGATGGGGTTATTACAATAGGGGGTTACTTGCGATGTACCGTCCTTCTCGGGTCGACTAATGCATGCATATGCCTCATAATGAAGAAATTTCATACGTTCTTTATGAAACTTCTTATAGTGCTATCAGCGAAAGAAATCAAGCATCGACTACAAATTACTGCGAAAGAGTCATCGTCAAACCATGAACCCGATTCACATAGGAAAGCAAGTGGATATCGTGCGTTCAGATGGCCGTGTGCACCAAGCTACCGTCACGAAAGTTTTGCCAAGAGGAGCTGGCGTGGGTGTCCAGTGGTTCGAAGATGTAACTACTTCCTAGATATCTTATTTATTTAATCAACATTATAATAGGGCTCGGAAAAGGCAAAAGAAATCCTGTGGGAGGTTCTCATCAAAACGAATCCTAGTCTGTCCGCCAAGCAAGATATTTCGGCTGAAATTGGATCTGCTCTGGTTTCTTCTACACCCGTTGTGAATGATGCTCGCCCTCGACTTCCAATCAGTTGTATTAAGCAGCATCAGTGCATTGACCTCTCCGATTTGGATGAAACTCTTGACAGAAGCACGCAATTTGAGCCTGCAATCAGGTAAGATTACGCTTTGCATTTGTCTGGCACAGTTTATTATATGTGTTCAGTCATCAAATGTCTTTTGGAGTTGCATCTACGAACAATAAGGATATTGACAGTACGTTCATCAATTCTACTGCTTCATCCAATTACCTGCTTTTTAGCATCTCTTCTCAGTGTCAATGCTATTGGTGGTCAAATGAATGAGGCGATCTCTAAGAAGACTGCTCAGCCAAAGAAGACTGGAAATCTAGCAATGAATCGAACGTTTAAGAATCAAGTTGCTCGTTCTACCGTTGATATAAAATTTTTACTTTCTCTTCTAATATTTGTAATTTCATATTTAGTGTGTGGTCAGCAAACAGCCAGAAAAGAATAAGACCACAGTTGATCCAAAAATGCAATTCCGCGAAATGATCAAGGAGTACAGAGCAAATGTCGTCTTTGAGCAGCTTCGTAGCCGAGATCCTGTTGTCGAAAACCGCATATGCGTGTCAGTCAGGAAGCGTCCAATGAATGATGCGGAGAAGGCTAAGAAAGAAATTGAGGTTGGGGTTTCTGGCCCATTAAATTGATGTAAATTTCAGCTCTACTTTGCAGATCATAACAATTCTAGTAAGGATTCCGTCATCGTTCATCAGCCTCAAATGAAAGTGGATCTAACTAAATATCTTGAGAACCAGTCGTTTCGCTTTGATTATACATTTGATGAAAGTGTGAACACGGAAATGGTCTATAGGTTTGTTTTCTGATTTAGCATTTATGGATGAATATTTTCTTTTATAGATTTACTGCACAGCCTCTGGTCAGAACAATTTTTGAGGGTGGGTTTGCAACTTGCTTCGCGTATGGACAGACCGGTGCTGGCAAAACACACACTATGGGCGGCGACTTTACTTCTGGCAAGAAACAGAACGCTCAGAAGGGGATCTACGCATTCACTGCTCGAGATGTCTTCAAAATGTTAGAAACGGCGGAATACTGCAACAAGAACATTAGTGTCTTTTGCGCGTTTTTCGAAATCTACGGCTCAAATGTAAGGGCTTCTGCCTTTTCTCGAGCATCAAAATCATAATTACTTTCTAGGTGTTCGATCTACTAAACAAGAAGGCGAAGCTGCGTGTCCTTGAAGATGGCAAGAAATGCGTTCAAGTGGTCGGACTCCATGAGCGAAAAGCTAGCAACGTTGAAGAAGTATACATTTGTCGTTTTCTACAAATCATATTTTGTTTTGTAGGTTTTGGCACTTATCCATGAAGGGTCGGATCGAAGAACTGCCGGACAAACATCAGCTAACTCAAATTCGTCTCGCTCTCATGCTGTCTTCCAAATCATTCTGCGAAAAAAGGAGAAGGCCAAGAATTGTCTGTATGGAAAGTTCTCTTTGATCGATCTGGCTGGCAATGAAAGGGGAAAGCAGGCAAACGTCTCTGACAGAGTAACTCAAAATGAGGGTGCCGAAATTAACAAATCTCTGTTGGCTCTCAAAGAATGCGTTCGGGCAATGGGTCGAGATGAATCACATGTGCCATTTCGAGGATCAAAGCTTACGTTGGTTCTGCGCGACAGCTTCATTGGACAAAATGCGAAGATGTGCATGGTAGATCTTTCTTATGAATTTCTAGCTTCACTTATTGCTCATTCTCCATTATTTAGATCGCAAACATTGGGCCTAGCATGTCAAGGTACTTGTTTTTACACTTTTCCGCCAGGTTGAAGTAATTCCGAGAGATATTTCTTGAAAAATATTATTGCAGGAAACGACTTTTCTTATCCAATCTTAATAGGGAAAATTAAATTATTGTAGTTTTGTGGAATCTTCATTAGAAAATATTGTCTCGTTTCAGTAAAAAAAAATTAGCTTCCATAAGTAATATAGAATATAGTGTCAAGAGGATCATCTTTAGTGATATTTTATTGGAATTTATTTTAAGGAATATTTTTTTATTACCAAATTTTAGCGTGGAAGACACAGTTAACACACTTCGATACGCGCATAGGTCAGTTGAACAAATAACTTGATATAATTTTGTGTTAACTCTTTCTGTTTAGGGTGAAAGAGCTTTGATACTCCGGTGATTCTTGCGCTTGGTGGAAAAGAAATATCTTCATTGAATAACTTCCCAGAATTCGTATGTGACATTGTAAACCGCCTATGAAATTGTTGACTATCTTATAAAATAAAAACGTGTTGTGTTGTCAGTTCTGGCAGTTACTTGTCTAGACGAAGCTCCTGCCACATTTGACACTAGAAATGCTGTGCGTGGAGTTAGTTTACTTACAGGGAGAAAAGCCATTTAGGTTTGAAAAAGTGGCTTCGATGGCGTAGTGGAAATGGTGCGGAGGTTGGTGGAACCTATTATTTGGAGGGGGGTCATTTGGGGGTATTTACGAAAAAATGTTTACTTTAGCGTCTCAAAAATTTTTTTTTGCGGGAAACTCGAAAACTTTCTCAACGTGACTAGAAAAACGATTTCCGAACTCAAAATGGCTTCTACTTTCCATACATGCTCGATTTTGTAAAGATTTGCTCCAGTTGTTTAGAGTAGATCCAGAGCTACATTTTCGTATATGACTCGCTATCAAAAAATGCAAACTTCAGTTTTTTCGATGCAAAAGAAGTTTTATAAAGTTTTAGTCTTGTATATGACTAGGGTTGTCGAATCGAATGTTCGATTTCGAATATTATTCGTGATTATTCGAGAAATTTCGAATATCGAATCGAATATTCGAAATTTTAGAATATCGAATCGAATATTCGAAATTTTCGAATATCAAATCGAATATTCGAAATTTTCGAATATGGAATATCGAATCGAATATTCGAAATTTTAGAATATCGAATCGAATATTCGAAATTTTAGAATATCGAATCGAATATTCGAAATTTTAGAATATGGAATATCGAATCGAATATTCGAAATTTCGAATGTTCAAAAAGCATGTTAAAACACCCATTCGTTTCCGTACCCCCAAATAACAACCACCCCTGAAATACCTCCCCCCCTGAAATAACCCCCCTGAAATAAGCCCCCCATGAAGTAACCCGGGTTATTTCAGGGGGTTACTTCAGGGGGGCTATTTGGGGTATGTTTTTCAGGGTATTTTTCGTCTTGAAGGGAAGTCACGTTATTTCGACATTTTGACTTGTTTTTCGTCTCCTATCCACCTCGAAGGTAGGTAGGTACCTACCGCAACAAGTATCCACATCTAGTATCCGATAATTTTGAATTGTAAGAAAAATTCAATCAAATCTTGCTATCCTACCTATAATCACGCACTGAACGCGGTTTGACAATACCAAAATACCGAATTCACTAGCCAAAACCTCAGTATCAAGGTATTCTAGTTAAATACCTCTCTTTACCAAGATAAACTTCGTATAGTTTAAAGCTTTTGACTATGTTTGCCTATCTAAACCACTATTCTTGGACGCCTCCAACCACTCTGAACCCAACATATACCTCATGAGCTGAGCTCAGCACCCTGCATAGCACTGATTTTGTGTGCCCGATTCTTCCATGTGGTTACCCTGCTTGAAGAAAAGGCATGACCCCTCAAATAACTGCCCCCTCCCCCCACCCCCTCAAATAACCCGAGATATTTTATCTTCAAGGAAAGTCATGTTATGTCAAAAGTTTGACCTCTCCATTCACCTCGAGGGTAGGTACCCACCCAACGGGTGTCCATATCCATAACCTGAAAATTCTAAATTTTTAAACAAATTAAATAAAACCATGGTATCCTACCCAAAGCGATGCGCTGAACATGGTTTGATAACTGCAAAACAGCAAATTCCTCACCCAAAACTTCGATAATCAGAATAGTTACCTATTCTGAGTGGGCTTTCTTCGAATGTCTGACTGTGTTTAGACATTCCATGCCAGTATCTTCAGTTTCCTTGAACCATTCTGTAGGAGGACGCAGGATGAGCTCACCTAAGAGAAGAGTACCCAAGAAGGAGGTACCCAGGATAAGGGATCCTAGGAGGGGAGTACCAAGGTGGTGTTGATTAGATGAGGAGTACCCAGGAGGTTGGTAACCAAGAATGGGTAACCAAGAGGGTGTACCCAAGAGAAGGGTACCCATGAAGGTGTGCCCAGGTAGTTTTACCCAGGTGGAGGTTTTCGGTCGACTGTTATGAGGTGGGAAAAATTGCTGATCATATGTAAAATCTTTTTCGTTTTAAGAGAAGTCTGAAGTACTGCTTCGAAAAAGGCCAATTTGAACGTGCCTACAAAGATTCGTGAAGTCCTAAGATTCGTGAAGTGTGAACTAATTTTTTATTTTAAGCGCGAGGTGCCGCTAAAGCCAGGTGTAGATGCTGTACTTATCCTAGGGTTGACCAATGCAAATATTTGCGCAAATATTTGTGTAAATGCTTGCGATTAACAAAAATGTGTAAATATTTAAAAATTTCATTTTAATAGAAAATGGACGGATGTTCATGTCGAACGGTGGTAATTAAGATAAATCTTGACCATTTTTAGTACAAATGCTTGGAAAAGCAAAGCACTGGTCGTGGCAATTTTTCGTCTCAACTGAAGAGGTCATCGAAGGAAAGAAGAAGATCAAAGCCACCTGTGCGTTCTGTCCAGCCAGCTATGTGTATGTGCTGGGAATGCAACAGAAATGGCTTTCCATCTCATCGTAATGTATCATCGTAACGTGATGTTTAATCTTGTTATCGATGATATCTCCTATATAGTATTAGAGATGTTTTGTCTGTCTGCGGACAATTGATGTTTTGGGTTAGTTTGATATGTTTTTGTTTGGTTTTTTTGTCGATTTTTTTTTAAATTGAAGCTTGGAATCTCAGGAGTAGAATGGCTGTTGTGAATTTTGGTTTTGAGATTTTTTTTGTTTTTAATTTTTGGGTTTTAAAGAGCAAATTGTCGTTTTTTTTGTTCAAGAGTCGAAATCTTAAAACTGTTATCGGTGCATTTCAAACGTGCCACGCTTAAAACGTAGCGCAGAATCTCAGCTTTCTTTTAAAAAAAAGATCGGTTCGATACGAGGACCGGAACCCGGGGGTATTTATGATTTTATGGAGGTGGTTATTTATAAGAAATTCGAAATTTGGCACTTTATTTTGAATTTAAATTTTTATTGTTTTTGTCTCAAGAGGAAAGTTGTATTTTTGTTTCAAAGGTGTTTTTGTTTATTATTTGTCTCTTTGTGTTTGATTTTTTGGCATGCCGAAGGAGTGAGTAGCCATCCCAGTTAGTAGGTAGGGTGCCATGGGAGTAAGTAGAGGTAGCAGTTGTTTTTAACTGTGTTTTTGAATTTTTACTTATTTTTTTCAAATGTTTAGCTGCTTTTTTTATGTTGATCATTCAGTCTTTTTTCAGCTATTCCGATGCCAAAAAGCAGCAAAAAAAACAGCAAGAAGAAGCGAGGCGTGAAGAAAAGCGTTTGCGCTTGCAAGAAGTCAGAAGTGAGTAATATTTTTTGTGAGAAGTAGAACTAAGCACTTGCTATTTTCAAAAGCTGAAAGTTCTCGCGATCCTGGACCGAGCGCAGGACTTCAGGGTAGTGACTGTTTGCCTGGGGCTATCCCTGTCGTAGACCGACTTGGCGAACACGTCTCCTGACGAAAACCGGGAGTTTGCCCTCTGTATTGGCTTCGGCTGATTCAATGGCAGTGAGACACGAGAGAGTATGATTAGTGATTTTCCAAATATGGCTATGAGTACTAATTCAATAGAGAGTCTGAGAAATGATAGACCTGATATTTTTATAGAGAAATGAGTTTAGAAGATATGTAGAAATTGGATATTTTGCAGAATTTAATGAATAATGCCGATGCACGTTAATGATAGTATTTTGACAGCATTGTTAAACCTCATAAGATTAGAGACAAGACAGAAAGTAGTTATTGTGTCCACATTTTGCACATGAGACGAGAGAAACAAGATGGACCAGAACATGTATCAAGGAGATATAGATAACTTTGAGGTTGCGATAATTCCTGTCCATATACCATTTGGGAAAGGAGGACATTGGACATGTGGCATTTATAAAAGAAACAAAGCAATCTATTATTATGATTCATTGGGAGTGAGAGAGGAAGTTATACCTGAGTGGATCAAGAGATGCCTTAAAAGAGTGATTATGGAAATCCTGCCAGTAGAGAGTGAGACAGGTAACAATGTGCCGAGATTCTGTATTAACCAGCAAAATGATACCGTTAACTGTGGCATTTATGTCGCGTTAAAATCGCCAGGTCTATTTACTACGACCAAGAGACTTTAACGAGAATTTAGATATAAAAGTTGAGAGAGCAAGGTTTTTGAACATAGTGTTAAGTCTTTTATGATGAAAATTATCAGTACCTATCAAGACAGGAGAACTTGGCAGCATTAAGCAGGAGACATTATAAACATACCATATAGAAAGAGAAGAGCCAATGAGACGGAGGAGGAAAGGTCCATGAGATTGATAGCTGATGAGGAGAGACATAGACTGTCTAGAGGTAATGAGACGGAGGAGGAAAGGTCTATGAGATTGATAGCTGATGAGGAGAGACATAGACTGTCTAGAGGTAATGAGATGGAGGAGGAAAAATTATGAGACTGTCAGCTGAGATCGTGAGACATAAACAAAAACCACAAAGAAAACTGATTCGAAAATTAAATTTCAATACAAAATGAAGATGACGTAATTTTTGATCCAGGAGATTTGTCCCTTAAATGATGATTGTGATGCTTTGTTTTCGAAGGTGAATTTGTCAAAGGACACATACCGAAGAAGTTTAACAAGTGTTGTAATTTTGGTAACATCAAGTTGGCTTGGCCATTTGAAAATTATCCACATGAGTTGTATATGCTATTAGTTGGACAGAAAGGTCAACAGTCGAAATGCTTTCAGGAGCATATGAGAAACTATAACAGTGCTTATGCGTTTGGGTCCATGAGAGCAGAGAGCCAAGATAAGAGTACAATGCCATTTTGTTACAAGATTCAAGGTCAGATATACCATACGGTGAATCTGTCAGCTCACCC